>OW964832.1:40220006-40777506 GCA_943142095.1 Ophonus ardosiacus | reverse complement strand
GCATGATTCCAATACCTCTCTTAGCGAGAGGTAAAAATAGGCGATAGTACTTGTCAAACTGTATCTACTCTGAGGTCTCATTTTGTTTCACATCACTTTTTCAAAATATTACACAAATTTCAATATTTAATTGTAAAATATCTAATGGAATTTCGTTATATTTTCAAATTTGAGGCTCTTTAAAGAACAATATCTTTTAAAATTTAGTACTTAGAAGTCATAAAAATTCTTGCAACAACCCTATTATGATCTGACCCATGATTATATTGTATTATTATAAGATCCAGATGCAGCCTACAATTTTTCCTACAACAATATAACTTAGTCAGCCTTAGTTGTTTTTGATGTTGCATGTGTTTTATATCTTTGATATTTTTTGACATTTTCATCTTTACAATATTTGTTTTTGTAATGTAATGATCTTTTTTCCAACTGTACTTTCAGCAAGTTTTTATAAAATATTTTTCTTGATTCTTGTGTTATGTATAAGATATGTATTCCAGATGATGATGATTCATTTAGAATCGAAACGTAGGAAAGTTAATTAAATGGTTATTTAATAAACCTGTTTACCAAGACTGCATTTGCAATTATTTTCACATCATCCCTGACATTAATGTTAATGTTTTAAAAATAATATTGTAATAGTAAATAAAACAATAGTTTTGAATGCAAAGGAACATAATATAGTTTCCAGCATCAATAAATATGTAAATTAATAGAAGTTAAAAAATAATTTTCAAAAGAAAAGTATATATTTTTACTTTATTTCTCCAGTTGCAGCATCATCAGAAGTACTGGCGGGAGGTATAGTGCTGGCCACAACAAATTTTTACCTCCCGGTATAGGGATCGTGCTAAAAATCGCATATCGAGATTTTAGTAAATGACCACGTTTTAAGGTCCATAGAATCCAACATCCATCCAATTTAACATATTCACGATGATGTCGTATGTATGTGCGTGTGTGTATATATATATGTGTGTGTGTGTATGGATTTTGTCTTCGCTCTAACGCAAATACTGTCATTCACAAAATTATGAAACCTTGTATTTCTACCCTATTTTAGTATGGAAAGAAACCATTAGATTTTGGTGTAAATCGGATAACTGGAAATGGCGCTTTACTTAAAGCTCATAATGGTTTTTCTTCAAAAAATACCATTAAATGCCATTTTTTCACATTTTATGTCATTATGAAAATTAAAGACTATTGCATTTTGTAAAGATATAAATTAATACTTTTTTCTATATATTTTACAGATAAATTTAATTTTTTTTTTTTTTATAAATCCCGAAGCCTAAGATAAACACAATTCCTTTGTAACTGACAGGTAAATGTTGCTGTCAAAAAAATAATTACTTCAAATTAATAATAGTGATATTTTAAAAAGAAAATAGTAAAAAAGCAATAGTTACATGCAATGAAACATACGAACAGAATATAGTTTGTAGCATTAGTAAATACGTAGGTATGTATTTAAATTAATAAAAATTAAATAGCGGGAGGTTTTGTGTTGGCCACATCAGATTTTTATTTAGGTATTCCCTTTCATGAAAAGAAAAAAAGAACAAATTCAATCTATATAAAAAGTTAGTGATAAAATCCCCCAATCAAATCCAACAAACAAAAGCATACTAAACAATAACCCATCTCATCCCAAGTATTATTAAAGGCATAACCGGAACATAACGAAAAACATTTGACAGTATCTCGCAAACAATCAGAGAACTCTTGATCCTGGGTCGGCGGATTCAGCAAGATTGTAACATTGATACAGACAATTTTCTGGCAATACTGTTAAACGCTTCCCCTCTACCTCCGCGCTCCGAAAAGGATCCCGCCATCCCGGAGAATGTATGGATTTCATACAACATTGTCGGCAATATCAGATTCAGGATAGCAGTGTATGAGTTTCGGTACCGCTCACTATCATGGTAGATAATAGAGGGAGAGTATTTTTATATGTCTAAACGGCGACGCGATTGGTCGGATGGTAGAGAAAACCCGGCCGCTATTGGACGACGAAAATTGCTAGGGGAAAAACTAACATAAAACAAGGAACCAATTTCAGAGATACTCCGTTCGTAAGATCTTGCCCCTACAAGCGTTTTTGTGTGTTTACATGTAAAAGAGAAAATGGAGATATAAATACAATTATTTTATTTTGTTTAAATTGCGAATTAAAACTGCACGTAATTATGGAAAAATTTCAATTTAATACATATGTATATTGCATTTTCTTTATAAATAACCTAATTACAAAAATGAAAATGTATGTTTTTAAAATATAAATACATACTTATAAAATAGTAACATTTATAAAATATGTATCTAATATACATTAATATTTGGGTATTTCTAATCATAAAAAATATTTATAAATTCTTACGTACTTACGTACTAGAAATAAGTATTTTTTTCTTAAACGTACCTGGGTGTACCTATTATATTTATATATGTATAAGTAGCTTTAAAATGATATTGAATGAATTTGAATGTAAATAAATTTTACTTTAATAATCAAAAATCTAATGTTGTCAACACAATACCTTCCGCTATTTAATTTTTATTAATTTAAATACATACCTATATATTTACTAATCCTGCAAAATTGTTTCTTTGCATGCATATATCTATATATTTCTTTACATGATCTATTTCGTTAATTTGTAATTGTAAACTAATATTTTACACTTTGCTTATTGACAGATGTTTCATTCATAGTGCTGCAAACATAGCAAACTTAAATCGGATCAATCTGTACTTCTAGTATTTATGTATGATGGAAAATATATTATTTTTACAAACCTTAATTCACTAGAATTAATACAATCTCCTCAACACGGTTTCATTATTAATTTTAATGTAATTGCTTCCTGACAGTGATATTTGTTTAAATATGTACATAAATTGGTATTAAAATATCATGTTTTTGTTTGACGCATAGGCAAGATGATGTTCAAAAATAAATTACTTTTTAATTTTTTATTTAAAGTTATTTGGGTAAAGTTATTTACTAAATGCTATTACCGTAGAAATAAAAATTTACCGTTATGTTCAATATTTATTAGTAAAAGTTGCTGAAAAATTTTATTTAATGGATTTTTTACAAGAAAAACTGTTAAAAGCTTGTATAAGTGATACTTATTCCAGTTATCCGATACACACACACACACACACACACACACACAAACACACACACACACACACAAACACACACACATACACACACATACCTACAGACATCAAAACGTGCTTATTCAGTAAATATGCGATTTTTAGATACCTCCCCTATCTAGGGCAGCAGGAAATAAAAATAATGATATAATATACAATATTCAAAATAGTGTTTCAATCAAATTTATAAATTAATTTGACATAAAAATAAATATTAATTAAATGTTCACACAATATAAATGTTACTTTTTATTTCTTTACGTCTGTTAAAAAAGTACACTTTTTTCTATAAATGTGTTGAAAGGTTTGCCTTTTTTAAATGTTTTAAGTTGCCGAAAAGTGCTCTGCGTAAATGGGTGAAAAATTGAAACGCTATGGCACTTTTTTTCACACTTTTATTGCAGGGTAAAAGTAATATTTTACAAATTGTTAGCTGCCAAAAAAATCACACTTTTATGTCAATCGGCATAAAAGTATATTTTTCCCAACTAAAAATCACGTCTCGGAAAAATAAAATTTTTCTTTACTTGTTGCACAATAGCTATTTTTACTCCAATACGCAAAGTAGTAGTATCGCACATTAATCGTAATACGTAATGTTTGACTTTTATTAGCGATATTAAAATGCAATGCATTTCTTAGACTTCATTTTACGTTACGTACTCATTACATCCATCCCATATTTTCTCTCTTTTTTTAGATGACTGCATTGTTTATTAAAATTTAATTTTGATAGTTTTCACAACACAGATAAAATATTTTCATATTTTGGATACTTTTATTGACTCGTGGAAAAAGTATAGTGTGTAACACATATTTTACTTTCCGTCTTCGAATAAGTATAGGGAAATATAGTTAAAGAAATCAGTAATAAATAAGCAATTTCAGGGTGCCCAGAATACGATGTTTGTGTATCAATTTGGGTGTATGGGCAGGTCAATTGTTAAAAATTCATTGGCATAATAAATATTTATTTATTTAGTGCAACTAAAAGCAAAATTTCAAACCATTGAAGCCATCCAATCTCTTTACCACTACCATCCATCTCTCATTAATTAACATCATCACCACCACCTCATCCAGGGTCAAGCTATCCCGACTGCACTGTCTGGCGAAACAGTAACAAAACGCGGCGAGAAACTGCCGCCAGTCAGCAGCACCGGAGCAATTTATTACAGCTATTTATTTCACGAACTAGATTACATGCATATAAACGCAAGGGCAGGACGGGCGCGGGGCGGGTTGCTAAGGGATGAAGAGGGCGGGAAGGGCAAGGGGAAATGCTTGCGGCTGTCTCTACGCCTGGTGTTCATTGTTTCCGCAGCCTGCTTCACACGGAAAGGAAAGCGGCTGCAACTAGGTTTTTTTGCACTTAATGTAATTGAATATAAGGGTATTACGCGTTAATTAAGTTTCAAAAAGTATTTTACTTATAAAAATATTACAACTAGCTACCTTTTGTATTATTTGTAATATGTAAGTTATTTAATCAAAAATTTGATGTCATTTTCATCTGGAAAAAAATGATGGTTCACAATGCCTGTTGTTAATAGGCCCATAAACCAGAACAAAACATAATAAAATGTGCACTTTATCCTTAAACTACTACTCAATAAATAACGATTAAGACAAAAAAAAAAACTTTGCGAGATATTTGAATTTATTTCTAGGGATACAGATGACGACACACTATTGGTATCTTACTCTCGCAGCCTACTATAGAATCTGATGTGAGAAAGATAGCTATAGGTTTCTTTAAAATTCAAATGCAGCTATACAAAAAACAATTATGACTTTTTGATACCACGAATTGCTTCAAAATTAAACGAACTTTCATTTAAAAGTATTTAGAAAAAATCTGTTGTGGCCAGCACAAGACCTTCAGTTAATTCGATGTATTTTGTACAAATCCCATACCAAAAGGACCGTGGAACAGTTTCTATATAATATCATGTAAAATCGAACACGAACACATAGGTACTATTTTTTACAAATTCCATACCAAAATTTTATTTGAAAAGGTTCTATAAATCCAATAAAATTATGACATAATGCATCTTCTTCACAAAGTCCTTCCTTTCTCAAGTCTTCTGCGATACAGTCCTTCCATCTTCTCTTTAGCCTTTCACTGCATGTCACTTGCGAGGAACACTATGACATACTCATTTTTGATCCCATACTTTCCATATTTGGTTTTGCACTTGCAACAGACATCTGTCAATTCGAATTTTTTGAATGAGCAGCTGTTTCCATGATAAATAGCAAAGCTGACTAATTTTTGAAAATTAATTTCTTTATAATGCTTTAACTCTACATCTATTGAACCTAAAGGAAAATGTACAATCAAACCACATAGAGAAGAGTATTTTCTTTAATTAATATAATAACAAAATGTCAAAAAATAATATTTAACTGCGTTTTTTTAAGAAAAACTGTTAAAAACTTCAAATAAGGGTACTTCCGGTGGATCAATTATAACCAAAAATCTAATCAACTCTTCATATGGATGTACAGAAGAGGAATATGAAAGAATTATAATTTTTAGAATTGTAGTATTGGAGTTATCGTCGGAGAAAAATTTGTCACACACACACACACACACACACACACACATATATATACATACAGACATCATCTTAAAAATAGTAAATTCGTATTGTAGAGACCCTAAAACGTGCTTATTCATTAAAAACTTACCATCGAATTTTTTGACCAAAGACAATACCTTCCTTACCTAAAGGTGACGGAAGGTAAAAATTGATGGTTCACAATGCCTTTTGTTAATAGGCCCATAAACCATAACAAAACATAATAAAATGTACACTTTATCCTTAAACTACTACTCAATAAATAACGATTAAGACAAAAAAAAACATTTTTTTAATAAGTACTTTGCGAGATATTTGAATTTATTTCCAGGGATACAGATGACGTTATACTATTGGTATCTTTCTCGCGCAGCCTACTATAGAAACTGGTGTGAGAAAGATAGCTATAGATTTCTTTAAAAATCAAATGCAGCTATACAAAAAACAATTATGACTTTTTGATACCACGAATTGCTTCAAAATAAAACGAACTTTCATTTAAAAGTATTTAAAAAAAATGGTTTATGGGCCTATTCCTTATACCTCCACAATTACACTTTACACACGTTTTGTAATAGATTATAAATTTCCAGTAGAATTATTTCACGACCATAACATTTGAATTTGTCAACTGTCCTTAGTGCCTTAGCCTCTGCAATTAGATTATTCTATATATTACAGTGCCTTTATCTCTAAATCTATACAAGATATAATAAAAATTTTAAATGTATTACATGTAGAATTTTATATTCTTCAATAATAGTAATAACAGAAATTTTCAAAAAAATAATCTTTAGAAGATTTTTTTAAAGAAACTATTGCTTCCGGTTGTCCAATTGTTACCAAAACTTAATCAGCTCTTCCCAGGAATGTCAGATTGAGGAAACTGCAGTTAAATATTTTTTAAGTCTTATAGTATTTGAGAAACCGTGGCTCCAATATCCACATACACAAACACATACACACATATACACACACACACACAAACACACACACACACACACACACACATACAGATATCATCGTAAAAATGTTATAATCAGATTCTAGGGACCTTAAAACATGCTTATCCACTAAAATCTGGATATGCGATTTTTAGCATGATTCCAATACCTCTCTTAGCGAGAGGTAAAAAGTGCTATTCATTCATAGATTATTTTTTCACTAAAAGATATTTTCCAAAAGTAATCATAACGGATTTATAAAAAGTGCACTTCAATGGTTATTATAATTAAATTACTATTTTATATGTTGTAGGTACATATTTCATTATCACGCAGTTATCTCCTCCATCTCATATTAATTTTAATATTATGAACCATAATATATGAAATTCATAATGTTTATTTTATACCTGTTTATTTACATCTAAATATTAACTGGTTCTTAGTAGTTATTAATATTTAACTGCAATAACTATTAAATACAAGTATGAAATTTTTTATTGTGTAATCATAAGAAATTATAGATATTATAGCTCTATATTCGCATCGCATGGCTATAATGTACAAGTGTGCTATTAAGAATATTAGTGCTATTCGCAAAAGCTGTAAAACCGGCGATTATTTTAGTAGCAGCAAAGCAAACATACACACCAAATAACATTTAACGGCTTGTTTACCGCGGGATCAGTACTTTCAGAACTAGGTTAATCATAAATCGAAAATCTAAATGTTAAAGGAACAACACTGTAACTAGAGGAATTGAAGTACTAATGCAAAAATTGAGAATAATAAATAACATTATTGAACATTGACACATGGTATCAATGAGTAAATGGTCAGTACTTTAAGTATTTGAAACTAAACATAAAATAGTTATTTGTGTATTTAGAGAGGAAAGTGATATGGGGCGCGGCAATCTTTCAAAAGCCCAAATACATACACTCTATTTTTTTCTACGCTCGTTGAAAAATGATCAATAAGATGATACAAACATTTTGCTTCAAATCCTATGAATGATTTATTTTTTTTAGTTAGCCGTGCTATAAATAATTCGCATCTTTTAAGTGAATGGCTATTGCATAATATTGAAAATAATAATAAAGTCTCTGTACTTTAACCAAATTGTGCGGAATATTTTTGAAAGAAACAGGAATATGGATCAAAAAAGAATATAACAATGAATTACAAAAAGAATGGCAAACTAATGCCATCGGTGACCAAAAATTTGGTAGATTTAATGGCTCCTCGCTTAGTTACTGTTGGAAAAACCAAAGGACACTCATCAAAATATTACATTTCTTTATGAAACAAATATATAAATGGTTTATTATTTAACAGCCCGATTCACAAAAAAGTTTCAAGCTAATCCTCATTTTTGGATTAGTGAATTCTATTCTATTCCGGTATTTAAAATTTAATTTTTATGATATTATCAATAAAGGTAGATATTAGGAATAGGATAGATTATATTGTAAGTTATAAACTGTCAAAATTAGAGTAGAATTCGCTAATCAAAAAATGAGGATTAGCTTTTTGTGAATCGGGCTGTAAATGTTTTGGTTATCGTACGGAGACTTCTGTCATGAAATTATGAATACTCTCAATGTTTAGGTACCCCATAAATAAATAAAATAACTATATTACCTATTATTATTTAGGGATTGTGCTAAAAATTACATATCGAGATTTAAATAAATGACCACGTTTTAAGGTCCCTACAATTCAATTTTAAAATTTCCACGATGATGTCTGTATGTGTGTATGTGTGTATGTGTATGGATTTTGTCTTCGCTCTAACTCAAATACAATCATTCAGAAAATTCTGAAACCTGAAAGGAAGCCATTAGTTTTTGGTGTACATCGGATAACCGGAAATGGTACTTTACCTGAAGTTCATAACTGTTTGTCTTCAAAAAATACCATTAAATGCAATTTTTTCGCATTTTATGTCATTATGAAAATAAAGATTATTGATTTTTCTACAGGAATACATTAATACTTTTTCTATATATTTTACAGATAAATTTAAAAATATTTTTTTTTATGTCCCGAAGCCTAAGAAAAACAAAATTCCTTTGTTACACAGTTCATATTTCAAATGAATGTAACTGACACTAAATGTCACTGTCAAAAAACTAATCACTTCAAATTAATAATAGTGACATTTAAAAAAAAAATAGTAATTAAAATAGTTTCATGCAATGGAACAATTTGCAGCGTTAGTAAATACGTAGGTGTAGGTATGTATTTAAATTAATAAAAATTAAATAGCGGGAGGTTTTGTGTTGGCCACATCAGATTTTTTTATTTATTGTAACGTAAAATAATGCTTTTCATTTTAGATTAATAAAAATATATTGGGTTTTAGACTGCTATTTTTGCTAAAATTGGAACTACTGTCGTACCACTTAATAAGTAATATTATTTATTAAATGGTCGTACGGAGACTTTTTTGTATAACTGTATGTGTTCATTTTTCCATTTTTATAATGTTCTAACTAAATGATAGCTACAAGCTGCTTTCTTTATTTCAATTTAAAATAGTCTTATGCAACCCATGTAGACGTCATGACGTCAATTCATTACTTTATTTTTAAATTTTTATTTATGAGAATATAATTGTCATTTATATTTCAAATTACATAATGCTCAATTATTAAATTAAATAATTATTTTGTTATTTTTACCGTTGCAGACTAGAAGTACGGACGTGTATGAAGTGCGCTCAGCTAGGTGTCTTCGAGGACAATTTCCTGGTGTTTGAAGTCGACATTTAGCAATCTACAGGACCGGTAAGTTTTAATTTTGGACCCATATCATTTTATAACTTACTAAATATAGTATATGAGACTAAAGACATTATTTCTGAACTCCAAATACAATACATATATCAATAATTGCTCTATAATACATAATAATGAATATAATTATTCAATATGAGTCGCAGGACTGAGAGTCTTATGTGACCGGTTATGGTTATGACGGCCCAAGTTTTAAATCGTACATATAAAATTGACTCCATCTACTGTTCTCTAGACAACTTACAACAGTTTGAATTTACTACGCTTCATCGAATACCAAAGGATCGCAATAAACCGGTTAAACACTCGTATACTATAAAAATACAAAGGAACAGTTTAGTGCGGTGTACCGCAAATTGCCTTAGGTTTGTCACAAACTTGCAATTCCCAGGGTTAGATTAAAGGAAAAATTTAAATATCTTATGAGACAATACACTTATGTAATCCATAATCGTACCCAAAGATGCAAAGATGCAAGATTACAAAAATAAATAATTATTATTTGGTGTATTACTATGGTTCGAATTTAAGTAAATTAGCTTAGATTAACGTATCCAGCTTTGAGTTCAGTTATACTGACGACCTATTATAATGGGGTATTCCACCATAACAAAAAAAAAATTAATTAAAAAATCGATTTAACATAAAGTATGGCTCAATAAATAATAGTTAAAACAATGAAAACATTTTTTAAATAATTACTTTACGAGATATTTCACATTTGCTAAAAGGGAAAATTGACGTCATACAATTTTTATCTTTCTCTCGCAGCGTACTCAGAGCAGTGTGTGTGAGAAAGACAAGTATAGGGGAAATGTGACGTTACACTGATTTCTAGAAAATAAAATACTGTTAAACTAGGAACAATTAAGATTTTTTAATACTATGAATTGCTTGAAAACTGAATGAATTTTTATTTAAAATAATAAAAAAAAAATGAGTGGAATACCCCATTGAAGACTCTGGTGCAAAACTGGGATAAGTACATTTTTTTATTCAATTTTGACGTTTTAAACTGTCATTATTAACTCCATAACAACAACTACAAGAAACATATTATTCACAAGTGAATTAAAAAAATTTAAATCACTCTCACAAAATTTTAACTCTGCAACAAAAATACATTTAAAAATAACATGAAGAACGAAAATAACACTCACCACATTATTGATCAGACATTATCAGCCCTTTTCATTATTTTTCACGGCACAAATGACAGACAATAAAGCATTTTAAATATATGACTTGACGTCTATCAGTGGTGATTGTCATGCTCGGCCTATTAACTGATTAGTTTTTTATTTTCTCAAAATTAAATATTGTAACGGTTTTTATTATTATTTCGTCAAAATTGAATAAAATATTCTACAAACCACGTGAGCTAATCTATCTTCTCATGAATAAACATTACCTTAGCTCACTTGGTGTGTAAATATCTATAAAAAATAGAGATTTGTGCTAAAAATTAATAAATATATTTTACAAATCTCCTTCATGCGCCAAAATTTTAAAATCGCTATATATAGTTCAAAATTAAGTCATAATGAAAAAGTACCAATAAGTTTCATATTTTGACCTAGAACAAAACTTTAAAAAAGTAACTTCGATATATTTAAGAAACTGGTAAAGTTAATTTGCAATTAATTCGGATTAAAATTTCCCCTACTACTTCATACCTACCCCATATAAAATACATTGTAATTTTGACATAACTTCTCTAATAGTAAAGTTCACATTATTTAAAAAAAATCATGTGGCAACCGTGGGTTTCAAATGATGATGACGTATCTGGTGCAAGTGTTAATATTAATGAACTGGACGTTTCTGTCTGAAAATTCAATGTTTGAAACTAAACCAGAAGAAGATACGACTGAAGTCGATGAAAGTAATTTGAATAAAATTTATTTACACGAAAAAGCGCAGCAGATTGTATTTAATAATTATAATAATTGCGTAGTTTTATAATATTTTTGTTATGAGAGTCCAAATCTGTGTCTAACAGTGACAGAATTCACAGTCTTATTTATGACGGTTGGTAATTTGGGTTTCTGTGTCAACTTAAGTTGGTTTATGGCGATCCTTTGGGTTTCGATGAGACAGAGAAGAGTATACCTGTGAGAGCGTGAGGTGATGAGTGAACCACCGTTCTACAGAATATCTTTACTGAAGTCTGTGAATAAAAGCATATTGGCATATTCATAAATGGGTTATAAGCAGTGATAATAGTATTTGAAATATAAATAAAAATAAAATTTGTATCTAAATATATTTTTAAATGTCCTTATAAACTTATCACACAGAACTACTTCATCCCTTAGAGCCCATTTGACAACAGGGGGGAGGGGAAAAGTCATCGGAAGGTTTTACAACATGCAGTAGCTTTTCACCATTATGACGGCAATAAAACGAAAGTGCCTTGTAAAATCATTTATATTTTATACTTTCTTCTTAGCGGAATTTCGTTAGCAGAACTAATTGTCGCCTAGACCGAAAAGCCTGTCCCTAACTAAGGGTAGCAGAGAGAAGGGCAGTTTATTAGTTTATAGACCGCGACTACTGGACTTTCAGTAACTCTGTTATGGTTCATTATTGAAGGTATGATTTTGGTCAAAAATTTATTAGGATTGTATATCATGGAACATCTTTCCAGAATTTGCAAGTTTGACTACGTGACATGAAAAATACTGTTGTCTTTTACAAATATATCTATTTATTTATTTATTTAATTAAAATGGTGTCATTCAAGCAGCCAATGCACGTCATTAATAAAAATTGAATAAAAGAAACTAGATGTGTGACGTCATGTACTGCTACGTTTGCAGAGGTTTTAGAATCTTTATGAAAGGAATTATACAGATTGCAATCTGTATTATCAACATGCTAACGAACTGTCACGTCTACAAAATAAATATTATTTTAGTCACTGTCCATTTCTATTTAAATAATTTTATAATACTAACCTTATTTATACTTATTTATGCCATATAAAGGCAATAAATAAAAGTGAGCCGAATTTCAAAGAAATATACCGAATTCACAGATTTTGTGTTTGCTTTAACGGTCAAGTTGCGTCGTTGCGTTGCGTTTACCATTACTTTATTATAAATAGGCCTTTACAACGCACACAAATGTTTCAAACACGATACAAATATTTTTCAAATAATAACTTTGACAGTATGAACATGCAAATTATCAATGTTGCCAACTATAGCAACAATTAAACGAATAATATGACGTTGATGTACATTATTTACATATTATTCATGTCATATACGATAAGTAATGAACTCTACTATTCATCTTAATAATAATTATATAAGGCTATACACTTTTTGACGGTTAAAAATTATTGAAATTTTATTTCATTTTTCACTATTAGTGATTTTAATGCATTAAGGTTTTTACACTAAGTGATGACGTGCATTGGCTCTTGAATGATTTGGGTATATCGTATTTTTTATTTATTACTGTGTTTTATGGAAAACAATTGACAGTTAGGTAAATGACATTATCAAAAAACAGAATGCAATACTTATTCATAATATTCTTTTCAAAATATTTTTAGAAAATTAAAATTTAGAATGCTGTTTGTACTGAAAATCGAACACTTATTAAATTTTACGTGTTTTTGACATATAATATCCATCGTGAACCCAAAATTTTGTGGAAAGTGTTTTTAAAGGTGAAATTTGAAGATGAAAATGACAGATGTCATGTCAAAAATTAAATGGTAGAATGGAAAGAATGAGTCAAGCAGAAGCGTCTACGTCGCGACTCTGGATCTGGATACTGGTTTTTTAACCAGTATTAATTCTGCAACTACGAGCTAAAGTATACTCCCAAACAAGTACATAGTCAAATGGAGGATATTGGAGTGCGAGCGAATGACTTTATATTTTACATTTTGTTACTATTATTACTTGTGTCTACTTCATAGCTCGGCACGATTAAATAAATAAATAATAATAATAATAATATTATAATATGGGATCGCGTGGTCGTGTGCGTTTAGTGTCTCGTTGCCAATCTTGTGACTCGGGTTCGATCCCGGCCAGTGCAGACTTTTAATCGCACAAGAGTGATCCCTGTGGAGCACTCTCCACACCAGCTATGAGTGCCCGTGAGGGGACGCCCGCACGGTAAAATATATCCTCATCATTACCGATGTCTACATGTGTTGTAGATACTGGCACAACCAGGAATGGGTAATATGCCGTGATGCTATATTTATTTTATTTATTTATAATAATAGTAATAATAATAATAATTTTAATGTTGATGGAATGTTCTGGCCACATCAAATTGTTATAATAAATGTACTTGTGATAAAAATAATTGAATTGTATAGAAATGAACCCTCTCCTATAATTTTATTACTGTAATTCATTATTTATATAGAAGATAAACTAAAATTTATTGCCTCATCCCTTTCGTAGCGTGGAATTGATATGAAGCCATATGTTGATATAATTTGTAATACAATTACACTTGTGTGATATAAGTTGGATTGACATGAACCCCTTTGTTGAGCAGTGTTTTGACTTGACTTCATGAAGGGGTTGCGACCCCTTTGAGTTATGGATTATATTTAATAATCCGTGACAACTGTAGAATAGTTTTTGAAGATAACACAAGTAGGTACTGAAGAGCAGTGTAAATAACAAAACCTTTTTTAGAAATTAAAGAAATACCAAATTCTTAAATGTTTCTGTTATAAATATGTACTTACAAGATATTCATATATACTTAGTATGAAAATAAATGAAATATAATGAAAGCGTGTAGGTAATATTTTTTATTGGTGATAACAGAAAATATAATGCATTGTTATTTTATCAATGTTGTACTCTATTTATTTATTACAATGTTAACATTATTTTCAAATGATTGTAATAGGAAATAGACGATAGATTTTATAAAAATCAATAATTTTTGAGGAAAAAATTTAAATTAATTTGATGGAGAATCGGACCCCAATTTTCGAATTTAAAGACAGCCCTGTTAACCAGTGCGTACTACGCAGACCTTTGAAGATCTTTTCATATTACATAATAAGTTCATGCAATATTAATAATAATAAAGTATTTTTCCTACGACCACTGTTAAAAGTAGTCTTTTTAACGGTTGCTTAGCGAGTTAAAAATAACAGTTTATAACACAGTGAATACTTTTAAATCGTTGTCATTGACAACGGATTAAAAGTAAAAAACAAATTTACTTTTAACACTAGTGTTAAAAAGTACTAAATCTAGTTACATTTAGTGTTAAAAATATAACTAAATCTAGTTACATTTAGTGTTCATAAGTAAATGTAGTTTCATTTTATATTTATTTTTGTACTGAAATTATTTATATAGGTATTTTATTAGTAGTACATATTATTTTGAAACGTTTATTGTTATAGTACAATTGTTTATAGTAATTCCTTGCAAGACGCTTGAAGAATTGGAATTTAAAACAGTATTGTTGGAAGTAGAGGTTAGAATAAAAAATTTTCAGTTGTTCATAGCAAATACATCATGACCTGTCATAAATGTCATTCTATAATTTTTAGTTTTTACTAATACATAACTAGGATCGTAGGAAAAATAGTGTATGATATTCGTGTTAAAAGTGATTTTATATCGTTCGGGGGTCTTGTTTTACTCGGCTTCGCCTCGTTTCACAAACTTCCCCACTCACTCATAAAATGTCACTTTTAACACTTATTTCATAAATAACTATAATATTAAATAAGGTACATGAGTTAATGCGTACAATCTGTAATCTGTGCAATTTCGTAGCTTTATTTTCTACCGGACACTTTTTATTTGCAAAAACTGTTTTCCCATATTAAATGCCTGTTAAAGGTTTGCTTGGGACACCCGATATTTTAATTTGAAAGCAATATGAATTTTATTATCCCAGGAATGGAAATTAAAAAAAAAAAAATATTAGTGTTTCTGACTATACTCTGTCTGCTATAAGAATTCAGTAAGTGAAATAATTAATTTGAATATGGGCAGTTTCTCTGTTCACCGATAACTAGTGCGCATTAATGCGCATGAATCGTAAATTCATCACATCGTTTCTTTATTCACTGCTGAATTGCTGATGAAATTCATCATACCGTTTCTAATTACTGCGCACTGTCCATCGTAAATTCATCGCGTGCATCGGCTTGACTACCGATAGATTTTATGATTTCCGATGGATCGGTAGTGGGGGGTTTAACGAAATGTTTTTAAGTTATATTTTTGACATTTCCGTTTGTTTCGTGCTTGCGGGTGTAAGATTATACAAAAAAAAACCAAATGCATGATTCAAATAAGAAAACATTATATCTCGTTCACAAAAGAAAGGAGATGTTTATAGATGTACATGATTTTTATTATCATTATGACTTCCATATCAGATTCTTCATTGTTTGATGAAAAATCTGATGATTGCAATAGAGCGACGGTTCTTTTAACTATAAAACCTTCCATATCTGTTAACTGGTGGTTAACTGTCAGTTGATATTTAAGGTTAGGAGATTCATCACATTTTTCAGCAATCCGTTTCTTTAATCGGTCGCATGCGGTGGAATCTCTTATTAGACAAAGTGGGCCAACATTATAACTTTTCTTCCCCCGTTTAGATGGCGCTAGTATATAAAATTTTATTTCAAATTTGAAAATGACAGCTTACTGACAGCTCGATTGTTATTGAATTGGTTGATATATTTTTTAATTTAGTTGTGGTTTTGTTTATTTATGATATATATACATTTATTTGTGGTTGTTTGTGATTACTTGTCATATAAACAGTAAACAAATTATCACCAGATATTTGATTTGTGTGAAAAAACTTTTGTGAAAAAGACATCATGCCGTACATCAATTACTGTATTCCAGAATGCATTGCGACAGGTGTGTATTATATGTTTACTTTATTAGTTTTTAGATGCATAATTAGTATTTTGTAAGCTCGGTATTAATTGTTGATATATTTTACAGATGTTACTTTACATCGATTTCCAAATCCCAAAAATTATATACAAATGTTCAACACCGAATATTAAATGGGAAGAAAATTTTGTAAAATTGTGTAATTAACGGTAATAAAAAATAGCACAGAAGAAATACGAAAAATGATTAAAAAATAAAAACTTTCACAAGTAAAACAGTTTGTATATTAATTTACTATTTCACTCATTTCATTATAAATATATTAATATAACGCATATAATTTAATAGCTTAATATTTGATATAAATAAATTTCAACATACGCTCATTGTGAGATCTTCAAATTTATTACCAAGTGTTAATTGTTGAATTCGAATCAATTCAAAATTCTCGCCTCCTATACATAAAACTTCTTCTTCCCAAGACCAGGGGGCGCTGTATTTATATTACCGGCTTTCAGCATTACAGTTTCCTATCTATAATAGTTTCTGTGATCTGTGATCGGTCGCAACGGATATCCATCGGATCCATCAGCTATTCATCGTGACGCCATTTTCAATTTCTGATGGAATTCAGCGCATGAATAGTTGAATAAAGAAACTCGCCCTATAAATATAATTGTAAAAAACAAATAATATAACGATAAAAATTAATATAAATCACCTGTCAACCTGTCAATAACTGTCAAAAATATTTCATTATTCGTGCAATTTCGCATGTTTGATCAAAATAGTACTCAAATGGATGGATATTCAAGATGTTCCATCTCCAAAAGATGATGTGTCTGAATGCTTCGTTTATTGTACTATTATTATTTTATCGAAATAAAACTTAGATTCGTATTTAACCTTATAATGTTACTGCGCTTATATCTCATCAAGCTCCGCCCACCAATGCAATCTTAAAACAGACAGAGTGTAAATTGAAATGTTCCTCGAACATGAACTAATTATTTCGTTCTGGATAAAAGTGACAGCAATATATACTCCAATGAAGCAAAAGTATAAAATCAATTTGCTATAGCACACATTTCAGTAAGAAAGTAAAACTTGTAATGACACTTCACAGCACGTATCCTATACACTTGTCCTATATTAGCGCCCTAAATTTTCATTTCCATTTCTTTGCGCTTGCAAACATTATTTCGACACGCTTACAAAGTACAATACCATCTAAAATCCTACAGGCGATATATACAAACATTGCGGCTTGTGACTTTCGCTGACTTTCCTCGACTTTCCTTGCTGAAAATAAGAGCAATTGGGCCAAGGACACCAGAAGCATCCAGTAGCGAGTACTGTATTCACTCTTGGAAATTGGGACGGCTGTATAACGATAAATAGTGAAATGTGAAACGCATTCACATCTCCCCAGTAGTAGCTGAGCTTTTCAGTTTTTTCTCTGCAGATTAGGATCAAGGATATCTGGGCAATATTTTCGTATTGTATTGAGAGTGAAATTAGGTTGAAAGATGGAAGTAGAAATAATAGGGATGAGATTGTAAATCATACAATATTGGCAACGTTGTGACAAGAGTAGTAGGTTTTGATTTGGAATTGTGCTGTGCCGATAAAAATAAATGGAATCGAATAATAAACAGATCCCAACAAAAATACGAGTAAATGTACTCTTATATGATTCGATAAAAGTATTAGCCTTATTAGGTACGAAAGTGATTTAGAATGTTATCTACCCATAAAAAAATATTGTGCTTTTAAGACATCCGAAGTAACAATTATTTTATTGTAATATTTCATTTCATACAATTAATGACAGCTCGTAAACATGATAACAACTGTCTTATGTTTCAAGTGTACTTGAATATTTTAATGGGGTCCTATACCATAGTCATATTTGAACTATCTTAAATAAGAAGACGAAAATATACATAAATTAATGAGTATTAGTGAAAAATTTTTCTTTAAATATTGACTAGGTCACAAACTATAAGCGATTGAAGCTGATTACTAATTGGGTATGACGCGTTAGGTACTAAGAATATGATTAGTCACGTGATTTTAAAAAGGAGATACGCGCGTCTGCAGCGGTCACCTTTAAAAGAATATGAAATGTCATGTTGTTCTATAACCTAACAAAACATTTAACAATTTTGTGTTTGATGAATTTGTTTAATTATAACATCTAGTAATATTAACAATAATAATATATTTATAATTAAATTAATATTGAAACTTCAAATCAGGCAAACACTAGCGCCATCCGTCGTCATACTTTGTGTAATAATATTGTCAAACTGTTTCAATGTTCTATAATTTATTAGGAAAAAAATGCTTATTATTTACGTTATTTATACTTAATAATTTCTTCATGAGTATAACGTATAAGTTTTTATATAAAAACATTTCAGCTGTTCAAACATGAAAAAAATTGTCGCCTCTATAACTAACAGCTTGTCCCATTGTTTGTTGATCACTTGTTAGTACCTGCTACGTCACGCACCAAATTCTTAAACTTTAAAAATTCATATCTCGCTTATTACGTAAAATTTTTAAGTCGCGTTTGCACTAAAATTCTTATTTTATCCTGTTCTTACAGAAAAAAAATAAAAGAAAAATGGTATAGGATTTACGTCTAGTGTGTATGTGTATTTGTGTTTGTGCCTGCAAAAATATTATTTAGATAAAATCTATTTATTTTTTTACGCTCTATCCGATTCTGCTATAAAAAATTAGGGTTACCATTTAAAATTTTAAAACTACCCCCTTCCCAGCCAGGTAGGAGGTTAAATTTCTTTACAGGATCGGATTCCCCCCTTAATATAGTTAAACTTTTATTTAAAACATTTTTTAATACGGTCCATGATTCTGAAGATATTCCAGGTAGTACATTAAAATGGGACACCTGTTATATGTTGTTATCATGGCAAACTTTTTATTTAATACTGTTATCCTAATTAAAAATATTCTTTTTATATTTCTTGGATTTTTAGATTCTATCGTAGATAAAATATTAAATATTGTACGATAGTACAATACAAATACGTAAAACCTCTTTAGTCACTTAAGGGTCTTAAAACACGAGCGTAGCGACCCATTGCCATTCGTGACTAAAGTCTAGCTTTTCGTACTTGTATCGTAAATAACTATTATAAAATTTTAAGTGTCTAAAATTAATAGTCCACTTTGCGGCAAGGAAAAAATTGTTTTCCTGTGTTCAACGCCTATGGGCCATATTATTAATCATATGAAATTGCTAGGTATTATTTTTATAGGCGGTTACCATTTTCGTATTTTTTTGTAAAACCATTGTCCGTCTCCGGTACTTATGATTTGCCTAAATTACTCATTTAATTTAATTAAAAAAAATTCAATATTTCAAAAGGAAATTTATATATTCAACTCATCCAATACATTATTTGTTTCATAGTACTTTATTTTATATAATATTTGGTATTATTAGTTTGTTAGTAGAATGGTGTATATGTATTTGAACTGCTTCCCGCCCACTCTGTATTCAATCCCGCCTATCATCCCTGTGCTCATTTATTTAAACAAAACAATTAATTCGCTGCTCATTGATTATCATCCCCCGGGGTGATCCATCAGGGCCCAGGTGCGTATCCTGCCTGGTTCGCCCCGTTGCCCCTGGCGGGGTGGATTAGCACTTCATTCCCGTATCACGCGCTAATCCCGCACTCCCGCTTCATTACGTCATCCGTCATGACAGCCAGTCATGTACGATGTACGTTGGGATACTGGGGGATCATCGTACCATCGCAAACAATTATAAAGTTATCAGGGTGTTGTTTAAACACAACTGTTATATGGATATAGAGGATGAGTTATGTGTGGCTGCTACAGAGCGTCAAATGGAAAATTCTATCATGGCTACGTATCATTGCTTTTTAAATTTCTATAAATACATAGCAAGTTAATAACTAAGTACTTACTACTTATGCCCGTATTCATAAACACTCGTAAAAATTTTAAACGGTGCTTTATAATATTTATCCAATAAAAACAGTCGACATTGAAAGAAAAATCAAAATTTTGTTTGTCAAGTTTGATTCTATTTGTCAAAAATTATAACGAGAAGTTTTGTAACTTTACGAGTGTTTATGAATATGGACACTTGTACTAAATACAGGCTGGTTGATTTTTTATTGTCCAGCTTATATCTTCTGAAATATTAAAGATACAAAAAAAAGTTAAATACAAAAGTTGTTTAATACAACCTGATCTATAATTTAGCATAAACAATGTTTTTCCAAGGCCTACCAGTTTTTTGGAAAAATGTGTAACTTTAATTTGTTAAATGGAACACCCTGTATATTTTGACAGAATAAGATACTTAATAAATTTCTCTTTACAATGATGTGTAACAAGTAAGGATTTACCTTTAAATTATGTCCTATAAAGCAAATAGAAATATGATAAAAGTAGGCTATGATATTCTATTGTGTATACCTATAACTTCTGTCACACATGAACATTGCCTACGTAGGGGTTTTCCTTTGAATAAAACTATGTCTAATAAAGCAAGTAATAGAATTACTAGCATTGATGATTTACAAAATTATTAATACTTTTATTTAAATATCAAGTAGCAAAATTTAATACTACATAATATTATTATAACTTTTGTTTAATTAAAATGTAACGAAACCTAATACTAAAACTATTACTAGAACTTTTACTAAATTACTTAATTTTTATACAGGATAGCAGCCCGACGTTTATTATAATTTGATCTGTGGAAACAGCAAAGCATATCAACTTTTTCACTATTACTGTAACCGACGTTCATTTTTCTTAGTTAAATAAGAATCTTAACACCTTTCTCACTATTATAATCAGTATTATTAAGTCTGTGACAGAACAGATGTTACTGGTATATGCATAAGCAAGAGAATATCACAGCCTACTTTTATCGAATTTCTATTTGCTTTATTAGACATAATTTAAAGGTAAACCCTCACTTGTTATACATCATTGTAAAGAGAAATTTATTTAGAATTTTATTCCGTAAAAATATACAGGGTGTTCTATTTAAAAAATCAAAGTTAAATATTTTTCTGGAAAATTGGTAGGCATTGGAAAAAAAATGTTTATGCTAAATTGCAGACCAGGTTGTATCAAATAACAATTCTGTATAACTTTTTCTTTTATCTTTAATATTTCAGAAGATATAAGCTGGACAATGAAAAATAAACCACCTTGTATACAGTATTGGCCATAATTATACCAACCAAAGTCGAGTGTGCGTTTAGGATATTTTTGGGTGGGTATGGTTGCGTGGGCAAAATAAATTAAGTATTGGGCAAAACTGGACATAACTTGAGCAAAATTATGCAATAATTTTTTTCTCAAAATTCCTATTTGGGTTGCCAACTTCACGCATCTTTTTCATATGGAAATTAGAATTTATAAAATTTACATGTAATAGGCCGACGATTATAAAGTCTTTCACCAACAAGTAATCGTCTTAGTACCGTTCTTGAACACATTTTATCGTTGTTATTATTTGATAAAAGTCCTAAAAATTTTTCGAGCGACAAATAACACATTTTGTAACGAACTATTTTTTATAATATTGTCTATCTACTTTTAGGTTGAAGGCGTAATAGTACTTATACTTCTTATTTTTTTATTTTTAATTTTATGATACACCATTTTAATAAGATCGGATTATTAATTTTCGAATCTCACACGATAGTCTTATTAGGACTCATGATTTACAAACTATTTCACGTAAGTAAACATCAGATGGCGTTTGGGAGGCGACCGTTTTCACATGCAATAAAAAAATTATTTAAATTTGTGAAACCAGACTGTCAATAAAAAAAAAAAAATTATCTGTAAAATGTGCGAGCCCTGAATATTAAAAATTACATTAAAACGTGGTTAAATATCATTTCATTTTGTCAATTTTATTTAATAATTGACAGCTGACAAGCGTTTCTTTTTTCGCTTTTGTGAACTAGGTTACCGTTTTGACAAAGACCAGAATTTATATTCCTATCTAAACCAACGCAATTGGTTGCTATTTTTATGTCCAAACAACAATAAAAGTTATAAAAATTAATTAAATTTTATAAATATAAGATATTTTAACGCAGAATAAATTATTTTTCCTTCCCGCTACCCTAGGTAAGGGAGGTATGGGGATCGTGCTAAAAATCGGATATAGAGATTTTAGTGAATAAGCACGTTTTGATGTCCCCAGAATCCGATTTTAACATTTTTATAATGATGTCTGTAGGTATGTATGTGTGTGTGTCTGTGTGTGGATCAGGTGGACACGATTACTCAAAAACTATCAATCAGAAAAATTTGAAATTTTGTATGCCCATTCTATACTAATGTGGGATGAGCTCATTAGTTTTCAGTGTTTAACGGATAACCGGAAGTATCATTTATACAAGCTTTTAACAGTTTTTCTTGTAAAAAATACATTGAATATAATTTTTTAGCAACGTTTACCAATACAAATTGTATATAATGGCACAATCTTCAATTCTACGATAATAGAATTTAGTAAATAACTTGAAATAACTTTATATTATATTATAAAATAATTTATTTTTGTACGTCAAACAAAAACAATACTTTAATAACAAATTTGACATATTTAAACAAATGTCACTGTCACGAAGCAATTTTCATTAAAATTAATAATGAAACCGTGTTAAGAAGAATTTAGTAGTTTAAATATGATTCTAATGAAATTAAGGTTTGTAAAAATAATATATTTTCCATCATACATAAATATTAGATATACAGGATAATTCGATTTAAGTTTGATGTTTGCAGCATTATGTATCAAACAGCTCTCAATAAGAACGTGATTTCAAAGTGTCAAATAATAGTTTGCAACGACACATTTACGAAATGGATAATGCACGGCGAAGAATTTACACAGATTGCGTTTTAGAGCATAAGGAAGTTGGTGATGATTTTGACAATAATGTGTGTGTGACGATTTTTCCTTAAAATATATTAATGATCCAAAACTTCGTAAAGGTGGTATTTAATACTCTTATATAATTTGAAACAACATATTAGATTTTGACTATATATGATAAACCGGATGTAGTACTTAATTTGAAGCTCTAACAGATTTTTCAGGAAAAACATAATAAAATATAATCCAAAATTTCGTATTACAAACTTTTCTATTTATTGGACCAACAAAGTAGATTTTGTATACACACGATCAATCGGAAGTGAAACTTTACTTAAAGCTCATTGCTATTTTAAACATGGAATTGGCGGGAGGTGATGTGCTGGCCACATCAGATTTTCAAGGGAACCTTAATTCTGTAATTTATTTCTCAAATTCCCGTTTTTGAGAGTAATTGAAAATTTCTGAAAGTTGCTACAAATATATATATATATATATATATATATATATATATATATATATATATATATATATATATATATATATATATATATATATATATATATATATATATATATATATATATATATATTAGCAAATACTGTACATAATACATATAAAATAGTTATTTTTGATATTAATTTTTAAAAGTAACATTTTGTTTTGTGAGAAGGAAGTTTGAAATACATCTCGAAGCGGAGTGATCCAAACCTTGGACCACACACCCAGAAATAGGTAAATACACAATGATGTTAAATTAATTAAATTATTAATTTAGAAATATATTTTGTTTCCACACTTTCGTTTAAATTATTTCGCAAAGATGCCTAAAATGTTCATAAACAAAACATCTTATAATCAAATCCTGCGCATAGTACATAAATTAAATCTCATTAATCCGGTAAACAACTCGTAATCCCTTCAATTATCCAATAAGACTGTAACCTCAAAAAACAACCTCAGCTAACCTAGTTCCTCGCACATAACCACACATTTCCTCACTTCCGCTGGTTGGCGTTGCTATTTCCGCCTGCAGCGCCATCCCGCAACGTGGCAGGGCGCGGAACGAGGCGGTGGCGGGAGGGTGAGTTATTTTCCGTCCAATAAGAGGTGCTGCGGACGAGCAGGATTACCTACCGCCAAATTAACTGATCGTCGGGATTTATTGAGCTGTAAATAACAACCAATAAGTCTATCACGATACCAACGTGAACGAATAAACCCCAAACAGGAGGAGGGGAGGGAAGTTGGTAATTGAATAGAATGGTTTTTTATACTCTATCAAGTTGAAAGGATTGTTAAAGTGTAAATTATTACTTGTATTATACGGAAATCGAATTTGAACTAGATAGATATTTATTTTATTACATTCATTTACAATTTTGTTTAATGCAAGATTTCTTCAAATTTTCCGAGGAACCACATACATACATACATAAAACTATAATAGAAATATTTGGTTACGAACACAAATTTTCAGAAAACAAAAAAAATGCATTTTAAAAGCGTTCATTTATGACTACTGTGCTACTGTGCATGGCAATTTTTCTCTTTACTTTATGGATCTATCATTTAGTAAAAAATAAATTTAGCCAGTAAATTGATGGTGAAGAAAAATGGATCGGAAGGAAAATAGATCGTAAGAAAGTTGATCCAGGAAAATTTGTTGTCGAAAAATTGAAATAGGTGTACGCCTCAGAAAGTCAATGGTTACCTATTGCATGACAAATTATTAGCAATCGTAAGGAAATGAATATTTTTTGAAATAAAATTTGTGTATTGATTTAAGAAATCTTTGTGATAATAGATTTTGACTTGAGTGGCATCAGATCAGAGCTAAAAGATATGTTGTTGACACAAAATTCCTTTTTCTACGACCAACACACAGAAAAAAAAAACATCTAAATTGTAGTTGAGTTAACTAAACAAATCTTTAATTTTCAGCCTACTAATATGTTTTCATTAAATTGTCTAAGTTGATTTAGTTAAATTTTCTAAATATGTAGTAACAAATTATAGTAAAATTAAATACAAAATTAGATAAAATACATTTAATATTGAACTAAACATAAATGAAGGAATTAACTAAATATATATTTAAATTTTCTATTTACTTACCTAATTCATTAGATAAATCACCGAAAATTATAGGACAAAAATAATGAATCCAAAATATAGTAAAATTAAATAAAATAAGTAATTAAAATAACTATTTGCATATTTAAATTAACGATTTTTTACAAAATATTTATTATCTATTTCGGATTATTTAAAATGCTAAATTAAGATTTGTAAATTATACTCAATTATTAGACATATTGCCTAATAAAATAATATCTAATTATAATTAGACAAAATTTCAATTTTTTTTTCTGTGTACAATGCTTTACAAAGCCCGAAAGTCATTCATTTCTCAATGTCGTGAGTTAAAGTGTGAAAAATTATTTCTCACACATGCCCATGCTTTACAAAGCCAAAAGTTATTAATTTCCTACACTCATGGATTAAAGTGTGAGAAATTATTTCTCATACACAAGTTGCCAACTGTAATATAATGTTAATATTTAAATATTTATTTTTTGCTTTTTAAATAAGTGTAATTATTTTAAAATATATTCTTTATTAAAAATGAATTATTACCGAAGAGTGTGTGGTCTTAGAAAAAGTATAGTGAGCCACTCGTGTAGAAACACCTATTGACCACTTGTGAGATTCCAACCCTCGACTTCGTCTCCTGTTGAAACTCTCACACTTCGTGGGAAATATGTGCTTTTCCGTTCTTGTGCAGAATATGCTTTTTCCTTTCGGCAAAATGCATTGCAGAAATATTTAAAATTTTGTGTAATATAATGCAAGTAGACTATTTTATTTTACATAATTTGGGAATTTATGAATCGTTGGATAAGTATATCATGATGTAAATAAATCTATCTCGTTATTAAATTCCCAAGGATCAGAGCACTTTGTCCAGCAAGGAATAGTGGATTTACTTCGTGATTTATTTGATTTACGAATCTCATATTTTATTTTCAACATATTTAATATAATTGTCCAACAAGTAGTCTATAAATAAATGTAAATTTATTATCACTAAAAGAATCCATAAAAAGTAATAAAATAATAAATACAGTAGCTTCCTAGAACACAAATCAGTAGCACGTACTAATACACTAATAAACGCTCAATAATATTCTATAATATGCTCCAAAATTCCAGAAAGTCCTACCCAGTAGTGACAGTCATAAAGTCGTTAAACATGCCCCGTTAAAAGCAAAATTTACAAATATAATACATTTATACTTTTATAACGTCAATTATCTGCCGCTATAAAATCATCTAGCCAGCCATGCATCCATAATACGAAACAACATAAAGTCGAAAATCGTAACAAAAGCTGAACGGACAGTAGCAAAGGTACGTTATGAAAGATATTGTGACAAGATGACCCAATATATGCACCCGTAAACAACGATCGGACGAAAGTCGCCCTTATAGAAAGATAGAATAAAGTAGGGTCCGTTCCACGTCGCCTTGCCGGCAGAGTTAGGGCGTTGTATTTTCAAACAGTGTCGACAGTTTTATGATCGCATTGTGAAGGCAATTGCACCAGCCAAGTTGCAGCGGTGATCGTCAAAGTGAGCCGTGACACAGCGTGCCTAAATAGGGATCGTCACACTTTAAATCTAAACTCAAATAAACGGGCCGCCGAAAAATTCTGGAAGACAAATATTTCAGAATTTACAGATATGCACATTTAACCATCGCAATTTATATGCCATGTCTAATATTTAGCGAAAATATACGGTTTTCACATGAAAACAAAGTGACATTTGAAGACTTATTTCTTACGGATCTCTAAAATCTGAACGCCATATTATATAAATATCAAAATCATTCGTCGAACAAAATAGCATATTTTTGTTTCACCATCAGTTAGCAACTATTCAACGAATAGTTTAACATTTGACATTTTTATTGCGCGTGTTATAATCATTTTATAAATGTTCAGTAAAGCTATTAAAAAAATATTTACAATAGGTACCAATGTAAAATATAAATACCTAATAGATAAATGAAAGAATACGCCAGTTTTTTATGAAGGATCATATTTTTGTGCAAAAGTAGTCCATTCCTTAATTTTATCGCTCAACAAAAAATCGTCAATTTTCTAATATTGTACGAATAACTATCTTTTCAATTATTTTGGTTGGTAACACGAGACACAAGACTGTCTAATCGATGAATAAAATTTGTCAGATAACTATTAGAGACATTAGAGAAATATATTTATTAAATATGCATTATGTACCTATGCTCAAAAGAATTTTTGTTATAAATAAGGATTGTTTTTGTTCTAATCTCCGTACACCGTCCTATATACATGGTATTATACTTTTTACTTCCCGCTACCCTTGGTAAGGGAGGTATAGGGATCGTGCTAAAAATCACATATCGAGATTTTAGTAAATGACCACGTTTTAAGGTCCCTAGAATCCAATTTTAACATTTTCACGATGATGTCTGTATGTGTGTATGTGTGTGTGTGCGTGTGTGTGTGTATGTATGTATGTATGTATGTGTGTGTGTGTTCTAATACGAAAAGAAGCCATTAGATTTTGGTGTAAATCGGATAAACAGAAATGGCACTTTACTTGAAGCTCATAATGGTTTTTCTTAAAAAAATACCATTAAATGCCATTTTTTCGCATTTTATCATTATGGAAATTATAGATTATTGAATTTTATACAGGTATACATTAATACTTTTTCTATATATTTTACAGATAAATTTAAAAATCATTTTTCTTTTTTTAATCCCGAAGTCTAAGATAAACACAATTCCTTTGTTACACAGTTTATTTTTCAAATGAATATAATTAACAGGTAAACGTCATTGTCAAAAAACTAATCACTTCAAATTAATAATAGTGACATATTGTTACGCAAGGATTTACTGTAGTTGATTAATTTGTATGTGTATACGTAATACATTGTTTATAAAGGTTGGAAATAATAATTTGGGAGTTAGTTGTATTTGATATGAGACAAGAGGAACGGTATTCAGAATAAAGGGAGTGTTTAGTTTCATACTTGGTTTTTCTTATTTTCCTATTTTCCTAGTAGTCCTAATAGTTCAGAAGTGGGATAAAGAATTCGGGTTTAACTCTATTAAAATAAAATGTCAAAAGATTTAGACAGGGTGGTAGTAGTTCTGATCATTGGGATAGTGATGGTGAAAGTGTTACACATAGAAGGAAATTTGAAGAGATTTTAAAAAGAAAATCAATGCATGGGTTTACCTGAACAGCACCAAGGCAGGCGTTTATGAACAACCAGTAGATTCTTTCCAAATCACCATCAATTGAAATCCAAAGATGTAAAGTAGGGCAATGTTTTGGTCACACTCTAGATGTTGGATGGTCGACAAATGATATAAAAGGGAAGTATCATTCAATGTTTTATATTTTACTGATCTATTTGTAAATGGATATTTAGCTATAGAATATTTAGATACCTACCAAGAGTGAAGTAATTTAGGAATATGCTCAGAAATCCTATTTAAATTTAATTTAGACAGAATATGCAATAAAATGTTTTTCGGGGCAAGTAATGTTTCATGTAGGAAAAGGAAATTTAATTTTTAGTATTAATGATTTTGTTTTACCAATAAAAATTGTGGTACTAGAAGCAAATTTTGGGAATATTGACATTTTACCCAGTAATAAATAGCCCAAAGATTACTTTTAAAGTTAACGATACTAATGTAGAATTGGTTAAATCAAATGGAATATTTACAATTAATGCTATTTCATGTATTTATTTCAGCACTAAAGTTGACATTCTTGTAACTGAAAATATTACAATAAATCCGATGATAACTGGTTTTATATTTACGGCATTCGGAGATTACTCCAGGTGGTGGAACTCTGCTCTATTGCGATGCGATAGTATGACGTCAAGCTAGCAGGGTATGTTTTGGTACTCTACTCAACGGTCGCAATCCACTTCGGGTGTTTTCGACATAATGCGATAATTTCAATCTCACTGAATCACTTTTAGGGATTTTTTCCGTTAGTTTGAAGTTATCGCTGGTATTTTTAATGAGAAAAGAGAAAAGTGTCATCTATCAACAAATAATTATTTAGGTTATATTTATTTCAAGGTAATTGAGTAATTATACTTTTTAATCCATTACATGACTAATTTTTACCTCTCGTTAAGAGAGGTATTGGAATCACGCTAAAATTCGCCTATTCAGATTTTAATGAATAAGCACGTTTTAAGGTCCCTTCAACCCGATTATAACATTTTTACGATCATGTCCGTATGTGTGTGTGTATATATATGTGTATGTGTGCATGTTGAAGCCACGGTTTCTCAAATACTGTAAGACTTAAAAAATATTTAACTGCGGTTTCCTCAATCTGACATTCCTGGGAAGAGCTGATTAAATTTTGGTAACAATTGGACAACCGGAATTACTAGTTTCTTAAAAAAAATTCTAAATGTTATTTTTGGCATTAATAATATTAAAGAATATTAAAATCTCTATCCGATATATTTAATTTTTTTTATATCTTCTATAAAGTTAAAGATAGAGATATAGAGATAGAGAGAAATATATAAAATAATAAGTTGTAAATTAGTTCGCAAGCCATGGAAAACAAGTGGAAAAATTAAAATGTTTGTAATTGACAGATAAATGTGAATGTCAAAAAGCCAGAGACATTACTGAGCCAAAGACATTACTGAAGACTTTTTCTGGCAAGTACATTTAATATTTCTTATTTTATTATTAAGTAAATATTTATAATTATAGATACATATATTACATAGGTATATCCTTCAGAAATACCGCCAATTTCATCAATGAATTGGAAGAATCTCGAACATTAGAAGAATAAGAGTGAATAGAATGAATTACAAAATATAAAAGTATATAAAGAAATGTTAAATATGTACAATACTTATATAGCCTAATATGGAAATGGCGAGAGGTCGTGTGCTGGCTAAACAGATTTTTTTATATCATTTTACAATGTAATAGTTGTTTTATTTGTAAAAATACATAACCGTTCATACTTAGATCCAAATTTTTTGTTTAAATAAATATAAGCTATATTTCTCTAGCTTGTAATATAGGAAAAACAATTTATAAAATTATCAATATAACATATAAATAATTAAATTTGTTTTAGTGCCTTATATGTTTTATTTATTTATTTGCAATATATATATATATATATATATATATATATATATATATATATATATATATATATATATATATATATATACAATAGATTCTTGTTAAATAAATACAGTATTTGTAATAGTTATTTGTTATTTAAAAGTACTCTCACGTCTTCACAATTCCAAATTTTATTTTTATCATGAAACATTCACCTTCTCTCTCTGACTAATGCATATTCGCATTACTTTGTAAAGGATAGAGCACATTGCGATCGCTTCGAAACTGTCGCTTTCAGAGGGGAAAGGGGAACGAACAGCAGCGATGGAAAAGATATAGCAGAGTACCAAAATCGCAATTCTACGTCACTTTTACGTCACACTATCGCTTCGCTAGAGAGCAGAGTTCCACCACTCAGGACGGGAAAGAAATGGTCGAGGGTACAATTATTGGAGAAGTTTCGGTAAACTAAACATAAGATAGCGACTTTCGAACAAAATGAACGAAATGAGGTATGCTATTTATTTTCTAATGCTTTGTTTTAAATACTATGGGATCGATCGGACAACTTAAAAGTCATAATTAGTAAGTTATCACTGCCAAATTTAGTAGTGGGAGCCATTAATTCGGATGATATGAGTAAATTACATAACCTACTTAGAAAACATCATAATTGTTAACAGTTATGAGTTGAGTTCAAGTTCAACTGGTCTTACTCAATTACCTATTCGTTTAAAAAAATGATCGCCCCGTATGTTACAAACCATAAAGACTTTCTTTTGAAGAGCGTGAAATTGTACAAATCAAAATTTCTAATTTACTAAAAGCCGGTGTTATTCGTAAATCTAATTTAGAATTTGCAAGTCCCATAGTTATGAATTGGAAACATTAGCTGTTGTTGAATCAATTAAGCGTTTTAGAATGTACGTCTCAGGTACAAAATTTAAAATTGTGACTGACTGGTCAGGAGTTCGTGCCACGTCCATTAAACGCGACTTACCACGTATTGCATGATGATGGCTCCAAATACAAGAATTCGATTTATTCAAGATGGAACATATTACGTAAGTTCCATGACATTGGTCACCCAGAATTAAAAAAGTGTGAAAATTAATTAAGTCTGAATTTTATTTTCCACAAATGAAGCGTTTTATATAAAAAAATATTTGTATAGAGTCTTGTTTAAATTATGCGTACAAAAGAGTAATTATGGTAGACAGGAGGGTATGTTACATGCGATTAGAAAACCAAATGAACCAATGCGTACCGTACATATTGACCATTTAGATCCTTTAGTAAAAAGTAAATGCGGTAAGTCATATTTACTCGTATTTATAGATTCGTTAACAAAGTAAAAAGTATACTGTTACTAAGCTTACTCGTACCCTTAGTTCACGCGAAACAATTTTGCATTTAAGAGTTTTGTAACTAATAAATAAATAAAACATGCCCAAAATGCGATTGCTACCCCCGAGTAAACGGTCAAGGTGAAAGGGTAAACAGAACTATTTTAAATGCATTGCGTATGACTAATGTTAATGAACATGCTTGGGTGAGACTGTTCGTAATATAACATGAGGTGTGAACAATGCAGTAAACGAAAATACCAAATTTACTCCGTATGAGTCAATGTTTTTATTTAACGGTAATCCAATTTTAAATGGAAATGTTATAAATTATAGTAGGAATAATAGCAACGACGTAAAGTAAATAGGAAACAAGCAAAATTACATAGGAAAGGTGACTTAGTATTATGGAAAAATTGTAATTGTGGGGCCACAGAACCTTTGATTTGTAGGTAAAATTATTGTCAAAGGGTTTAGTGATGCACAAATGGATATACAAACACCATTTTAAATGGTAAAGTTACTTCAGAAATCTATATAAAACAGGCTAGAGGTTATGAAGACGTTACAGAGTTTGTAAACTAGACAAACCATTGTATGGTTTGAGAGAAAGCCCTCGAGTATGGATTGATTGTTTTGATGACCTTTTGAGAAAGTTAGGCTTTGAAAGAAGTAAATAAGATCTATTATTTGTGGATAATTTATTGATTTGTTGTAAAAATAAGAGAGAGAGGGAAGGCTTCATAGAAGTATAATGAGCGTATGAGCGATGGCAGTAGTAGCGATAGTGATTAAATTGTAAGAGATTTTTATTGCTTAGCGCGAGATGTCGCTATGAACAATGTCGTTCGCAGTGAGTTTATTTTTGTAGGGCAAAGTTGTCAGTTACTTGTTGAAGTAGTCCCTGAGTCTGTTTTTGCAGAACATACTACAAGTGGTTGAACTTGCACATAATCATAGTTGCGTTACAGTTTTCTGTATAAACATGATGCGGTGTGCAAGAATTTAAAAGAGCTGAGTTTACATATGACAAAAATTTTAGTGTTGCGGTATGAGCCAAGTGCGGGCCATACAAACACGCATATGACGAAAATTTTAGTGTTGCGGTATGAGCCAAGTGCGGGCCATACAAACACGCCATGAGATAATCTCATTTCTTTTCAGACAATCTTGGATGCAGTGAGGACACTGCATAATGCAGGATGGCCGAATGTTACGCAAGGATTTACTGTAGTTGATTAATTTGTATGTGTATACGTAATACATTGTTTATAAAGGTTGGAAATAATAATTTGGGAGTTAGTTGTATTTGATATGAGACAAGAGGAACGGTATTCAGAATAAAGGGAGTGTTTAGTTTCATACTTGGTTTTTCTTATTTTCCTATTTTCCTAGTAGTCCTAATAATATTAAATAATAAAGAAAATCGTAAATAAAGCAATGGTTATATGCAATGGAACATAATATAGTTTGAAGCATTACTAAATACGTAGGTATGTATTTAAATTAATAAAAATTAAATAGCCGGAGGTTTTGTGTTGGCCACACCAGATTTTTACATTATAAAATTTGTGTACGATAACGCATGATGAAATTTTCTTATTTGAAATAGAGCTGCAGATCCAAAATTGTAAAATATTATTTATTCATTAATATTGAAGCCTTTGATATTTCAACAGAAAAGCCCACTATTATAATTTTATAACATGGTTTATTACACATAATTTAAAGACAAACCCCTACTTGTTATCCAAGCCCCGTCGCACATCAGTTCGCCCACCCGTTTTAATTTCATTTTATTTAGTTAGTATGCATATGTTTCAAATAATAATTAACAAATTATCTCCAATTTTTATTAATATTACAGACATTTTGTTGGTCTAATGACACTTGGCAAGATATGTTTTCTAAAATATTTTATTGTTTTTTTGTAACTTAGTTTGACCAAACCAATTCAGGAAATTTGGAAAAAAAAATTAAACGAATTTAAATTGTAAGATTTTGAGGTTTTATTAAATGAAATGTCTAAAAGTATTACAGTAGTAATTTGCAATAAAAAACGATGTTACCTAATATTGATAAATAATGTAAAATAAATATATCGATTTCTGTCACAGTTATACCGTAAAAATTTTATTCTTTAGCTAAAAATTTAATAGGAAATTACCTTTCATGTTGAAAAATCTTATTTTAAATAAAAGTAAAGATTTATTTAATTATTATTACAAATTCTATTATGAATGAATGATTAAATGAATTTTTAACAAGTGGGCGAATTGATGTGCGACGGGGCTTGTACATCATTTTAAAGGGAAATTGATTAAGAACCTTATTCCGGAAAATTTACAAAGTAAGATATTTTTCCGGAAAGTTAGTAGGCCATGGAAAAAAATTATTTATGATAAATTATAGGGCATGTGGTATTAAACAGCTCTTACATTAAAATTTTTCTTGTATCTTTAATATGAAAAATCAACCATTCTGAATATTAGAGACTCTTATTTGTTTTATGTATTAAGAGGGAACATGTTTTTGCCAGCCCTTCTTTGTATTATTGAAATTTTCCATTTTCTTTTATATAAAAAATAAATATTCCTAATCTGATTAAAAGTAAAAATCTGTATACATTTAAATAGTTAATCGATTTAACTAATTTACTTTTATTTACATTCTTCGTACTGATGTATAATTAAAAACAATTTTATTCTTTTTTTAACATAGCTAATGAAAAGTGTATAATTTTGACAACTAAAAAATTATATAGAGAGGTGGTTGCAGTTACAAAACATGAAAATATTCACGAGTGAGCATTATACTACCCTCTAACGATAAGTAGGCGAAACATACTGTAGCCCTCGTGAGCAAGTATTTGTATTTTCTTTCTAAAAATGTGTATAGTGTGTTTCATATTTGAAACTAGTAGATGGCACTTAAGAGCTGACCGTTTTTACATGCACTAGGTATGGGAGTATGCGGTTTTCAGAAAATGAGAATATGTTTTTTAATCCAAATTATCCCTCAGATTTTTTTATATCAATATTTAAGCATTTCTCTCTTACAATTTTTAAAAGTATATGCACAAAACTCACGCCCGTACAAACCGAGATTATAAAATTGTATTTACCAACAATACAAAAATTTATATTAATAACAAATTCCTCTTTTTCATTATTGCATGAATAAATCTTTATTGTTTTATAAGGCATATACTATGTACTTGGCAATTTTTTGCGTTCAGTGATTTGAAAATTAGTGAGTCTGAGTATTACTGTTATATAATGTCCATGAAAATTTTCGTCGATTTATGCCCAGTTTCACCATCATCAAATAAATATTCGAATAGCTTATTCGTTGAATAAGTGAAAAATATCGCATCAAAATATGACAGCTAGAATAAATACCGTCTTTTGTGTTATGGTTTCGATGCGATATTTTTCTCTTATTCGATGAATAAACTATTCGAAGATTTATTTGATGTTGGTGAAACCGAGTATTAAATAATCAAAAAGTTATGCAATACATAGGTAGGTAAACAATTACTTTTCTTATTATTTAATTACATTGTTACCTAACGCATAACTATGTTATGCAGATAATTTTTTTCAGTTTCTTTGTTGTAGCCCTAGTGTACAGACGTGTGTATGGTGTGCTCGTGTATTGCTGCTTTGAGGATGACTTCCTGGTGCTTGAAGACGACTGGATACCTGGATACCTGTAGGACTTGAAATTTCCCGAAAGATTTTATTTATTTATGGTAAGGTTATATTTCATTATTTTTCCACTACATTATAAGCTATCGGTCACAGTACTCATCAAATATATGTATATTTACAATTGCAATACAATTATGTGTGACTTTATATTCGATGTATCGAATATACTTTATATTAATTCGAAATTATTTTAATTAATTGTTTTTTAGAAAAATCTACTATTTATTATTATTATTTTGTGTACTATGCAGAGTGTTTTATAACTTCGCGTACGTACGTCAAGTTAAAAAATAATTTTTCAAAAATCATAAAATTAAGGGCATTTTACCTATAGTTTTTATGTTTGTACCACTAGTTTCGCGTAGTATTATCCTATTAAAAATAATATCCTGTTTTGCGAACGCACTAGCTATCCATTTAGGGGCACAGAAAATGTACGAGTAGGAGGAATAGAGAAACAAGAAAATTTATTTTACGAATTTTTTTTTAAAAAAATGATCCCTAATCAGCATATCAAGAAATATAATCTTTAACGTAAATTCCACAAGAGGTACCTACATATTAGATTTATATAATGGGGTATGGGGTACTGCGCTATAACAAAAAATAAGAAAATGTACACTTTGTACTTAAAGTACTACTCAATAAATTGTAATGAAAAAAAAGCATTTTTTAAATAAATACTTTAGGAGATATTTGATATTTGTTGATAGTGTCACTGTGACGTCACACTATTGCTTTCTTTCTCTCGCAGCCGTCTGTAGAGGCTGGTGCGAAGCGAGAAAAAGATAGAAGTGTCTCAAAAACTAACAACAAAATTAAACGAACTTTCATTTAAAATAATAAAAAATTAAAGTGGAGGACCCCATTCTATATACTTTAAGATATACAGTTCTCTTGTACTTATATGCAAATTTTGATTGAATATTTAATTGTTTCAGAACTCTAGAATGGAACAGTAAGCAGAGAATAACGATAAGCTGTAAAAGGACGAGAAAGAGTTGCAGAAGGATCTGGACGAATAGGCAATAATTGTTGTGCAGATGTAGTGCCGAAATTCTTGTAGTTCTGAGCGAGATTCTAGGACATATGGAGAGGATTTCCTGGAAGAAACTATGCCCTGGACTCCTCCCAAACACCCCCAATATGTATTTTAACCCTTAACTAAGACTAAGAAAATTGAAAAAATAAATAAACAAATCCATGCCAAACATATAACATTTATTTCATTTCTAATTTATATTTTTCATTATTATGAAAAAACAAATCCTTTCCATACATATATCATTCATTTCATTTTTTTTTTTTTCATTATTATGAAAACCTTCATTATACAATATGTTCATATTGTAACTGTAGCACAGCACAGAGGGCTTACACATGCATACCTATATATATCAACACAGATAATAAATTTATAACTTTTTAACTTAAGGAAAAAAAGGTGCTTCGCAATTCGTAAAATGATTCATATACTACATTTTAATATAAGGTTGTTTATTATGAAATCAATACATTTTTACATATTTAATAACAAATTATTTAATTTACGTTTTAAGAAAATGATTATATTTCAAATATCGCCTAACTTTCATAATTCTGAAAAACTACAAATGCGCACAAGCGGCTACGGTTAATTTCGATGCTTGTTAGTTGTTTTCAAAATGGCTGAAGTCTGTTGACATTTGTTTACTGTGTGATACTTGCTTTGTGATTATTAGTGTATTTAATAGTTCTATTTATTTTGCAATGTGTAATGTGTTTAAACAAATTTAAATGACAATGAATGAGTAGAACTAAAAGTCGAGCAAAAGTCGAAACAAGGTAAATTGCTTATTTTATCACTATCGTTCTACAGAATTCGTACCGTACTAGTGAAAATAGTTTTGTTATTTGTTGAACTTTTAAATCAAAGTAGGTGGTATTCTAATAGAGAAAAACAAATATTTATATCAAAATTTTTAATTATATTAACTATTAACTATTTTGATGGAAAATTGCAAATCGACACTTACTTGTTGAATCGATAAATTCATTTATTATTCTATATTCTAGTAGAAGTTATCTATAAGTACATAAATGGGAACGAGATACTCGAATATAATGGTTTCAAGGATTTTGAACATGCATTTTTCGATTGAAAACAATACAAAAAATTATCGTTTAATATACAAATCATCATTAAATATTAGTTTAAAACGCATTTTTAATTAGCAAAATTCATTTGAAGTAATGAAAAAACTAAAGTAATGGCTTTATTTATTATACATTTTTGACTCCTGTGTTGGTAAATGTATCTAGGTACGCTCTTTTCGATAGTAACAATTTTGCGTCAAACTTATACGTTTTTATGAAATATGTAGATCATTTATTTATTAAAATAAAATATATATTAATATTACCAATGGGGAGGGTTCAAACCCGAAAAAAAAAACCTTCTTGGCTACGGCACTGACATCAACACATGACACAGAATCTAATGTATCACGATTTAAAATGCTTGAATCTTGAAAACTATGTCGTAACTGTTTGTTGTAAGAATATTATGTTTTAAGTTACATATAGAATATTTGTATCCCGAAAAAAAAAAAATGAATCAAAATTGGGAATAAATCCATGTTCTCTGCGCTGAAATGGTCACAAAGTTTTTCTTAAGTCAGTCCATCTTACAAAATACGCACATGTATCATGTATGAATGCATATGCGAACTGTAACAACTTGTAAAATACAAAATACAACTTAATATAAAATATAATACATATAGGATTTCCTTACATTGTGTGTTCTTATGTAATTTTGTTCGAATCGAATGGCGAAGTTGCCAGGTATGAATCTCCACCCATTTTTGGGTTATTGCCTATTTAAAGTATTCAACAAAAAGTATTTTGTACGAAACATTAACGATAGCTGCAACTTCTTCTTTAATTCATATTTTTACCGTTAAAATATTGATTAGGAAAGATTCATTGCAGCATTTAAATTCAAAGGAATCCAAGTGCTATTAAAGCCATAAAAGCTTTGTCCGCGAAACAATTTAATATTTATATTTTTCGAGATATTTTTATATATTTTATTTAAATACATGTTGAATACTTATGCTCTTTCGTCATATCAGTCAAAATACATTAGTATTTGTTCTTGTTCATTAAGCCACAGATGACAGATGTAATAAGTGTAATTTGGTAGAAAAAATAAACAATTTAATGTGATTTATTTATTTAGAGTTAATCCTGTATTATGATAGACTTGATCTACTTTATTTTCTGTTGAAATGTTACAGTTTTTTTAAGACTTATAAGCTTTGTTCGATGACATGTACTAGGCCGCCCTAGTGTTAACTTTCTTGCACTAACATGTTTTATGAGAAACGGGCAGCTTCTGGCAGGCTGTTCGATGACAAAAATTTTAAGAACTAGTGCTCACTTTTCTGACCTGACTCGCCAGGTAGTGTAGAAAGTGCAGACTAGGAGTGGGGGTAGCTAAATGTTATTCGGTAGACATTTTAATTCTATCCTATCTACACATCTGTTTATTTAACCTAAAATTTTGTTTTGCTATATAAAGAATTAATTAATATATCTGTCTCTGAATCTGATGAAGAATCAAGTGATGATTGACCTTCGTCAGAATCGTTTATTAGTTCACTATGCTCTTTAAAACAGACATTTCTGCAGTCACTTTTTTGCAGCTTTATGATATGACTGTGTTTATAAACAACCTAACCTTTTACACCTTTGGCTATGCTTGGCTTGATTATTCACAGCTGAGCAAACGCCCAAATATACACTAGTGTGTTTTATGAAACCACAAGAATTAGACTGTACTAGTGTACACTACACTGCACTGCACTATTCTGCTCTACACTTCAAGCAATTCTCATCGAACAGAGCTATAGTTACACTATAGCAGCTTTAATTTTAATATTGAACAAACATTTGTTTAAAAAACTCTGTGTTAAATTACTAATCTATTTTTAATTGTATATCTTAAAAATAAGTGTTACCTATGTATTATACTCGCAAAGAACTGCAATATTATATAACAACTGATACAATACAATTTAATATTTATTTGACGATGTATATTTCATTATTTATTTTTAAGTTCTCGTAGAATAAGATCATTATAATATGTAACAGAAATAAAATGTATTTTGTAAATGACCAATAAATACAGTAAAATGAATACAATTTCTCAATACAGAAACCTATTTTTCCATTCTCAAAAATTGCATTCCAGCAACCAGCAATTCACCAAAATACGAACTAGATCATCGAAATTAGATCAGTAGGATATGAACGATTTACAGCCTGTAGGTAAGCAACCACCAAAATTCGATCCAAGAGCACCGCAAAGCGATCCAGGGCAAAATCGCATGAAATATTTTAGCGCCAGAATTCCTACCTAGTGCACAGCAGATTACATAAGCATGTAGCCTACGACAAAATTTCTAGCTAGCAAAATTCGAGCCGCGAGCAAGGCTTCTAGTCGACAAAATTCAAAAATCGTGTAAAATCGACGTTTAAGAGCCGTAGCGGCCGAAAAGTAGCACTTTACTGCCGTTACGAGCATTTTTAAGGTCTCGGACGGTTTTTCAGCCAATCGCAAGGCATTTGCCCACAAAAAATCAGAAATCCATCGATCGCAGTGCTGTTGCTAGACTTCTGGCTGTCAAAATTTAAAAAAATCGTGTAGAATCGGTGATATACGGCCTGTAGCAAGACTACTAGTCACGAAAACGAGAATTTATTAGCTTTCTGGCCGAATGGAATGTATTCACCCAAAAAAATTCAAATTTCTGGCAATACGGCAAGCTGAAGTAAGGTCTGGTGAGCAAACATGAATCTCAGGTCTCCCACCACAGATTTCTAGCTGTGTATAATACTGGCTGTCTGATGAATTTACAGTCATTCGTGCAGCATGAGCGTTGGCTTCCTACCGGTCACTCTTTGTCGTGAAATTACGTAATAACGTCTATACCAAGCTATATACAGGTTTCTAGAAATTTTTTGCTGGCTAGCCCACCAGGAACCAGCGGAGCAATCCGATCCTAGCTCCCAGCAACCTGCCTAGCACCCACGTGCTCGCCTTCGGCTCGTAGCCTAGGCGCGCTCGTGGATGGCTAGGGCGGGTTGCTGGTAGCTAGGATGGGATGCTCGGCTGGTTCCTGGTGGCTAGTAAGCGGGATTCGAACTTGGATCTTTAGGATGGGAGATTTTTGTAGGTCGTCGTTCTGGTTGTGTATCTATAGGCTGTGAACTGGTTTCTAGGCGGTATATGAACTTAGATCTTTGGACTGCAATTTTTTTGTTTTGGAAATAGGATATTGGAATGAAATATTATATAATTTTATAGGTATTTATTGATCATAAATATAATACATGTATGGTACACTATAAATGCTATATTTTGTAAAGATATTGTTTTAATACAGAGATATATGTGAATGACAATTGTATACATAAATAAATGTATCTTGATCTGTAATACTGTGAAAGATTATATTTGAAATAAAGGTTTGTTTTTAATCATAATATATGAGAATATATTATATAAACAAATAATTTTTGATCTATGTATTTGTGATAAATTTAGTAAATACAGAGATGGTGATATGTGCTCTGATTAGGTCAAATTTGACTTTGAAAATGATATACATAATATTTTTTATCTCATAGATATATGCATAAGGAATGATAAGTTTTTAACAAGAATATGTAGTATAATTTTTATTAGGAATAAGTTTTATTGCGGTATTTACATAATATATTAAAATATACATTTTCAATATACAGTTTCGCGATGATTATATTTGTACATAACTAGATAAGTGTGGTCAATAATATGGGAAGTATATTCGTATATACAATTAAAAAAATAGGGAAATGTAAAGTATATCATATACATTTTTAATGTGTGTGCAACAATATAATATCAACAATACAATTACGAATACAAACACACATATGTATATATAAAATATGTATATAAATAATTTCCTAAGTGTATAAAGTATACTAATGATATAGTATGAGAGTGTATGTATCTGTTTTCTTAACGATAGCATATGAATTTCTTTTTAAATGACACAATGTAATTTTTTCTATGTCCATTTTGAAAGTAAGCTTTTTAATCTGTCAGTTTAGAGCAGAAAATCTACAATTGAAGTTAACAGCACAACTTGCAGTTTTTCATTTTAAAAGCAGAGATTAAGTTTTCAACAGGGATAAATGAAAAATGTAATTATTCAGAGTAAGATTTGAAACCAAAGTATTCTCAACGGACGTAGAAAAATGTATGAACGTAAAGTATCACTTTCCGCTATAGTTACACAAATAAGTAACTATTTTGCAAAGTGCAAATGTTTTATGAAGTCTTTTTCAACTGATTTATGAAAAGGTTTAAATGTGTTATTAATCAATATCATAATATAAATAAAACGATTTTCCCTTTCCTTAACTATATTTTATTTAGAACGATCCAAGTTTCTCAAAGTATTAGAATACAAGTGTGTACTCATATGTATGTAGGTACAGAGAAATATAGCCAAGTCCCAATTACTAATATAGTTTCGAGATACTGAATTTTATAGTTATAGTATAGTAACCTTAAAATTAAATACTTTAAATAATAGCAAATTATCCAAAACTCATTTGGTGTTAGAGGATTATTTTTTATATATGAACGTAATAGCAACTTGAGTATGAAAAACTAGAGGAGAAAGAGACTTGTATTGTCCAAATTTTGATGTAAAGGGTATGCGAGTAATTTACTGTATTTATACATAATTTCAAAAGGTTTAAATCGCTTAATATTTTTTAGTAATGTTTATTTTACGGCGTGTTTATGTTATTGAAAATGACAAATTTTATAATGCATATTGTGAAAACTAAGAGAAATAGGTAACTGTGCTTTCCATATTTGAATATAGGGACTAATTTTCTATATGAATACTTTTTCGAAAAGTTTAAATCGCTGAATTTTTTTTCATTAATGTTTATTTCAAGATCTGTTCATGTTTATTGAAAATAGTAAAATTGCAAATGAATAACAAGAAAACAGAGAAATAACGACTTGTATTTTTCAAATATGAATATTGGGAGTCATGTATATTATCGCTAAAAAAAATCAATAATATTTATTTGTGCATATGTTTATTGGAAATGGTAATTATGAAGCTAAGAGTGACTTACACTTTTCAAATATGTATACTTAATTTAAAAATGTTAAATCTCTTAATTTTCTTCAGTGATGATTATTTTAAGATTTAGGTATACGTTTATTAAAAATAACAATTTTGAAAATAAATATCACGAATATTGTACTTTTGTATTTTATAAAATGATATTAAGGAATTTATTTACTATATGCAGACTTAACTATGGAAGATATAAATCGCTGAAAAAAATTTTAGTAATACTAGTTTCCAGACTTGTACATTTCTTTTGAAAATAGCAAGTTTAAAAATTAATATCTTGTGAACTATGAGATACAAGCCACTTATCCTTTTCAAATTAGGATGTTGGAGGTTATTTTGTATATGTATATTTATTTTCAGAATGTATGAATCGCTGAAAAAAATTTCTGTAATGCATGGACTTAGCTCTTTCGTTTCTTGTACCATTCAAACAATATGCATGTAATCATGTGTTTGGAATGAATATGAACTTAACATAATACGCTTTGAGATGTGGAAATATAATTATGGAAATGAAAATATGTGAATTTTATATTGAGATGATTTTATTCTCTATTATTTATGCATGTGCCTTAGACATAATCAAAGTTTTTATTAGTGGAGTAGATGATTTTTGAGTTTAAAATGGTTTTATTATCATATAACAACTTTATAGGTGTGAGGTTAAGTTTTAATTATTTATTTACATAATTCTTACAAATAACGACTTGAGGTGTACAAAATCTATGTTGGAGTTGCTTTGGGGTGCGATACTCTGAAACAGGGTGACCATCTCCAATGTGGAAATCGGGATTTATGAACTGCAACTTGTTCGGGTACTTTTGCTGCATCGTCTGCTTAAGAGTACAGCATCTTAGTTTTATTTATTTATTTACATAAATTTGATAAATATGACTTGGGGTGTACAAAATCCATGTTGGGGTTGTTTTGGGGTGCGATGCTCTGCAACAGGATGACCATCTCCAATGCTGAAATCAGGATTCATGAACTGCAACTCGCTCGGGTACATTTCCAGTATCGTCTTTTTAAGTGCGCAGCTTATCTTTCTGCAACAATAGAAAATAATTTAATTTTATTTATAGTTTATTAAGAATTGTTTAAGTATGTATAATTATTATTTAAAAAAATATATTAATGTGAAAGAAAGTGAGAAATATTCAATATTATAAAAGAATGTATAAATATTTCAATCGATTATTTATAGATTATAATGCATAATGTGTACGATATTTTAATAATATATTTGGTAAAATATATACGACATATGATATATTAAATTATGTACAGAATGAACGCAATTCGTGATATAGATTTAGACATTAGAAAACATTTTTTTTCCAATATCTGTGCCGTAAAACTATATGGGATGCTTTGTACATAGTATTTACAGAATAAAAGATTTTATATGATAGAAACAGTGGCGTAATTAGAATTCATGGGTCCCGGGGCAAAAAAATATTTGGGGCTCCCTAGGTAATACTAATATAAGAATATGTATGTACGAAAATGAAAATTTATTGATTTTTTAAAGTACAGAAAATATAATTAAAAATTACATAAGTTAATACAAAACAAAAAGACGACTGAGGTGGCCTATAGCCCATTTATAATAAAACAAAATTGACACTTTTACTACACTATCTACTACTAAAAGTAGCATAAAAATATAATGAATATTGTAGTTGTTGCTTATTAAAACTCATTTTTTCATTTTCTAAGCATTATTCGCTTCAATAGATAGTAAAGCCAATTGGCTTAATCTCTCTTGACCCATAGCAGATCTTAAATGCATCAAATAAAAAATAACCGTTATTATTAAAATTTTTATTTGTGCATTATTTTTGTGAAATTGAAAATTGATTATTTTTAATATATCGTTTATTATATTTAATCGGGGCCCCTAAAACTTGGGGCCCTCGGGCATTTGCCCGAATTGCCCTGTGATAGCTACGCTACTGGATAGAAATATTAAATAATTATCAGTTAATGCAAACTATTTTCGATATAATGCGAACAATTATTTAAATATAGTTTATATCTTGCATCTACACTAGAATAATCCCTCCAAATTAACAGTTAATATCATATAAAAAAAAAAACAACTATAAAGTATAAAAGCAAAAAAAAAACTCACTCAAATGAAATTATGGATAGAACTCCAAGCCCAGCAGATATCCTAACGTCCTCTTCAAGCATCAGCAAGTCATCCTCGTGGTCACAATACACCAGCACACTACACGCACGTCTTTACACTAGCACTGTAATAAACAAACTGAAAGAATTAATTCATGTAATAGTTAGGGTGTTAAATAACGTACCCCCTAGAAATACAAGTCAACAATTAAATAATAATGAGTCATTATATATAATAATTGCTTCTTATGTATTATGCAATTCGTTCACGGTGTTTTGAATTTGGATTCAGGGGGTTGTTTTATATACATAGATTCAGAAATTTGAATCGCCGGATACTTAGTTCAGTAGGAAATATTTGAACTTAGCCTTTTGTTTTTCTGTACCTTTTTAATGTTATGTATACATGTATGGAATGTGAATTTCTTATTTAATAAACTGTAAAATATATGAAAATGAAGATATGTGTTGCATAAAGACATGAATTGATTATGTGCCAATTTTTCTTGATATATGTTTGTTATACGAGTACTTAATGTTTAGGAGGATAACTTTTATTTATTTTTTTAGTTATTTATTTATTTACATACATCTTATAAATAAGTCTGGAGGGGCACCAATATATTCTGATCCTATACTTGCCATATTTGATTTTGCACTTGGCACTGACATTTTTGTCAATTAGAATATTTTGCATGTATCAGATGTTTCCATGATAAATAACAAAGCTAACTGATTTTTGAAAATTAATCTCTTTATAATGCTTTGACTCTATATCTATTGAATATGAAGGAAAATGTATAATCAAACCATATAGAGAAGAGCATTTTCTTTAATATTTATAAAACATAAAATGTCAAAAAATAATATTTAAAATGAAAAGAACTGTTAAAAATTTCAAATAAGGGTACTTCCGGTGGATCAATTATAACCAACTTTTCATATGGATGTAAAGAAGAGGAATACGAAAGATTTATAATATTTAAAATTGTATGGAGTTATCGTCGGATTCAAGAAGTTGTTTTCTGTATGTATTCTAAATTTCAGGAATTCGAATGGCTGAAAAAAGAATTCAATTATATGTGTTGCAAGATAGGTAAATGTATTTTGTGTATACCATGAAAAAATAAAATAATTTAAAAACTATGTGAGGTAGAGACTTGCAGTTTTCTAATTTGAATTGAAGAGGTTGTTTTCTCTATGTATACTAACTTTCAGGAATTCGAATTTCTGAAAAAAGAATTCAGTTATATTTGTTTCAAGATAGGTAAATGTCTTTTGTATATACCATGATAAAAATAAAATAATTTAAAAACTAGGTGAGATAGGGATTTACAGTTTACAAATTTGAATTCAGGGGCTAGTATGGACACTTACTTTCAGTAATTTGAATTGCTGAAAAAAAAATTCAGTCATGTTTGTTCCAAGATTTTTTGTGTAAACCATGATAAACATAAAATAATTTAAAAACTAATTAAGATAGGAACTTGTATGTTTCAAATTTGATTTGCGCATGTATTTTTGTATACACAAGCAAAGTTTTAAAATTGTTGAAATATTTACCAATACTTTTCTATAGGATATTTCAACTATTAATATGTATAAAAAAGCGCTATTATTAATACAGATAAACACAAAGCACAGTTACAATAAATAAATTATTACATTTAATTTATAACAAATAATTTTTTTTACAGATGATCACGTTTTCGACATTCCAGTGGTAAGAGACCCAGACATCGCGAATTGGAGAACATGTTCGTGTTTCGACAGTATCCTGGGGCTTCTTTCTGAACCTACTAGATATGCTTTCGTTGTCTGGATCAGGAAACAATCCCTGCGGTATCGTGAAGTCACGAACCGGTTCGCCTGATCTCCAGACTTCAAATTCTGTGAAATATAAATGTGAGTTAAACTGTATATTCCATTAAACTTTGTCATGCGTTGTTATTTCACATTTTTATAGCAACTTGAAATCTACATAAAATTCTCAGTAAGTTACGTCCGATTGTAATTTTAACTTGGTTTAGGAGTTATAGGGCGTTAAAATAAATGTATTTTTGTCAAATTTCCCATGTACACTTGTTTCATATTTTCATTTATCACTACTACAGGAATAATGATAGTAAATAGAGAAGTAAAATTTATATTTTATATAAAATTCACTATTGGCAAATACATTTGTTTTGTGTTCAACAATTTAGAAGAAATGTAAATGTAATGTCAAAGGTTCATACTTACCTACGGCGAATTTTCATAATATATCATCCGCTGTTATATCATCACTGTAATATATCATCATCGGCGATTTTCACAGATTAGAATACACTTTGTAGCAAATATTACGTAACACTCACACCAATTACAATAACTATAACACTTGGTATTAGTAAGACAATACACTACACTTTTACGAACAATTATACTTGTTTTAATAATAGTAAAGACGATTTTTTTAAATATACATCAACCGTATAGTAAACTAACTCACGACACGACAATAAAATTTTGACTAAGGATTAAATAATGAACACTAACGGGAGGACAGAGACTTATGCAACATTTTAAATAATAACGAAAATTATAATAAGCGGAAATACGTTGTATAAGTTAAAAATACATTTTGAATATTTAGATTTTATTGTAAAAAATAATAATGTACATATGCACATTTAAATTTAGTGCACTATTAACTTATTAAATTTAGATTTCTTTTGCAAAGTTTAAACAAATTGAAAATTATTTAAAGTTATTTAAATAATTTTAAGAAAGTTATAGGGCAAATCTAACTTTTTTAAAATATATAGCAAACTATACGATGTAAATAGAGAACGATTGCAATAAAAATTTCAAAGTTTTTCGTTTGCTATGTACACTACACGATTATTTACAGGCACACGATGTTCACTTCACCAAAGGCCGAAAGGAACTGAAGTCTTTATTCTAAAAACATAATATTAATATTATCACGTAATACCCCCACTCTAATGAAGTGTTTATTTATTATATCTTTTGTACTTTGCCGCTCAAAATATACAATGTTTATGTTTGTTTACAGGTTCTGCGAAGGGCCTACTACACCCAGCAACAGGATACGGTAACTACAACACTGGCTGATGATAATATATGATTTTTTATAAGAATAAATAAATAAAAGAGTAGTTTTCTTACCTTTCCTATGTAATAACAGAAGGGACAGGGAAATATCCTAATATTTAAGGATTTTTCCGAATTTTTCTATGCTATCTTTTAGTATTGAGTTCTTTAGGTACGAAAATAACCATCCGATAGGAGTCCGCCCTTTTGTAAAGGGCAAAGGGCTTATTGGAGCCCTTGGGGAAAATTTGACCACGGATTTCATTTATGCAGATCCAAGTAGGTTTAACAACACTTGTCCGGATTTTCTAGCTCTTTTAGTTCAGGAATTAGCGCAGGCCCTTCGCCACAACTTGAAGGGCAAATATATTGTAAACCAAAGTGTTTTCATCAATTCTGTGCAAGCCAATGAATAGCGCGGGTTTAAATCTACCCGATACGCTATTTTCCGGCCCTTTAGCCTTGTAAATTAACGAATTTAAGTGTTAGTCCCTTTAAGAAGCTTTAAGGGCCTATATCTCGAAAACGGCTGGGTTTTCAGCGTTTTCCTTTAAACGCTGTTCCTTAATGGAATTCGAATGAGTAATATAGGGTCAAATTACATCATACCAAAGTTTGAAGGGCGTAGGGCAAAATTTTTCTAATAAGGGTTTTTCAAAATTTTCGAACATATTTTTGATTTTTTTTGTTTGCACCATAATTTTATAGTTTGTTTTTTAAACATTATAAACAAAAAAATAACCATCTTAAGAACTCTTTCTCATTCTTGTCCCCGGAATCTGAAAAATTTTCGACTCAAAATGCAACACTTTTTAATTAAGAAATGCATTATATCTCCTGAACTACAAAAGGTTGAAGGGCCGGACAAGGTTTTTTAGACTAAATACGACCCGTAGAATACTAATCCGGTCTCACATTTAAAATATGAGAACTCTTCTTATTCCTGTTATCCTGATACCATCAAAAATTTTCGACTCAAAACCTGGGTAAAATTAGGTTAAGAAAAAAATGTTATAGCTCCAAAACTATAAAAGCTAGAAGGGCCGGACAAGTTTTATTAGACTAATTACGACCCGTCGAACACGAATCCGGTGTCACATTTAAATATGAGAACTCTTCTCATTCCTGTTATCCTGATACTATCAAAAATTTTCGACTATTGAGTAAAGTTAGGTTTAAGAAAAAAATGTTAATTGAAAAATTGTTGCTTTTTTGAAGGATTAGAAGGGCTGGAAAATAACCCTTTCGAACAGTGTTCACAGAATTGCAGTATACCCTTTGGTTCACAAGATATTTAACCCACAACTTCGTATTGTTGATGAGGTCAATGACCCCAGGAAATGTAGTACTAAAAGCCTGTAGGGTAAATCTGAGGGTTAAACAAAAAGGATATAATAGGATTTAAAAGATTAAATTTTGATATATTCTGTCCTTTTATTATAATATAAACATAATATACATTATTATATCACTATAAATATGTTATACAATCAGTGGCGTTTTCTCCATGCAAGCAAGGCAAGCAGTGCTTGCCTTTATATTTTGTTACTTTTAATATATTTTTACAATTATATTTATATATTTAGAACTTTAATATATCAAAATTTAAAAGCAAAGACACAAATGTATTGCCTACCGCACCGTTAATCTAATTGACTCCGAAAGTGATGACGTCAAAATCGACCGGGAATTACAAAACCTGAAAGTAGGCTTCCGGTTTCTTAACTGCATCTTGAAAGAGTTTGTTGTGAACGAACCGTACTAGCGCCAAATTTAAATAGCTGTCATCAATGCTGTAATCTGTAAAGTGAAATTAAACTTTTTTAGCATTAAAAATTGTTTCTTATAAACCTAATTTTATAACAATATTTTGCAATACAATCAATTAATAAAATGAATAATGCATATGACAAATATTGGACATGGAAAATAAAAGAAGTAGGTAAGAAAAATTTGAAAAGTAGATTATCATATAAAAAAATATATTTGTCACATAAATATAAAGAGTGCTAATGAATACGTGTTACAAATTTATAGGGTATGTAGGGGATGCAAAAATAAAATAAACAAAATTAGTAACTGTAGTGAGAGATCGTAACAGCCACCGAAAATTAAAAAAGATAATGTATTGTTATGTCTAATTTATAAATGAATTACTTTTCCTTTTATAATATTAAGGTCTGTGTCATAAACTATTTCATGGACAATGGACATCACAGACCAAATGAACATAGTTTCAATCCACTACATTTTCACCACGAATAATAAGTCTCTTTTCATCCACAAAAAAACTTATCATTTAAGAAAAACGAATCACTTGTTCTTGTTTTTTGTGCCACTGTAATTTGCAAAAGTTCAAAATCGTACCAGATGAGATAACAAGCGCGACTAAAACACTACGAACCGAATTGAAAGTAAGAACGGACAAAATAAATAAGTGATCAGGTGCAGAATACCAATCCTTTAAACAATAGCTAGGTCTATAACTATAGAATCAGAGGAAAATCTTTTCGTCCTCGCTGAAGAATGACAAGAGCCACAATAACATTATTTCTTGAAATATATTAAAATTTACTTCAATATAAGGTTTCTTAAAACAAATTACGCATATATTTTAATTTATTTTTTTACTTTAAATACATAAAACAGGAATATGTAACAAAATAACACCATTACATTTTCTAGTTTTCAAATAAGACAAATGACAGCTATTTAAATTTGGCGCAGTTCGGTTCGTTCACAATAAACTCTTTCAAGATGCAGTCAAGAAACCGGAAGCCTACTTTCAGGTTTTGTAATTCCCGGTCGATTTTGACGTCACGCTTTCGGAGTCAATTCTATCACTGGGATACGTACTATTACGATCTTACCATGTTGTACAAAACGTGCTGGTAAGCAGAACTTCGAGTGCTTACACCGCCTATACCTACACTATACCGAACATTACCGAACATGTAGCCTTCTATACTGAAAATATTTCGCTGTTTAGTTTCATCTGCAAGCAGTTTTTATATTGCTTCCATGAACAAAATTTAAGTGAAATAGATAGTAAATGCTAAAATAGGATACGAATAAAAGCAAAATTTATTTATAAGGTATCTATATTTTATATTTCTACATTTATTTTGTTTCAATTAAATTTTGAAAATAATAATACTCCTTATATTTTTATACAGAATGGATAACACTTGTGCAATAATAATTAAAAAATTACAAGAAAAGCCATTTGGCAATTTTGAAGAAAAAAAAACCTTTTTGCAAATGGCAGACCAGTTCCTCCTATGAAGTTATTAACAACAACTGTTAAACATATAACAAGGCATTTTAATACCAATTTATATGACAAACATGTGTGGCTATGTAATAGTGAAACATTACTAAAATTATATTGTTGACCATGTTTATTATTTAATAAAGAAAAATCAGTATGGAATAATATTAAGCGAGGCTTTTGCGACTTAAATAATATACATACGCAATATCACGTCAAGTCTGTGATCTGGCAATTTTTGTTTTTTGCACATGAAAGGGGAAAAACATGTATTTGCACATCCCTTCGAAACATGTAAGTCAATTATAAGGCATTTGACCTTGAATGAAAAAAAAATTCGCCTGCGGCGCATTTCTTTTATACCTTACCTACGCCATTCCTGCTTGCCTTCTTATAAAATGCACGAGACGCCGCTGTATACAATACATTTTATTTACAGTTTCTATAGCTATATCCTGGGATGTCTTTAAGGCCCTTTATTGAACCAGTAATCATAAAGAAAATCATTATTATACACAGTTCATTGACGTTACAATAATATTATGTGCTTCTAACAATTATCTCGAAAAAGAAAAGTCGGAAAGGAAAATGTTTCAAATAAATGTTATTTAGAATTTAATTTGTACCAAAAAATCCTAATAAAACTTTCCCCTGAAGTCTATAATTTTCCCATTATTTCCAATAACCGACTTTAGACTTGAATAACTCCCCTAATATCAACCCCTATGGGCTCAGATTTCGCTATTCATTAGACCTTTGTCGTTAGTATACGTATACCAAATTTGAAACAAATCGGAGTCAAAAAGTTTTTTTTGCCAAAAAAACCCCAAGGCTTTAGTCCATGGTTTTCAATTTCGATCGGGGAAAACAAATTTGAGTTAGACATGGCATCCCCCTAATTCGACCCCAAGAATTGCGAATCCGGCGTCCAAACTGTGAAATTACGAATAGATCTTACGTAATTCAATGACATAATATCATGTAATGTAACAATGAATCTCAAATAACAAACGGCCGTATGGCAAATCTGACATCGGATTCGTGATCTACGGGTCGTAATTAGTTTAATAAATAGTGCGGCCTTTCTACCCCTCATAGTTTCAGAGATATTTAACCCTAATAATCTTATAGTTGATAAGGTCAATGACATCTTGAAATATAACAATGAAGCACGTAATAAACGCCCGAAGGGTAAATCTGACATCGAATTCGTGTTCTACGGGTTGTAATTAGTGTAATAAAACTTGTCCGGCCTTTCTACCCCTCATAGTTTAAAAAAGCAACAATTTTTAATTAATCTATTACTGATAGTCTATATAAATTTTATTTGTTTTGTAATTCACATTGTTGTATTTCATGTAACTACCCTTAATGTACTTTGTAAATAAATAATATACTTACCCTTGTCCTGAAAAATTAGAAATAGGGATGTTCAAATAATAGTTTGTATAATTTTCACTTGTATTTATTGTTTATTTGTAATTTACACTGTTGTATTTCATGTAACTACCCTTAATGTACTTTATAAATAATATACTTACCCTTGTTCTGAAAAATTAATTAGAAATAGGGATGTTTAAATAATAGTTTGTATAAATTTCACTTGTATTTATTGTTTATTTGTATTTTACATTGTTTTATTTCATGTAACTATCCTTAATGTACAATATATTACACAATAAAGTATAAATTAAGTTGTAAAGTGTTTATTTTTTACCCCTGTATAACCCCTACACGTATAGTTCTTAAAACGGCCGCCAGAGGGCAGCACCTAGTAGGAAGGGGGGTTGCGCCTAAGATATAGGCAACCAGAAATACTACTCCACTTTGAACAAACATACGTACATACATCATTTTAGTGTTATACCATATGGGACGTTTACTATGGGAATTTGAGTTAGTGAATGTGGGACGAAAAGGTTCTATAAAAAAGATGTTTAAATACTGGGTTTAAATTCCCCTTAGCTATGTCTCATTTTAAAGCATTTAATTCAAAATTGATGTACGTTTCATATTTAGGGTGTTAAATTTGCCAATAGGTATTCCCAAAATGATGTATGTACGTACGTATGTTCACGAATGAAACTTTTTTGGGTTAAATTTACTCTAAGTGGGAATGTTTTTCGACAGGCGCTGCCCCCTGGTGGCCGTTTTAAAAACTACATACGTGTAGGGACTTAGAAAAAAATCAATTTTTAACTATACATATATATTTTATGTTATTAGAAATTACACAAGACTTTTTCTTAAAAATTAAAATTTATTGCTCTTACAAAAGACTGTTTAACGTTATAATAAATTTTTATTAGATTTGTTGACAAATTTAGTAACAATTATGAACAGAATTATAACACAACAGAAACGTAAAAAACATTTGTGTTTTAAAATTCTATTCATAATTATTTCTCACATAGTTTGTTAACAAATTTGGTGACAATCTTTTAACGTTGCCAAACAGGCTTAGTTGTAAAATTGAAATGATTGTTACCAAGTAAAATTATCATTATTTTGATTGTAAATAATTATAAACTAGTTTGCATCTTTATTTTGTAATAAAAGTAACTTCCATTACAAAATAAAGATGCAAAATTAATAATATTCACAATCAAAATAAGGATTATTTTACTTAACATTAACTTTTACAACTAAAGCCTGTTTGGCAATGTTAAAAGATTGTCACTAAATTTGTTAACTTAGTAAGAAATAATTATGAACAGATTTTTTAAACACAAATATCTTTTACGTTTCATTTGTGTTATATTCTGTTCACAATTGTTACTAAATTTGTCAACAAATCTAATAACAATTTATGACAGTGTCAAACATGATGTAGTTATAAAACTAAAACGTTTATTACCGAATATAATTATCATTATTGTAGTTGTATTATTTGTTGTTAATTACTTTGCATCTTTATTCTGTGACTGAATAAAGATGCAGTAGAATTGAACATAAATAATATAACCATAATTTTATTTGGTAACAAACATTTCAGTTTTATCACTAATACGAAACTCTACATTTATATTATTTAAGTATTGAGGTAAAATAATACTATATTAAGCAGAGTTTCGTTTACAATACTAATTTATTGCTATTACAAAAGACTGGTTAACATTATAATAAATTTTTATTAGATTTGTTGACAAATTTAGTAACAATTGTGAACAGAATTATAGTACAAAAGAAACGTAAAAAACATTTGTGTTTAAAAATTCGGTTCATAATTATTTCTCACATAGTTTGTTAACAAATTTGGTGACAATCTTTTAACGTTGCCAAACAGGCTTAGTTGTAAAATTGAAATGATTTTTACCAAGTAAAATTAACATTATTTTGATTGTAAATATTATAAACTAGTTTGCATCTTTATTTTGTAATAAAAGTAACTTCCATTACAAAATAAAGATGCAAAATTAATAATATTCACAATCAAAATAAGGATTATTTTACTAAACATTTCACTTTTACAACTAAAGCATGTTTGGCAACGTTAAAATATTGTCACCAAATTTGTTAATAAACTTAGTAAGAAATAATTATGAACAGAATTTTTAAACATGTTTTTTCATGTGTTATAAATCTGTTCACAATTGTTACTAAATTTGTCAACAAATCTAATAACAATTTATTATAATGTTAAACATGGTTTAGTTATAAAACTAAAACGTTTGTTGCCGAATAAAATTATCATATTAATAGTTGTATTATTTGTTGTTAATTATTTTGCATCTTTATTCTGTGACTGAATAAAGATGCAGTAGAATTTAACACAAATAATATAACCATAATTTTATTTGGTAACAAACATTTCAGTTTTATAACTAATACGAAACTCTACCTTTATATCATTTAAGTTTTAAGGTAAAATAATACTATATTAAGTAGAGTTTCGTTTACAATACTAATTTAACAAATTAAATCTTGGTGGTCCCTAAATAAGATTCCTTGTTCCCATTTTTAAAGGTACAATGATTTTTTATTCAGTTGAAGACCATTTCAGAAACTTTATATTATATTATATATTTTCTTACCACCCAAACCTCCCACTTACCAAAATATATAATATTTATTAATACAAAGCTTCGTTTACAATACTTAAAATCTAACTTTGCCCTGATCGCGTCTAAATACTTAATAATAATTACAATTTTTACTAAAACTACCTACTTTAAAACTAAAGGAACATGGCATTAAATTAAAATAAACGCAATAAAAGTTTGTTTTATTGTTGTACATACATTTTAAACAAATGAAGAAGAAGCCATGGTCTGCGTCTCCAATCGGCACTGCAATCTTGACGATAGTGGCGGTGGGGAGTTCTTTTTAACTTTAAAACTATCTTAGAACTAAAAACGAAACCTGTACTTAATAATTAGTATATATAAGGGAAACACCGCCCTCAAATGCCAAACCCACGTTCCCTTATATATACCATTTATTAAATACAGTTTCGTGTACAATAATACTTATAATCTAACTTAAATTATTGTAGTTCCCCCCCAAATTAAGTTAGTGAAGTGCGCAAAAAAGCCTATCTTACGTTAAGATCTATTTCAAAGAAAAACAAATCTAAAAAAGCCTATTTTACGTTAATAACGATTTCAAACAAAAGCAAGTCTAAAAATGTGAAGTTACGTTAATTTTTCTCTCTCTCTCTCGAAAAGCAAAAACAACCCTTCCTACTTATATATAAGCTATCTTATGTCTACGCGAACTATCTTATATCTAGATTAAACTAAGCTAAAGGCGAAGTGTGTGTGTGAGAGAGAGAGTGTACGAGCTAAGCAAATGGTGAGAACGCCGTGGCGTCGAACGCCGTTGTTGGTTCTCACGGAAGTTTACGAGGGGGTTAAGCCGACCCCACGCGATGCAAAGCATTTACGGCCTAATACACGAACTAGGTAGAGAGTACGGTAGCAGTTACATGTAACTACCTAGGGTACACGCCAACCTACCTAGCTACTCCCGGAGACATTCGCCCGCGCCTCTCGCGGATACCCTACACCGAACGCGGTTATTAACCCGTGTGCTCAACAAAGTTAAATCAAACAAAAACTTTACCTTGTCTTTAATTATTCGTTGCCATTACCATTAAATGATGATTACATTACGTTGCCTCCGGATGAGGAGAGCACATAAGGCCATAAGAAAGCTTTCTGTGTCAACTATGGATTAATGTCCCTAGAAACATTCACACAAGTGTGAAGCGATCCACCATAACAACAGGATTCACATGACGGTGCGTTGTACATATCAGTCCACTCAATTATGGCTATCGCGCACGAAACCTACCTACCCAGCCCCTCTGACCGTGTGAAGTTAATTGAAGGAACCCGAACACCCACATCAAAGTTTCGATCTGTTACCTCCTTCCTGACTTACTCATCCATCCACCTGCAAGCATGCCCCGATACGTCCGTATTTTCTTTTCCCAAGCACTCTCCCTAGCTACCGTCTGGGTAAGCCACGCGTACGGTTACCGCTGCAACCGTAGACGCACGATTTTAGGATGATCGCCACGGTATGCACTTCAAATTAATCAATTTATTTTTAATTTTTAAAGAAAACGCGTGTTTGCTCGACGGCGCGATGAGCCAAAGTTTAATTAAAACCTGAAAATACATTTCCAAGAACTTAAAACTATAGTATTCCTCACGTACGAATGGCATTGCACGAGTTCAATTCGCTTTATAATCTGTGCTGATATGAAACTATCTTTTCGCACAAGCAACTAACATTGATATATCACGTAAATCAACCCGAAACACAAAAATGTTAAAACACACGTAAATGGTTACGAACTATGTTGACATTTCAAATTATTTCCTAAATAGAGTTACAAACATACGTTGCCTTATGAACATATTTTATAAACTGTGTGAAAAAAAAAACTACTTTAATTACGTATCTTTAACAAGCATACAGTTTATTGCGCGCAATGCCATTCTTACGTAAATAATACTAGAACTTATAAAGCTACTATTATTTTAGTCTTCTAGATGTCCGATTCCTGAAAGACATATGCTAATCATTTGTTCCCAGATATTGATTTTATTGATAAATAGTCGATACTTCAATTTCAAATTGTTTTGATATTATAAGGACATTTATTAAAGTTACATTTCTTTCAATGTAGTACTCAAAAACAGGATATCACACAAAATGCAGTTTATATCTCCATGCGCTCGGGAGACAGTGGTTCGAACGTGTGTTTTACATGACGTCATACGTACCTTCAGTGATATAAGGGTTTGACATTGCATATGGATATTTATGAAAGTTATATTTAGTTTACTAAAGTACTCAAAACTGAATTTGAGTTCAAGATAATATTTAGGCACATAGTCATATTCCTGTGACTATAAGTTCTCATGGTTGAGTATGAGAACAAAATAATAATTATGTATAGTCATATGCCCTTGACTATAAGTTCTCATGGCTGAGTATGAGAACAAGATAATATTTTACAAAAGTTACAATTATGAAAAAAAAAGTTTCCTACCATTTCATCCATCGATGACCGCCTATGACGTAGAAGATTTGTCTGGTGCAGTGTTGATGCATCAGACCAACCAAAGGTCCGCCTATTAAATAATAATTGTTAGTTTGTGGTACTCTTTAAACCAATTAAGAAACTGTTGGATAAAATTTTGTATGGCAAACATGTATTAGTTACACAAAACACTTGAGGAACCGTACAGCGTTATTTAAATAATGAATAGAAATGTACTATGCCATATTTTGTCCAACAGTTTTTGAATGGTTTCATAATTAATCGAAATTTGCTTTAATTTGATATTTGATAAAAAAAAAAAAAATAGTTCAGAGAAGAACCAGCCAGTTGCTATGAAATAAATAAATGTTTATCTCAAGAAATGTCCGAGAAACATTCATATATTAACATTATAGAATCTGTGCATGAGTTACTCTTTTATCAAATGTACTTTTGGAATATCAAATTAAAACAAATATATTTTTTAAACCATTTATATAAAATTTGCATATAATCGCTTATTTTGTATCACTCTTGTCCGTCACCTGGTTATACAAAAATTCAATTGAAAAGTGGACCATTACTCAAATGCTTAGTTACTAGAGTGTAAATGTTTCGCAGCACTATACGGATAAAATTGTTTCAGAAAGTTTTTCAACTTTAATAATAATGGTTAGTAACTAGATTTGAACTAGTTAATTTTTGTTCCACGATTCGACTCGCAGATTGTAAAGTATTGTTGTATTATAGTAGTGGTTCCAACCAAATAAATAAATACATTTAATAATGATAAAAAGAATAAAAGTTGGACCACACTATCCCTATTTACTATCTTTGATCCCCCGTAACACCGCTTTTGCGGAGAGGTCTTTCATATTAATCTAAACTAAAGTGTCAGCAACATTGAGGTGTACATGGACTAATTAAAATATAATATAATACTTTCCTATTTAAAATGTCATTTTAATTTGTTTGGACATTTTCTAGTACAGTACTTGATAGAAGTACTTTTGTTTCAACACTGAGGAGAATATAATTCATTGTAAATACTTAAATACACAATAAAATTTTATTCGAAGCATGACTAACTAAATTGGTATTAAACAATCATAATACAACCCCACGAACACAAAGGTCAATTCACTCTAGACTTGAAGCGAAAACTTGGACCTTGCAAGGTTTAAGCCGATGTTCAATTCTCCGGGTCAAAATTTTCGTTGTAAATGTCTACCTGAATATGCCTCTGCTTGGCTTACAATTTTAAGTCAGCCTGAAATTGTGGTGGGGTCAAATTTGATACTGAATTGTATAAATACCCGACGGACAGAATGGTGCGAAATATGCGGTTATATGCAATAGATTTATTTAAATGGTTTCTGAATAAATTTAAGAACATTGGGAATAATTTAAATAATTTTTTATACTAGCGTTTTTTTTTAACAACTTTTTAATTGTCATTTTCGTTGCTAAATGAAATACTTTTAAGCACTAGTGCTTAAAATGACAGTTTAGTGCGTAAAAGTGACAGTTTAATGCGTAAAATGTTACTTTTAAGCACTAGTGCTTCAAAGCATTTCATTTAGCAACGAATAGATAAACCTGACATCTGCCTACTTTTTAACTTAGAAAAATTCAAAATGTTGATATTTGAGAATAAATGATCTGTTTTAAAACGCTATTCTAAAAAATCTTGTATGTAATACATTGCGAAATGAGTGTTTTAGGCATTTGACGTATTGTATCACTCGCTTGCGCTCGTGCGTACAAGTGTCACGTGCCTAAAACAATATCATTTCACAACTTATTACATAAATAGCTATTAGGCTATTCTGAATGATTTTAAAACAATTAAGGAGTATATTAAATAGTTTCACATATTTAAAATGAAATTCAAACAGTTTTAGACAATTCCAAAGAACTAGAGAATTACATAGTAGTAAATGTATAATTTAATCATCAATTGTACCACTTTTTTAATATCCCAATTTTTTATTTCAACCCATTTTTGGATTCAGTGCACCGTACCCAAAATTGGGTACACATGCGAAGTCAACACCGCGATTTTTGCAATCTACGGATTCAGTTGGGCATATACCTAAAATTTGATTACGAAAACTATTAAGTTTTCGGAATTGGATCGAACATAAAAGAAGACTATTTATTACGAATACCAACGTTTATTTTGTAAGAGAATTACAAAGTTAACAAAATACATAATAATAATAAATATGACAGAATGTTACAATTGTTGTCCATGGATCTTAGATTACAAGTTGTCACTTTTTGTGATACCTAGAGGGTTTTGAGTAGTCAGTTTCAATGTATATTTTCTCAACATTCAGCTCATCAAACTGTAATGGAAGTTATGTTTAATTCTTCTGATTCATATGATCTAATGTCTTCAAGTAATTCCAATATCTGTTCTTTGATAATCCCTTTGTAAGAACTTACATATCTTCTGTGACTAAAATAGTTCAGTTGAATCTCACCATTTTTCAGACCCTCTCAAACAAAATAATATTAATTTAATTAAGAATCCATGAATCGTTTTTTTCACGTTTCAATTCTTTCTTCTTATCTTTGTAGTATGTCCTCCAGGTACCTAATCTACTTGAACAATTATTTAGATTTCGACAAAAACGATGTCCGTGCACGGTCGAGGCGCTTTTTTTATCTCTCTTTAATGTTTCTAATGTGCTCGAAAACTTTCGTCAAAAATGTTTTCACAGACGCGGCGTTTAGTTCCGGCGTGTTGTTTTCAAGAATCCATGAATCGTTTTTTTTTTCACGTTTCAACACTTTTTCTTCTCATCCTTAGTATGTCCACCAGGCACTTAATCCACTTGAACAATTATTTAGATTTCGACAAAAACGATGCCCGTGCACGGCCGAGGCACTTCTTTATCACTCTTTACACTTTCTAATCTACTCGAAAATTTTGGTCAAAAATGTTTTCACAGACAGGGCGTTGTATTCCGGCGTGTTGTCTTCAAGAATCCATGAATCGTTTTTTTCACGTTTCAACTCTTTTTCTTCTCATCCTTATAGTATGTCCTCCAGGCAGCTAATCCACTTGAACAATTATTCAGATTTCGACAAAAACGATGTCCGTGCACGGCCGAGGCGCATTTTTTTTTATCTCTCTTTACACTTTCTAATCTGCTCGAAAATTTTGGTCAAAAATGTTTTCAAAGACAGGGCGTTGTATTCCGGCGTGTTGTCTTCAAGAATCCATGAATCGTTTTTTTCACGTTTCAACTCTTTTTCTTCTCATCCTTATAGTATGTCCTCCAGGCAGCTAATCCAGTTGAACAATTATTTAGATTTGGACAAAAACGATGTCCGTGCACGGCCGAGGCGCATTTTTTTTCTCTCTTTACACTTTCTAATATGCTCGAAAATTTTGGTCAAAAATGTTTTCAAAGACAGGGCGTTGTATTCCGGCGTGTTGTCTTCAAGAATCCATGAATCGTTTTTTTCACGTTTCAACACTTTTTCTTCTCATCCTTAGTATGTCCTCCAGGCACTTAATCCATTTGAACAATTATTTAGATTTCGACAAAAACGATGCCCGTGCACGGCCGAGGCACTTCTTTATCACTCTTTACACTTTCTAATCTACTCGAAAATTTTGGTCAAAAATGTTTTCACAGACAGGGCGTTGTATTCCGGCGTGTTGTCTTCAAGAATCCATGAATCGTTTTTTTCACGTTTCAACTCTTTTTCTTCTCATCCTTATAGTATGTCCTCCAGGCAGCTAATCCAGTTGAACAATTATTTAGATTTCGACAAAAACGATGTCCGTGCACGGCCGAGGCGCATTTTTTATCTCTCTTTACACTTTCTAATCTGCTCGAAAATTTTGGTCAAAAATGTTTTCACAGACAGGGCGTTGTATTCCGGCGTGTTGTCTTCAAGAATCCATGAATCGTTTTTTTCACGTTTCAACTCTTTTTCTTCTCATCCTTGTAGTATGCCCTCCAGGCACCTAATCCACTTGAACAATTATTTAGATTTCGACAAAAACGATGTCCGTGCACGGCCGAGGCACTTCTTTATCACTCTTTACACTTCCTAATCTACTCGAAAATTTTGGTCAAAAATGTTTTCACAGACAGGGCGTTGTGTTCCGGCGTGTTGTCTTCAAGAATCCATGAATCGTTTTTTTCACGTTTCAGCACTTTTTCTTCTCATCCTTAGTATGTCCTTCAGGCACCCAATCCACTTGAACAATTATTTAGATTTTGACAAAAACGATGTCCGTGCACGGCCGAGGCGCTTTTTTCATCCTTTCAACTTTCTAATCTGATCGAAAACTTAAATACTAGATAGACACTATCACCACAAAGTATCTTCAGCAAATCGTAGGTTTCTGTACCGCATTTGTCAAGTGTCACACAGAAATTCATAACAAATTAATTTTGACAACTGCAATGTTGCCAAATTTAGAGGGAAGCAAAAAAAAACTCGTTTAACGGCCTCGGTTCGGAAAGCATTTTCATTTTCCGGTATATATTTAGGCACCTGCCAAAATATGACATATAATACAAGACTGATGGTTAGGTTTTGCTACAAGTTGTTTTCTCTATAAAATATTAATTAGCCAATCATTTTTGGCGGGTTCCGGTTCCGAAATATATACCGGAATGTTAAATGCGTTCGTGAAACCACCACCAATTTGGTCTCGATCTGAGAACTCCGATCTCGCTCATAGTGTGTATTTATTGCGACCGGAAACTTGTTTTGAAGATTTTACACTACCTATTCCACCAATTTCCGAGAATAAAAATTTGCCAAATATAATTTTTTTGAAACCTCTGGCTCGACGCGGTGTAAATTTGTTTTTATACTATACTTTATTTCACGTAAGAAAATAGCTGCTGGCACTGAGAGTCTACCGTTTTTACATGCATTTACTTGACAAACGTTACTAACCTAAATTTTTTTATCATGGAATAAAATTAGATTTTCCAATACAGTAAGATACGGTCAACGAAAAATATTTTATCTGACACATGTGTTAATTGGCCGGTAATTATCAGCTATAATATCCCGAGGACATTGATAATTACGAAATAATTTTATTACAGTTACCGAAGGCGCGTTGCTTGGTAACAGCCCGACGCCGAAGGCGGAGGTGGTGTTACCTAAAAGCAACGAGCTTGAGGAAGTGTGATAAAATTATAAGTATTTATCAATGATCGAGGGGTATTCGGTGAGAAATTTTTTTGCAATTTTAACATTAAATTTGCCTAAAATTTGTATTTGACAGAATTTTTGTGTCTAACATAACCCAGTAGATGTCACTTGTGGCTATGACCATGAATGTGGCTATGAATATGTTCAGTGTGAAGTGTGCAATGAGAATGAGATCTCTTTGAGTGAGAACAAAGAGAAGAAGATAAGACATACAAAAGTCCATAAATATTTTCCACATTTAGTTTTTTTTATTTAATACAGTATTTTTGATGTGTTTTCTTTTATAATTTTGTTGATTAAATCATCATTTTCATTGACAGCGTGAAAATAACATTTTAAAATTAAAACAATTAATCTTTAATTATATGTCAAAAAGTGTTTGTTACTTAGCAACTTAGTGACATAAGTGATAATTGTCTTAGGATAATTATCAGTATAAGTTTGTTTTGATTGGTTACTTTCGCACACGTGGTCAGCAATAAAGGGATTCAGTTGGATAATTTTTTAACCAAAAAATTTTCTCAGTAATTAACGCGTGATAAAGCAAGCGCAATCATTATTCGCCCTCATTAACACACTTGATAGTTAATAGATATTTATACACCAAGTGAGCTAAGATAATGTTTATTGAGAATACGAGCCCGTAAGGGCGAGTGAGTTAATTTCTTCGAGTGAATAAACATTCTTAGCTCACGTGGTTTATACAACGTTTTATTCAATTTTGACGAAATAGTAATAAAAACCATTATAATATTTAATTTTGACTAAATAAAATACTAATCAGTTAGTATAATGTGCATGACAAACGTAGATCATAGACGTCAAGTCATCTATTTAAAAAGCTTTATTGTCTGTCATTTGTGTCATGAAAAAATAAGAAAATGACTGATAAATACTATGGTGAGTTATTTTCGTGCCTGATGTTATTTTAAATGCATTATTTGTTGCAGAGTGTGTTAAAATTTTGTGATTTAAAAAATTTTAATTCACTTGTGAATAAAATATTATTTATAGTTGTTGCTATGGAGTTAATGACAGTTTAAAACGTCAAAATTGAATAAATAACTATTAATTTTGGTTGAAATTTTCTGAAGCTGTGATTAATATAGTGATAAAGATTCTTGGATAAAAAAATCTTCTAAACGATTGTTTATTGAAACAAAAAAAAAACGACGTTTCGGTCATGGTTATGACCATTTTTAGGTCAATATTACTTAAATCTTAACTATTAATTTTGTCAATTAACTGACAGCCGGCAGGTGATATTTTTCGCTTTCTATGTATTCTGACCAGTCAGATAGCAGAGCTTTTTTCTTACGTAAAATGAAGTATAGCGTATTAAGGGTGTGATTAGAAAAAAATCTGCACAAAATTTATAACCGCAACATATTAAAACAAGTTTACCCTAATATAAATTACAGTTAAATAACATACCTGCATGAAAATTCGCCGCTAATATAATTTATTTTTGAAAGTCCAGTTAATATTCTCCAAACAATCTCATTTTTGAAGTGGCGAAGTTTATTTTTAATTCTTTGTATGAAATTTCGTTGGTCGATTAAATTTATATACTGTAGGACCATCAATGTCTTGTTTATAAAAATAACTTTTATTTTCTTCTCAATCACTACCATCTAACGTCAAATAGAATTCGGCATGCATCGGTAATTATAAAATTCTTATTCCAAGGCTTGAGATACAATTCACATATCACGTATTTGTGAGTTATTAACGCTTGCATTTTACTATACTCTGTACAGATTTTCCTATTTCTTATTATTATATTTCTTTCTTATAATGTACATTTATTTGTTTTTGTAAACAGCTGAAAGAAAAATTATATAATGTTTGGGATAGTTCGCGCGCCCAGACAAAACACATGCGCTCAGACCATAATTTGTCCGTATGTTGTAATCAAATTTTCTTTATTGTAATCAAGAATTTTTTTAATAAATAGACGGAATATTATTTAAAGAGGCATATACTTTGATTGGCATAGTAACAATTATTAATAGATATTGACACACCAAGTGAGCGAAGGTAATGTTTATTCATGAGAAGAAAGTTTAGCTCACGAGCCCGTAAGAGCGAGTGAGTTAAATTCTTCGAGCGAATAAACATTCTTAACTCATGTGGTTTATACAATATTTTATTCAATTTTGACGAAATAATAATAAAAACCATTATAAAATGTATTTAATTTTGACAAAATAAAAAACCTATCAGTTAGTAGACTGTGTATGACAATCGTCGATGATAGATGTCAATTCGTCTATTTAAAAAGCTTTATTGTCTGTCATTTGTGTCGTAAAAAATAATGAAAATGGCTGATAACATCTGATAAATAATGTGGTGAGTGTTATTTTCGTTCTTGATGTTGTTTTTAAATGCATTTTTTTTTGTTGCAGAGTGAGTTAAAATTTGGTGAGTGATTTAAAAAAATTTAATTCACTTGTGAATAAAATGTTACTTGTAGTTGTTGCTATGGAATTAATAATGACATTTTAAAACATCAAAATTGAATAAAATAAATTTATTATGTGATTAGTCATATTCAATATTGTACTACATATATAACAGATTTTTTTACCAAGCTTACAAATACAACCGGTTGATCTTTCACATCCTTCTTCAAAGATTTATTTTATATACGGTATTATAAAAACAATAACATTAAAATATTATTCATTTAAATGTTTTTTGAACAGTCAACATTATTTTGTAGTTTGTGTTTTCTCTAAACGCGCGGACTCTATTAGATTAATAAATGATACAAAATGTTGTGGCTCCACATATTATTTTTTTAATAGTATTAATAAATTAAACTTTGTGCAGATTTTTTGTTAACACACCCTTCTAACAACTTTTTGATTGTCTTTCTCGTTGGTTAATAACATACTCGTACGCATTAGTGTTTAAAAATGTAACTTTCGAGAACTAAATACAAATAATAAAAATTATGAAATTCTTTATTCATTATAAATATTTACAATACAATTACTTAAATTACCAAGTTGAACATGATGTCGTTTTAGTTTTTCTTCTTCATCAATTTCAATACGGGCAGAAACTGAGGTGTCTGATGTTTTGTCGACAATTATTATTTCTTTATTGCTCTTTCTTTTTCTCCTAAAATTCTTCTAGAACTTTTTCTTATTCTCCGAAGAATTTTCAACGTACTCTTTAGCAACAGTATTTGAACGCCACCTTCCATCTTTCTACTGATATTACCAACCGTAACCGTTGTTGTCAGTTGAAACGGGATGTAACAGTCTGCGAAAAATGATTTCCCCGTGTTGGTTTTAAAGTATTCACCCTGTTTAGAAGTAGAATGAATAATAGATCATCAACAACTTCCATATCCCTCAATTGTTGACAGTGTCGAACAATTTTTTAGGTGGTCTCTAACATCATCATCATCATTTAGTAAATTCTGTTCTTGAACAGGTATCAACGGAAATGTTCTCTCCAAACTAATCTGCCATGTGCCTCTCTCTTTAGTATCTTGTAATGGAGGTTTATACAGAGATATATTTTCGTGCTGCCATCTATCAATATTTTCCTTGAACTACACTCGTAACTAAGTTCACTCTGTGACTCCCGCTATAACTATAAAGAATACATAACAAATGTGAAATACTTTAAGCTTCCTCGGCCATCCGAAGACATTGAATTATATAAAACTCAAATGTCAAAACACAAGTGACAGAAAACACTTTAAAAATGGCGATGATTTGTTTGTAATCAGATCTTCCATCTCAACTTCTATATCGTCGCACTCTTTCTTGCGTGTGACGCCAAAATCATAACCCTACATTTTGTCCGTCCTTAATTTCAATTAATATTCCAAATTTTTTCCTCCTCATCCTCTTCTCCCATGTATTTTCCCTTTGATTATAATTTTCTGTACACCATCCCTCCTTAAAATATGTCCAATCCAGTTAGTTTTCCTCTCTTATTCCTTTCAAAATTCTTCTTTTCTTATTCTTCTCAACACCTAGTTCCTGACTTTCTCCTTTCACCCAATCTTCTCCAATCGTCGCCATAACCACATCTGAACTTTCTAAGTAATTTTTCTCCTTCTTCTGCAAGGTCCATGTTTCGAAGCCATACAGTAAATACTCCGTACAAGACATTTTGCAAAATCTTTTTTGCAGTTCACTAATTTACATTTAGATGTTGAGAAACCTTGTATTTTACTGTATGCTGCCTTTCCGTGTGCAATTTTGCTGGCCCTTTGCAAGCGTTAATTGTTTCTAATTTTTCCCGCACTTCTTACGATGTTGTGCAATCTTTAATTTGCTTTAATTCTGACGGATGTATTGCTAAATATTATCCGATATAGCTTTACTGTCTGATCCTTCCAATCCGCGAGTTCCGTTGCGTTCTTTTTACTTGACTATGGTTTCACCTTTACTCTATGTACGTATTTCCAGCCATCGTTACCGCATGTGAATTCGCCATGTAAAGTTTGATTCTCGAAAGATGACAATGGGGTCCTCCACCATAATAGCTATTTATGTAATAAGTTGCGAAATGAAAGCGTTTTAGGCACGCGAGTACTACAACATGTCAAGTGCCTAAAACACTCATTTCGCAATGTATTACATACGAGATTTTTTATAATAGCGTTTTAAAACAGATCATTTATTCGCCAAAACATAATGGTTTGAAACACTACGAAATATATCGCAAAAAAAAACACTTCAAGTATATACGTATCGTCGCACTCACAGTCATTTTCCGCACTTTTTTGACGCAGAAACGTTCTGATATCTAAAAATAACGAGCACGAATTCACTAACTATTTCGTCCGTATGTTTTTTCACGCCAAATTTTCCACGCACGTTTAACCGTATTCAAGTGACAAATGAAATACCATGTCGTAAAAGTATTGGGCTTCCAAATTATCAAGAGATGGCGCTGACGTCAAACGTCAAAATTCAAACGAATAGTAGATTTTTCGCTGGCTTCCATAGGTACAATTTTTGTGAGACTAATTTTCGTAGTTTTTAATTTAATTTCGGATTTAGTATAGTGTTTTTTTTTTTTTGTTAATTTCGATAGATTTGAGTTTGATCTTTCTTGTAGTAATAATTTAGTGATAGTTTTAATAATATTTTAGTTAATATGGTTAATTTTAGTAAGTATTTGTAGGTTAAGAGTGTTTTAGTAATATTTTAATGAACAGTATATTGGTATTTTTAATAAAAAAAACATTTGATTTATTTTATTTAGATTGTATTTCATTGCCGTAGCTGTACATATATTAATTTCTATCTACATAGCTTTACTTTTATTTAATAGTTTTTCTTTCATAATGAACAATTTTCTTTGCTTAGATTTAGATACTATTTGTAGATTTGGGAACTGTAGTGTATCATCTAGAAATATGGTGGAAGGCCAGCAAGTAATAAATAGTGGCCACATAATATTATGTGGTAAATATTTTCGGAGAAAACTCCATCGTAACTTTAACCTATAAATTGCATATCTCCTAATTTGTTCATTAATTTTATAAAAAACAAAAACCTGTTATATTAGCAGTAATTCAGATCCTACTAAGAATAAAATAATAATAACCGAAGATAAAAGCGTATTAAAATTCGTATACAAGTAAATACAATCCCTGAATAAAACAACCACGTTTGTACATGTACACTTCACTCAGTTCAGAAATCTGCCACCAGTGGCGCATTTTAATTTTGGAAGCCCAATACGACAAATGATTCTGTGTTCTATAACTCTGGTATAGATTTTTATGTAGATTTCATATTTTTATCATATAAATAACAGCGCGCGACAAAATTATTAATACAGAAATTATATCAAGGGCAATCATATCATACCATAAGGGTGTAAATCAGAATAGTTCCCAAAATGTCAATATTAAAAACTATAGCTGTTTACGTTTTGGACCAACTGTAGAGTATGGTTCAAAACAGTTTGAAGACGGTTCGTGTATGACGTCATTGTTTGCCCTATAGTCTATTCTACGAGAACTTTCATTAAAGGGACACAAATCCACGTAGTTTTGTCCCAGTATACTTAATTTAGTGTTTCTGAGTTCATTTTTTGCAACTATAACTTTTACTTACTATTCTGAAACGTTTTATAATCTTGTTGCTTCTGCATATAGTGCATATAGCGTGTTTATTATTTATTTTGATGTATGATGTAAAAGGGCCTTAACAATCCATTGAATACATTTAACAATTTATTTATAAAATTAAAATGTCAATATAATATTATTTATTAATTAAAAATTTACATTTTTTTATTAGAAAGTGAAAAAGCAAGCATTGTACTTATTCTTTTGTTAATAACAGTGCTAAAAATGGCGGCAGAATTATACCGTATGGTTCACAATAGCAGAACTTTATTCGTGTCTTTAATGAAAGGTCTCGTGGAATAGAATATACAGCTTCTAGATATTATTTATGTAATATATATATATATATATATATATATATATATATATATATATATATATATATATATATATATATATATATATTCTAACTTCAAAAATCATAAACTATATTCTTTCTTCATATGTATGCACAAAAATTTGTTTTAGCTGCCGCACGTTAAGTTGAGACTGACGCTGAGCATACTAGCTAATCTTAAAATATCGACTATAATTTCTTTGGCTTGTAAATGAATCTCCTTCCCGTTTATATCAATTTTAAATGTTGATGGAGTATTTATATCGTTGTAATTAGGTAACAATTATTGCAAATATTCGGCTAAACGTCAATATACGTAATTTCTCTATTTATTACTGGATCAACTTAACTTAACGTGCGCCAGCTATAGAAATATGATCATATATTTCAAAGCACGTGATATTTTAGCGCCAAAACAAATTACAAGAAAACTCATATTAGAAAACATAATTCTTTTTTAATTATTCGTTTATTTTTAACATAATCCGCAATGTTATAATATTTTTTACCTTAAATTTTACTGCATTAAAAATACCCCATTATTAAAATGAAGCTCACGCCTTAATGATATCATTGCCCTTGATATTATTATCATTACTGATATCGGTGTACAAAGTAGATTGACACACCCACAAATGGGTAATATGCCGTGATGATACATTTATTATTAAAAGAGAAAAAGGAATTTATTTGGCATGACTTACATTAGAAGATCTCAGCTACCCGGAATCTCTGCAAATACGAATTCAATTGCTCGGCATCTCTGCAACCTCGTACTCGATTACTCGGGAACTCGGCAATTTCCATTCACCTGCAAATTGACAAAAACAAAAATTAAATTATTGTGTATAAATGCGTTTCAATCGATTTCCAATAAACAAATTACTTAAAAACATTTATTAATGTTTAAATTTTCCTTTGTTACCAATATATTTGCTATGGAATATTTAATAAATTATAAAATTGTACTTAAAGCTTGACTATTATTATGAAACATTTTATTCCATACGATAAAAACATATTATCAACTTACATAACCATTAATAGAGTTGAGATATTATTTAAACTTATTAATTTGCAACAATAGTTAATAATATTTTACTATTAAAACAAAAATATATAACAATAAATACAGATAAAAAAAAATTTAAAAATAAAACAAAATAAGGGATGAACTTTAAAATGCAATTATTCGTGAATACTGGAACGTAAAATTTTATACTAATAAAAATGATACCAAATTTAGTTGTAGAAATAGCTATGAGTTTTTAATTTATATTACAAATACACAAAGTTCAGAATATGTGAACATAGTTTTTTTTAGTACATTTTATATTTCATGCTATAAAGATAGTTAATCTGACCAATACGACACTAGTATATTAAACGGAAATATAAAGAGAAAACGATATCTACTCACATTTTGATTATTTTTTGCTGCCCGAAACCTGCTGAGATTTCTGTTCCATGCTCTTTTAGATGTCTAGCTTCATTCCGTACACTGAAAAGAAAATAATTCATTGTAATACAAAATACAATTACATATTATTCTGAACGATATTTGTTTCTATGAGATAAAATATTGATAAATAAAATTGCAAAGACGTTGAAATATATAAAATTATGGAAAATTACTCTTTGAAGTACATATCGCATGACTGACTCCGTTGTAAAACTCGCCTCAAGGCTCGTTTTCCAAACTTGGACTCATACGTTAACAGATTGCCTTCTGATACTAACAATTACGGCTTTTTGATATCACGAATTGCTTCACAATTAAACGAACTTTAATTTAAAAATATTTTTTATGGTTTATGGACCTATTGTAAACAAATTAATTTTCATAAATCAACCAGCTTTGCTATAATCATGGAAACAGCTGATATATTCAAATAATTCTAACTGACAGATATCAGTGTCAAGTAGAATTTACATAGTTTTATGTTTGTGCTATAATTTTATTGGATTTATAGAATCTTTTCCAAGGAACTTTCGATACGGAATTTGTAGAAAATAGTAAATGTTTGTGTTACAATTTTATTGAATATAGGTATAGAACCTTTTCCAAGGAACTTTTAGTATGAGATTTGTACAAAATACATAGAATTGACGGAAGATAATGTGCTGGCCACATCAGAGTTCTTAAACTTCAATTACCGAATATTATACAGGCTATTAAAAAAGGGCAATGAGTAAAAAAAATTTATTCAACATGGGCCCAATGGCCCAATGTTGATTAAGCTTTTCTTTCTAATTTTGGTCAATACTATATATCCTCAAAAAAATACCCTATACATAACAAAATATTAACACATTTTAGAAGAATTCTCAAGAGTAATGGGGTCATCCACCATAACAAAAATAATAAAATGTATACTTTAAACTTAAAGTATTACTTAATAAATCACGATTAAGACAAAAAAATCATAATTACTTTGTGAGATATTTTAATTTATCAGTGTCACTGTGACGTCACACTATTGCTACTACAGAAATTAGTGCAATATAGCAATAGGTGTCGCTAAATATGAAATGCAGTTATACTGAAAACAATTATGACTTATTTAATACTATGAATTGCTTCAAAATTAAACGAACTTTCATTTAAAATAATAAAAAATTAGAGTGGAAAACCCCATTGTTTATAATATTTCTATCATGGGAGTTAAGAAAAAACTGGATATCGGTTCAATTTTGACTTTGACCCTTTTTTGGGAAGACAAGGATTAAATTATGAGTTTTAGTAAAAGGTAAATAATTAAGCATTGCATTTATTCTTTTGTTAACAACAATGTAAGAAATGATGGTGGAATTATAATTGCGCTTATATATTTTTCAAAACTATCAGCGTGTATCGCCGAATGTATCGTATAGTTCACAATAACAGAACTTTATTCGTCCCTTTAATGAAAGGTCTCGTGGAATAGAATATATAGCTACTAAATTACAGCTGACTCGTCCGCCATTTTGGTTATAAATTTTACAAGTAAATATTTTATTATTTATGCAATACATTTATTTTTTCTCTAACTTCAAAAACCATAAACCATATTCTTTCTTTTGTATGTATGTATGTATAAAATTTGTTTTAGCTGCCGCAAGTTGAGATTCACACTCTGACATTGAGCATACTAGCTAATCTGAAAATATCGACTACAATTTCTTTGGCTTGTAAATGAATCTCCTTCCCGTTTATATCAATTTTAAATGTTGATGGAGTGTTTTTCTCGTTGTAATAATAGCATATAATAGACAAATATTCGGCCAAACATCAATATACGTAATCTCCACATTTATTACTGGATCAACTCAACTTAACGCGCGCCAGCTATAGAAATAGGATTATAAATCTCAAACCACGTGATATTTTAGTGCCAAAACAATTTATAAGAAAACTCATTTTAGAAAATATGATTATTTTTTAATTATTCGGTTATTTTTTTAACGTGATCTACAATGTTTTAACATTTTTTACCTTAAATTTTACTGCATTAAAAATATCCCATTATTAAAATGGCGCTTACGCCTTTATGACATCATTGATATATCATCATTACTGATACTGATCATTACTGATATCTGTGTTCAAAGTTGATTGACACATCCACAAATGGGGAATATACCGTGATGATTTGTTCATTATTAAAAGAGAAAAAAGAATTTATTTAGCATGACTTACGTTAGAAGATCTCGGCTACCCGGCATCTCTGCAAATACAAACTCAACTGGCATTTTTGAAAACTCGTACTCAATTACTCGGGAATTCGGCAATTTCTATTCACCTGCAAATTGACAAAAACAAAAATTAAATTACTGTTTGCTAATGAATGCATTTTGATCGATTTCTAATAAACAAATTAACTGAAAACATTTGTACATGTTTACATTTTCCTTTGCTACCAATATTTTTGCTATGGAATATTTAATAAATTATAAAATTCTACTCAAAGCTTGACTATTATTATTTATTTTATATGATAAAAACATATTATCAACTTACATAACCATTAATAGAGTTGAGATATTATTTAAACTTGTTAATTTGCAACAATAGTTAACAATATTTTACTATTAAATCAATAATATATTAACAATAAATGCATTTTTCACAGCAAAATCAAATGCATGTCTCCTTGAAGACGGCTGCTTGACGAGTGTGAGTGGAGAACTTTGGAGACCAATGCAAACGATTTTAATTTGGAATGCCGGTTGACTCTACGTAATACTATCACCGTAATTATGCTTGATTTTATTAATTCAATGCAGATAAAAAATTTATTTAAAAATAAAAATTAAACAAAAATAGGGATTAACTTTAAAATGCAATTATTCATGAATATTCGAACGTAAAATTTTATACCAATAAAAATGATACCAAATTTAGTTATCGAAATACCTATGAGTTTTTAATTTATATTACAAATACACAAAGTTTAGAATATGTGAATATAGTTTTATTACAATTTATATTTCGTGCTATAAAGATAGTTAATCTGACCAATACGACACTAGTATGTTAAACAGAAATATCAAGAGAAAACGATAAATATCTACTTACATTTTGATTATTTATTGCTGCCCGAAACCCGCTGAGATTTATGTTCTATGGTCTTTTACATGTCTAGCTTCATTCCGCACACTGAAAAGAAAATAATTCATTGTAATACACAATACAATTACATATTATTATGAAAGATATTTGTTTCTATGAGATAAAATATTGATAGATAAAATTGCAAAGTCGTTGAAATACATATATAAAATCATGGAAAATTACTCTTTGAAGTAGAAACATGGACTCGTACGTTAACAGAATGCCCTCTGATACTTGTTTTTACCTTCAGTCACCTAAGGGATTGTCTTTGGTAAAAAAATGAATGAGCATGTTTTGGGGTCTCTAGAATACGATTTTTCTAGGTTTTCGAAGATGTCTATAAGTTTATTAGTGTATGTGTGTGTGTGTGTGTGTGTGTGTGTGTGTGTGTGTGTGTATGTATGTGTGTATGTGTGTGTGTGTATGTGTGTGTGTATGTGTATGTGTGTGTATGTGTGTGTGTGTATGTGTGTGTGTGAATGTGTGTGTGTATGTGTATGTGTGTGTGTGAATGTGTGTGTGTATGTGTGTGTGTATGTGTGTGTGTATGTGTGTGTGTATGTGTGTGTGTATGTGTGTGTGTATGTGTGTGTGTATGTGTGTGTGTATGTGTGTGTGTATGTGTGTGTATGTGTATGTGTGTGTGTGTGTGTCTGTGTGTGTGTGTATGTGAAAAAATTTCTCCGTCGATAACTCCAATACTACAATTGTAAAAATTATAATTCTTTCGTATTCCTCTTCCTTACATCCATATGAAGGAGCTGATTAAATAGGGTAAGTATAGGATCAGAATGTCGGGAGTACGAGGAAGGCGAAAGAGAAGATGTATCGCAGAAGACTTGAGAGAGGAAGAAGTGTGTGAAGAAGATGAGTTGGACAGAAATGAGTGAAAGAGAAGAGTAAGAAACAGTGACCCCTAATAAAATTGGAGAAAGCTAAAGAAGAAAGAAGTAATTGTAAAGTGCTATTTACATGTTATAATTTTATTGGATTTATAGAATCTTTTCAAAGGAACTTTTGGTATGGAATTTGTAAAAAAAAATAGTATGTGTTCGTGTTATAATTTTGTTGGATATATAGAATCGTTTCCAAGGGCCTTTTTTATAGCATTTATCCATTTTTATTTCAATAATTTTATTTCTAAAAATTCGCACAGTTGTTAAAATACTCTAAAAATGCGTACCTACACTTACGTAACATTCTCTTTACAATCAAATAATATTACTACCAAGTTTATATCTCTACCCATTTTTGAATTAATGCCCCAAAAGTCAATATACCCCACAATTAGATAAAAACTTCAAAATTTTCTAAAATCTAATTTTTATGTATCAATGAGTTGATTCCAAATTTTGAAACCGCAGGTCGATATCTCTTTTCGTTCTCGAGATATTTAGATTCAAAGTTTTGCTCAAAACTACCCAAAAATGGGTCGAGATATGAATTTGGCGACAGCATTAGATTGGGTTATTACCCAAAAATGGGCAGTTTTGAGCAAAACTTTGAATCTAAATATCTCGAGAACGAAAAGAGATATCGACCTGAGGTTTCAAAATTTGGAATCAGCGCATTGATACATAAAAATCAGATTTTTGAAAATTTTGAAGTTTTTATCTAAATGTGGGGTATATTGACTTTTGGGGCAATAATTCAAAAATGGGTAGAGATAATAATATTATTTGAATGTAAAGAGAATGTTACGTAAGTATACGCATTTTTAGAGTAGGTATTTATATAATTATGAGTATACATAATATATATTCATGTGATAATTTTATTGGATTTATAGAATATTTTCCAATGAACTTTCTGTATGGAATTTGTAAAAAAATTGTATTATGTTCATGTTAAAATTTTACTGGATATATAGAATCTTTTCCAATGAACTTATGATATGGGATTTGTACAAAATACATCAAATTTTTAAATATTCGGTTATTTTATAGCATAATTCACAATGTTATAACATTTTTTACGTTAAATTTTGCTGCATTAAAAATACCCCGTTATTAAAATGGCGCTTACGCCTTTATGACATCATTACTGATATGATATCTGTGTAGTAAGTAAATTGACATACCCACAAATGGGTAATATGCCGTGATGATTTATTTATTATCAAAAGAGAAAAAGGAATTTATTTAGCATTACTTACATTAGAAGATCTCAGCTACCCGGCATCGCTGCAAAAACGACCTCAATTGCTCGGCATTTTTGCAAACTCGAACTCAATTACTTGGGAATTCTGGAAGTTCCATTCACCTGCAAATTGATAAAAACAAAAATTAAATTACTGTTTGCTAATGAATGCATTTTGCCCGATTTCTAATAAACAAATTAACTGAAAACATTTGTTAATGTTTACATTTTCCTTTGCTACCAATATTTTTGCTATGGAATATTTAATAAATTATAAAATTGTACTCAAAGCTTGACTATTATTATTTATTTTATACGATAAAAACACATTATCAACTTACATAACCATTAATAGAGTTGAGATATTATTTAAACTTATTAATTTGCAACAATAGTTACCAATATTTTACTAATAAAAAAAAAATTATTAACAATAAATGCATTTTTCACAGCAAAATCATATACATGTTTCCTTGAAGACGGCTGCTTGACGAGTGCGAGTGAGAGTGAGAATCTTGCAGACCAATACAAACGAGTTTAATTTGGAATGCCGGCTGACTATTACCGCAATTATGCTTGATTTTATTAATTCAATGCGGATAAAAATTTTATTTAAAAAATAAAAATCAAACAAAACTAGGGATGAACTTTAAAATGCAATTATTCATGAATATTTGAACGTAAAATTTTATACAAATAAAAATGATACCAAATTTAGTTATCGAAATACCTATGAGTTTTTAATTTATATTACAAATACACAAATTTTAGAATATGTGAATACAGTTTTATTACATTTTATATTTCGTGCTATAAAGATAGTTAATTTGACCAATACTACAGTAGGATGTTAAACAGGAATACCTATAAAGAGAAAACGATAAATATCTACTCACATTGCGATTATTTCTTGCTGCCCGAAACAGCTGGGATTTCTGTTCTCTGCTCCTTTAGATTTCTAGTTTCATTCCGCACACTGAAAAGAAAATAATTTATTGTAATACACAATAAAATTACATATTATTCTGTAAGATATTTGCAGGGCCGGCCTTCTCTATAAAGGGGCCCGGGTGCAAAAAATATTTTGGGGCCCTATTATGTTTTTGAGGTAAAGAGAATAAGATTAACATGAAAAGAAAGAGAATTTGATGCCGAATATAGACTTCATCGTTCGTGATTCTATCTGTAACCATGTATGAGTGGTGCATGAAAAAATAAAATATGAACTAAATAATTTATTTCATTTTTCATATTTTTATCCACCGCTCCTACACGGTTAAAGATAGAATAACGAACGATGAAAGTCTATAATCAGCATGAAATTTTCTTTCATTTCATGTCAGGCATGATTTTTTTACTTAATCGGATCTCGAGTTACACCCGTTTGAAGTTGCATGATACATCATAGAAATTTTGTGTATTTTCAATAATATAAAATTTCTTTGAAAAATCATGTAACTTCAAACGGCTGTTACTCGAGATCCGATGATGTAAAAAAATCATGCCTGACATGAAATGAAAGCGAATTTTATGTTGAATATAGACTCTCGTCGTTCTATGAGTGGTGGATGAAAATTTAATAAATGAGCTAAATTATTTAGTTCAACAGCTGACAGTTCTAACTATTCCTTAGATTTGAAGTTCAGGGTTCAGGGTTAGAAGTTCTAACCCTATATAATTTTTAGTTCACAAAAATATTAATGGATGTCTCATTTTCAATGAAAATGTTTAATTATTTATCTTTGGAAGGATGATTTGATCCATTATTTACGTAACTGTTGCTCAATTTAAAAATTGTCCATGTGCCGAAATTAATTAGAAATTCAACCATTAAACTTTATGGAGAGATAAATAAGAAGCACTAATTAATATTTTAATTTTTGGGGATACAATACTTCGTAATCTAACAGCCGCTTCGAAAATATTATTGTTTTAATGAAAGTATGATTTAACCAACAATAAATGAATAGCTGAATGAAATTTAAAACGAATTTACGTCTTAACGTTTTCAGTAAATTTCAAATAAAGACATTGTTTGTGAATTTGATTGACTTGTGTATTTATATACATACATATTTATTTTCAATTAAAATGCAGTATAGAAAATGGAGGTCACCTACCTGTCCAAATGGAATGACTATTATTTCGGTATTCGGTTTTATCCGTGGCAGAGATACACCTTACTAATAGCATCCTTGACTTTAAATAATATAAGGGATGTATTTTTAATATTTAAGACTATTTTCAAGCATCAAAAATGAAATAAACACGTATTTTAGCCCGTGGTAAGCAAGCCATGTTCGAAGAAGAGTCGCTCTCAGCACTACGATATTAATAATTAATTATTGTTCATGCTTGTCGGTTATTGCAAACCACGTCATCGAAAATTATATTTTTTTAGACATATAGCGGTAAAAAAAAGATACGTGATTTTTCAGAGGTATAAGAAAATTACATTTCAAAATTAAGTAAACAAATATTACTAAATATTTGAATTTTTCTACGTATTTAAATAAATGACCTTTAACGTTTTAATGTAAATGAAACAAAATATTTTACCAAAAGAGAAGAAAATTTGAAATAGTTTTAAACAGATTTTACGTCATAAGACTGACAGCCTTTTGTAAAAGAATTATGACAGCCTTTTGTAAAAGAATTTCTCCAATACTATTTTGGAAACTACACATTCCGCAACTAAAAATTATGTTGGAATCAATATCATTCCAACAAACCGTGTGGAATTATTCCAAACGGCGTGCGGAATGATTTTTAATCGTAGATTTACAATTTTTGTTGCGCGAACATTTTTAAAATGATGCGCATGCTCAGAATGGTTTGTGACGGTTTCTAACTATTGTGCGAACAAACCTATAATAAAATTTTGGATTATAATATAATTCTGGATAAAATATTCAATTCTCTGTTATAAAACCGGACGTAAGAGTCACATTATATTTTGGAATATTTGGTTGAGAATCAACCCTTAATATTATTTGGGCCACACGTTATAGTAAGTAGTTGTTATAATAACGGCCGCGAAATCGGATTTCGCGGATTATATTGCATTTGCGAAATGTTGCACAAAAAATATATTTCAACCCACACAGAACAATACAATGAAATATGAAATACCTAACTAAAATAGTTTAATTGTAGTTTTAAGATGTATTTTACTTCAATATTTAGTCGCTACAAAACTACGTATACATGCATAAAAACTATAATATTATGTATAATTTGTTACTCATACTTGTATAACAAAATAAAAAATATATAATTGTATATACCCTATAAAACTGCTGATATAAAACCTTTATCTACGACATGTTTAAAAAGATTTGCTAGCTTTTGTCTTCCTTCTTGATTCTTTATTGGAGAAACTTTCCACATTGTTGTAATTGGCACTGCCTCTGTACCCTTAACAAGAACATGTACACATTATTACATAGAAAGTGGTAAAAATCTGCGCATTAAGGTGATACTAACATGATACTCTCAATTACAAAAAAAAAAATCGTTGAGTAAAAGAATTTATAAAAATAGATATATCAAATTTTTAATAGTTTAGGGTTATTCAAATAATTAAATTGTTGTACAATATTATATAAAAAAAAAAAAATTAACAAATACGAAAATCACAAATTTTCCAACTTTCGGAGAGAATTACTACAAACGTAATTGGAGTATGGCCATTTGCTTAGTCTCATTTATAACCTGGCGTTAAGTAGTTTTTTAAGCAAATCTGTCTATAATTATTTAAAAAAACCTTCCCCGCGGGAAACCATTCTACCGGGTGTCTGCTTTTTCCCGAACATAGAAAATTAAATGTTAAAATTTTATTTTGGCGGTATCTCTTTACCTATAAATTTTAGAACAAAAGTGTAAAGAAGAAAAATGTTCAGAACGAAAAACGGCATCAATTGAATGCCAAATTTGTTTCAAAATATTACACATTTCAATAATTAATTGTAAAAAATCTAATAGATATTTCGTGATATTTTCAAATTACAGGCTATTTAAAGAACAATATTTTTTAAAATTTAGTACTTCGAAGACATAAAAATTCTTGCAACAGCCCTATTTTGCATGCTACAGAGTGATCAAAAATAACTGATTCAGTTGGCAATACTTGAAAAATTACTTGAAATTGGTAATATTGATACATAAATTTATTTCCTGATTTTGACACTGTTGACAGTGTCATTTATAAATTTTAATTTGGGTATCTTTACAACTTTTTATTAAAATGGTTTTTGTTTCCCTTACCCATATTCTTTTATTTCTTACATTATCCATATAGAAAAAATCTAAAGCATTTTTGAATCACTCAAAATTCTGTTAGATGTCAAATAGTATTTCCGCCTTCACCTGCTATTGTGTAAACCGTGGAATAAAAAAATCCCTAGAATTGTATTGCCAACTGAGTCAGATATTTTTGATCACTGTAGCATAAAAACCAATGAAAAATTGTTGAAGATATCTAGATAGACATTTATTTCTCCCTGTAATTCGCTTTAGTTCTACAAATTATATTTCAGTTTCATCAAAAATAACATTATTAAATATCATTTTAATCTGTAAATGCTTCCATGTTAGTATCATCTTAAATATAGTCATACTTGGATTTCGTCCAAATCAGGGGCTTCCGATTCGTCTATTAATTGGACAGGCATAGCTTCCATAGTCATAGCATATCCAAGAACAGCATTTTTTCTTATGTTAGCTTCAAAATCATCAAATGAGAAAAGTTTTGGATCAGAACCTAGTTCTGATAAGAATGTAATAAATGTAGTATGGTATTCTTTTAAAATCTCATCCCAATGATTATTATATAGTTCGAAATTAGTACATGCGTAAAGGAAAAAACTTAAATCACATGACGGTGAACAACATCTACAATAAAATAAGTCATAATCATTTGTTTTGATAATTTTATAAAAAAAAAATACCTGGCAAGTTGAAAATCTATCATTTTAATATCAAGTAATTCATTATTATCTCCATATTTAACTAAGAAATTAGGAATCCAAGCATCACCTTGAGTAAATACTGCAAGTTTATCATCTTTATCGGCGCATACTTTACATAATTTTCTACGAATTCAAACTATTAATTGTTATTATTTTATAAAATATAATAAACTTACGAGTATATATCACTTTTCACAAATTCATCAAACTTCGTCAAATAATTTGGAGGTAATTCTTTTTCAATTGCATCTCGAGAACAGTTGATTAATGATTTGTGAAATTCTGAATACCAGCTACGAAATTTTTCGTGAAAATATGTTTCCTATGATTAAAAAATTATCTAAGATTACACTTTTGAAATAAAAATTTATGTGGAAACAAAAAGATAATAAAATAGAAATATTGTGATAAATATTGATATACCTATACTTATACAGTATCGGAAAATAGAGGGACTCTGTAGAAACAAAAAAAAAATGCTTCCCCATATTTTAAATATTGAATATAATTTCAAACTTTTTATACTGTATTTTTTAACGTGAAACATTGGGTTACGACTCGCCATCTGGTTGACAGCAATGTATTTGCCTGCCCCATTTAAACTGAAGCATAGGGAACGAATTTAACAGAAGTATTATATTTAAATATTGTAAAAAATTAGCCGTCATAAAACCACCCGAGAGCACTAAACATATTTCCAGCATAAAGTGCACACAATATTTTTTCTACAACTAAATTTAATTTTTAGAAAACAGATATAATTATTTAAAGTCTCGGAAAATTTTAACGTAATAGCTATTTATGTAATAAGTTGCAAAATGATAGTGTTTTAGGCACGCGACGTGTAATTTATACACATGAGCGTAAACGTTTGATACAACACGTCAAGTGCCAAAAACGATGATTTCGCAATGTGTAACATACATTTATTTTCAAATATCAACATTTTGAATTTTTCAAAATTAAAAAGTGGGCAGACGTCAATTTCACCTATTCGTTGCTAAATGAAATACTTTTAAGCACTAAAAGTAACATTTTACGCATTAAACTGTCATTTTTACGCATTAAACTGTCGTAAGCAAAAGTATTTCATTTAGCAATGAAAATGACAATCAAAAAGTTGTTGTTATAAAATGCTAGTATAAAAAAGTATTTAATTTTTATGTTATTCATACTCAAATGTTTATCATTTTACCTCAATAGTATTTGCTAAATGCTTAAATTCTTTTGGGAACTGGTCCTTAAATGCAAAAGATAAAGCATGAAATCTTGCAAATAATCGAATAATAAATATAGCGCTTTCATAATCCATGTCTTTTTCCTTTTTAAAATGTCCATAATTTTGTGGATTTAAATTTTCCAGGGCAATGTAATCGTTTACTCCATCAGCTACTGCCGATAAACATCTAGAAAATAATTATTTATGATAATTTAAATAATTTCGTCAAATAATTTAAAATATTTACGTACACTGGTAAATTATTAAACTTATTTTTTATTTTCTTATCCTCTTGAAATTTGAGCAATGTCTCCCATACCTAAATATAAATTAACTATATAATATCAGTAAATAAAATTTACAATATTATTTAATTTACTTCATTGTAAAATATTACTTCGTTACGGAAAAAATCTGTAGAACGGAATGACTTGCGCCTACCAATATTTTTGGGCAGTGTTTTAGCAAGTACAGCGCAAGTAATTTTTTTATCTTTTTCGTCGCTAAAAATGTAATTAAAATTCAAATAAAAAATGTAAACAAAGATACATCATACCTTTCCCGCCCAGTTCCTTCAATTCGAAACTTCATTACAGAACTTAAATACGAATATCCTTTAGTTACATTACCATCCTCAATAATTATTTTATTTACTGTAACTTGTTTCAAGCCAGATGATTTTTGTAACATTTCTTTAACAGTTTTTTCGGTAATAATTGGAGAAACCAATTGTTGTAAATTTTCTACACTCATTTTTACAAAAAAATTGTAAGGTAAGAAATATAATACTGGATAAAACGACGCCGACTACTAGCTAGCGTATGTACGTGGCAGTTAAACAGCGAGCAGTTAAATATTATTTCTAAATTACATGATGTAAATGTCATTATATTGATATTTACAAGGCCGGCAAGACAGATGGTTGAATTTGGTTGGTTCAGCAAGAACTTTTTTTACAGTAAACATGTGATTTCAATATATTTTTATAATTAAATAAGATAAGAAGATATGTTATGATAAAGAAAATTTATTAAACCTTTTAATCTACTTGTTAATATTTATAGATCATTTTTTAAAAAATATAATAAAATATTTATGCAGAGAGTTTGTAACCTACATAATGACGTCACGGAGTAACTAGGTTTACATGGTATACTAATAATGTAATGTGTGTTGCATGCTTAGACCAGGAATAGAGGGGAGACAAGGCATAATCACGCGTATATTTCCAAATCATCTCTGCGATTTTGACCCTTATTGAATCAGCTGGAATCGCTAGTCGACCAGTTAAATATTGTTATGTTACAGTTGACCAAATCTAAATAAACACTTGATTATCCATAACATAAATACAATTTAAAACTAAGAAAACTACGAATCAAACTAAAGACGTATGTATTCAAGAACGTCAGAAGTCAAAATAATGATTGATAACGTTGGGTGACGCTTGTTGATTTTGAAAACTTATTCGTTCGACTGCACACGTATGTAACACATCTGGTCGATTGGGCGATTGCAGCTGACTTTGACGTTTCAATAAGGTCGAAAGTCGCTATGATGATTTGGAAAGTCTTCTTACGGCGAAATACATAGCATGCCCTGTCTCCCCTCTATTCCTGGTCTAAGGTTGCATGATTGTATTTCCGTGCGAATCAGGGGCGGCTCGTCCATAAGGGCTGCAGGGCTGCAGCCCCTCCAGTATAAAATAAAGGCTGCAATTTTATTATTGCTCTTAAATATTTATATAATATTTAAAAACAACTATTTTTGGTTTGTAATAAAATACTGGTCAATAGTAATTTATTTTTAAACAATAATTGTATTTTTCAATAAATCGGTGTGCTATGCGGGCTAGTATATTAAACGTCCGGGCTGGATTCAATTCAGCCCGCAGCGAACAGCACAATGGATGCATTGCACAAAATGAGAGAGATAGTAAAAAATGAGATGTTTTCAAAGCGCAGTTGTTTTTCTGCGCATAGAGATGATAAAATGAAATAGTTGTCAGTTTTAAATTCAAAAAGCTTGGTATGAAATCAGATTCCTTAAAATGTTTACAACAGACAAATGAAAATTACTTTACTTCTGTATTAATTTTTAATGAAATTAACAACTTTTTTCTCATTTCTGGGTTCTTTGGAAATCTATGATACGATAATAATTGGGTTGACGCATTACAAGAAGCTACGGAACAATATTTTCGAAATAATTTGTGTTTCTTAACACATTTTACTTCTATTTGTTCCATAGTTTTGAGATATTTTTTGAATTTATAACATTTCAACAACGCTTCACTAACTAAGCACAAGCTCATTCATTACATGACAGATAATCCATTGTTGCCAGTTGCGTTTATTATTAAATTTTACTATTGTTTAAAACTTAATTTTGACACAAAATTCATTTTTCTTTATTGGATATATCATATTTAAATTCAAAATTGCAATAATTTATTTGTTTTGGCATTATTAGAATAATTTTTAATTAATACAATCTGATTTAATTATATATCAATTATGTGGCAACAGAGCATCATCTCTACAAAGCTTTACAAAAATATCGCTAGATGACAGACTTAATATGACGTCAGAGGGCAATTACTGTGCAATGCATCCATTCATGCAGAGAAGGCTACCTAGTGAGGATAAAGTGGTGGAGGTTATGAGTGATTCTCGTGCAGTTTGGGCTGCTACGATACCAGCCCAAGCTGCGTTACGAAAAGAGTTTACTGTTCTGTACTGTAGACGGTCTGCGCTTTAGTACGCTTTTACTACACATACATAAAGTGTAATGTTAAAGTTATCATTATTGTCAGTTTCTTTCTTTTTAATACTAGCTTTTAAGTATTAATCATCAAAAAAATGAACGCTGAGAAGAACACTGTTAAATATTTGCAAAACATAAAATTTTCTCATTTAGGACTGCAGGAAAAACTTGAAATTAAAAATTTAGGTCGTGTTACACCAGATTTAAATATTTCTCAGTCCTCAATAAGTAGAGCACAGAATTATGTGCGAAAATTTAACTCTAATGTATATAACAAAAATATTTGGCTAACTGGATGTACAGAGAAAAACGCTTTCTTTTGCTTTTCATTTTTGTTTGGCGGTGATTCATTGTAGATAAAAACAGGAGTAGCAGATTTAAAACATTTAAATGAAAAAATTAAAAAATATGAGAAATGTGCTGAACATTTAAAAAGTGTGTGCAATCTTGGCATGTTAGGAACAGTTAATATTAAAACGCAACTAAGTGAAGCTTATAGGCGAGAAATAAATAAACATAATGAAAACGAGAAAAAAATCGTGATATTTTATCTAAAATAATAGATTGTATCGTGTTTTGTGGTAAATTTGAACTTCCCATGCGAGGATATAACGGAACCGAACATTCAACGAAGTTTTTAGAGGATTATTAGAATTTGCTGAAAAATTAGATGACAGTTTAAAAAATCGCGCAACAACCCGAGTAGTGATCTAACAATTTATTTCTGTACATGAAAGGGGAAAATATGCATTTGCACATCCCTTGAAAGAAAGTAACTTTCAATTATAAGGCATTTGACCTTGAATGAAAAAAAAAAATCGCCTGCGGCGCATTTTTTTCCTAAATACCTGATTGCAGCCCTCCTACTATAAATTCTTACGAACCGCCACTGGTGCGAATAATAATTGAATATCATTGTAAAACGTAATATATTTCCAGTTTATGGTATTGAAAATGTGGTGTAGGGCACACTAAGAAAGAAGAATATCATAAGGAATATGGGGAAAAATTATGCACTTAATAAAAAAAAAAACAAAAACGAATGACAAATCGTCATGTTACATGTCATGTCATGTAAACGTATATATTTTCAATCAAATTTAGTAGTGCCAATGGTTGCTGAAAAAATAAACTACAATTACTTTAAATAAATTAGAAATAAGTTAAAAATATTATGTTCGACTTTAAAATAGTTGTATATTTAATTAAAATGTACTTTTCTTATAGTACGCAAAAAATAGTATTTATTTTATTTGTTTTTCTAAACAAAAACCACTCGTCATTACTACAGTTCTTTTTCATTTTATAATGTTTTAATGACGAATCTAACTGTTGTGCTGTTGACAAATATATAACCTTAAAATCTGTGCGCTTAGTAGTTGTGTCAATTATGCTAGCTTTTTTGAAATAAGTTTTACCAGAAATGTATAATTAAGCTTAAATATAAATAAAATGGATCTATTATTTGCTGTTAATAAGAAAACAACAAAAAATTCATCTTATGTGGACTGGTAAATTAATATTTCTCTGCTTAACGCTTTCGTAACAATGTTATTTAGTTTTCCAGAAAGTCCGGCTATTTGTTGTGTTTCAAGTACAAATGTGGTAGCTTTTAGTGCAGTAACAGAGTTAGACGATTACAATGGTACAACTTGGGGATCTCATGTTTACGTAGCAGACTTAAATAGTCCATGGCTAGCTCACAAGTAAGAAATAATACGCGCGTAAGTAGGAAATATTATTGTCTATAATTTTGTAGAGTTTTGTCAAGCTCTGTTCCCATATCTGTTTTACAATGGGACTTAACTGGTGACTTACTGTTAGTAGCAGACCAAGGTGGTTGTGTTAGATTTTACAGAACGAAGGAACATTTGTTAAATAGCTGGTACTTGGCGCACACGGTCACACTGCAAGGAGAGCATATTATTGCAGCAGCTTTTTTCCATTCCGGAAAGAAAGTAAGGCACTTTATAATTTTATAAAATACATACAGTAGTAAAATATATACAGTACAGTGTAGTTTAGTATCTATGTTTCGAAAGATATTTATAGAGTATTTTTATATTAAAAGATTTTTTGGTGCACATTATATTTGTTTTAAAACGAAATATATGTACATTATTTGATTATTCGGTAGAGAATTTTATTCGGAATTCAATGATGTAGGTAGTATTTTCATACTCTCACATGGCGATTTTTTTCAAGAAAAATGCATGTAAAGTTTATATTAATTTTATTTAACATGACTATTATAAGAGTGCCATGAATGATATAAATGAATACGTTATTTTTTTTTTTTCAATAAAATTCTTTTAACTTTTTATCTATTGAATATGAAGGAAAATGTATAATCAAACCGTATAGACAATAAGATATTCTTTCATATTGATAATCACATTAAATGTCAAAAAATAATATCTAAATGTGTTTTTTTCAAGAAAAACTGTTAAGAACTTCAAATAAGGGAACTTCCGGTTGACCAATTACTGCTAAAATCTAATCAGCTCTTCATATGGATGTAAGGAAGAGGAATGCGAAAGAATTAAAAATTTTAAAATTGTAGTATTGGAGTTATCGTCCGAGAAATTTTTGTCACACACAGACACACATACATACAGGCATCATCGCAAAACTAGTAAAATTAAATTGAAAACTCATCACCAAATTTTTTTGACCAAAGAAAATACCTTCCTTACCTAAAGGTGACGGAAGGTAAAAAATATGATAAAAAAGTATCTATAAACAAAATTATGTAAATTTTACATGAATTTTTCTCAAAAAAAAAAAATCGTTAAATTTATTAAAAATACGAATATGTAAAAAAATAATACATATGGCTCGTAGTATGTTCACGGTTTTAACTAAAATGCTGTTTTAAGAAATGGCAAATTTAAATTTCAATATTTAATTTCGCCCTTATGTTTAAAGAACGATTTTTTAAAAAATATTTGTTTGAATACAAATTATGTTCTGCTTTAAAATCATATTTTGATAAATTTTGTATTATTTATTATTGTTATTAAATAATGAAATTTGTCATTTCTTAAAACAACGTTTTAGTTAGAATCGTGATCATATCAGCCTATATGTATACCTTGGCGTATATGTGTATACACTATTTTTGAGACGACTTCAATATTTCAAATCATTGGTCATAGAAAATAAATCAATAATTTTTCGAAAAACAAATCAAGATACCTTTCCCGCAAATCGTGTTTAAAGTAATATCTGAGAATTTTTCAAGGAATAAGAAAATTTTTGATACTAAACCATTCAGAATTTCGATTATCTGCGCCAGAAAACTTTATACAATATATAATAATTTTATAATGAATATATTTTGTTATAGGTCTGTTGGAATTCTGAGAAAAAAGACACATCTTTATACACAGACAAATTTCAGCATGCCAGATTCGCTTGTTCTGTTAAACAGTTTGGTGGTAGACCTTCAATAGGTGCTCTTCTACTTACAACAACTGGAATGCTAGCTTCCATATTACTTCCTCACCATACATCACATAATTCTCGTATAGTTACTACAGAAAGTCTGAGTGCTTCTCGAAATCATATTACGACAGTCGACATTTGCTACGGGAAAAGTAAGAGCACAATATTTTTGTGTATAGGGCGCGAGCAGATACGTGACTTGAACAACTTTGAAATGCTTAAAATCAGCGCTCTGCGCCATATCGCGAGTCTGGAAAAACAAGGTTGTAACTGCAAGTTTTTGGTAAAATGAGATTTTAGTGTCAGCCGTATTCTCTATTCTATCTCTTTCTGATATTAGCTTTTAGATATTATTATTCATTTTCGAGATAGTAGAGCAACAAAGTTTTATCTGCCAAAAAATGAATCTGTAACTTAGTACAGATATATATACTTTAAAACAAATATTTCCTAAGCCAAAGAAGCTAAAAAGAGGTTCAGAAATTAGCGTCGGGAAGCGGAATGCTTTAAAAACAACACTGACAATAACAGCAGTCGCAGCAAAATTAAAATTAATTTTTTTTTTTTGTACTGGAGAAATTGATTATTTTTTAATTTGTTCTATTATCATTATATTTAGCGTATAAATTTATTATTTTCAAGTTTTATTAATAAAAAATAATATTCTATGTCGTATTGAGTTTTTTTTTTTTTTAATATGCGTAGATAGAACTTTAATCCCTTGAAAGCTGTGAAACATTTGAGGTACATATACTTCATTTCACGAAAGAAAATAGCAGATGGCGCTTGAGAGCCGACCGTTTTTACATGCATTATATAAATAATTTAAATTCGTGAAAATCTGTAAAATGTACAATTCCTTAATATTAAAAATTACATCAAAATATGGTTAAATATTACTTAATTCTGTATATTTTATTTGATAATTGACATCTGATAAGTAATATTTTTTTCGCTTTTGTGAACTATATTAGCATTCTGACCAATCAAAGGGCAGAATTTATATCCAAATCAACGCTATTATCTTACGTGAAATGAAGTTCAGTTCTAATTGCCTATTTTTGTAATACTTTTTTCTGTAACTCATCATATCATTGTAATTTTTCTTCCATATTCTTATAAAAGAATTATAGTATATTATTCAATGAGCATGTAATGTGGGTTATTACTCAGGAGAATGAAGTTTGCAAAGCGAGCCGAAGGCGAGTGTTGTAAATCATTCGAATGAGTAATAGCCATTACATGCGAGTAGAATACTGTACTTTTTCTACGACTATTAATTAGCAATTTGAACATTTCTGTCTGGATAGGTATAATTAAAAATTCTTAATTGTTATTGTTTGTATATTTAAAAGTTTATAATTTATAATTTTTTACCTTTGTTGCAAGATATATATTGGTAATACCATGCGCTTTCATTATTATTTTTAATTTCAAGGGGAGTGAATTTTTTTTACTCCTTTACCTTAAGATTTTCGTTTCAAAAATGCGCGGCGCAGTTTTGACTAATTTTCTATATTTATTCTATAATATCTAGCGTCGTACAATTCATTTACATATCTTACAGCAATTCATAATTTTGACATTTTAACATTGGAAAAACAATTATAACATATGAACAATGTTCTGAGCCAAAGTATATTCGATAATATTGCAATTTTGAGTAATGGATGATTCTGATTGGTCCTCCCGTGTTAACGGCCCGTGAGTAATAAGTGAAAATTCACGGCCCGTGAGTAATATGTTGTATTGTTTAATTTAAAAAAGATATATAATGAAGATATTACTTAATGGTCGTGGAAAAAAATCATTATTAGGATTAATAAATGTTCAATCATTTTGATGTAATGCTCCATTTCAGTGTGCATGTTGATTATTATAGAAGTAAAGCACACTGTGATTTATAAATATTTTATTTTTATAAAAATCTTTCGATTATCGATTTTGGCTTTTTTTCCCTACATAAAAAGAATCTTTCATAATATTTCAATATTTTAAAATGTAAATAAACTATTTTCATATTATTATTTTATATTTGTGTAACATATAATAAATTTTTAGCTACGATCCGAAGATGGCCAACCAAAGCCGAAATCGATAATCGAAAGAATTTTATAAAAATATTTATAAATCAGTGTGCTTTACTTCTGTCCTACACTAATTAATAAATGTTATTTCGATAACATTAATGTGTTCCTAAGTTTTCTCCCCATATTACTTTCTTGCGTTTACAACCTTGTTATTCTAGATCCGCGATATATCTGTGTAATTTTTTTTTAGATGGTCACTTTCTGCTTGCCGTGAGCAGCGGCAACGTTTCGCTTCCAATCCAATGTTACCGCGTTTCTGTTCGAAAAGTAGACGAAAAGTGTATAATTACAAGTCAGGCGCTGCCTGGTTTTTTCCTTCAAGATGCCACCAAAGATTCTCAAAGTAAATTTACATATTTATTTTTTTGAAAAAACTAATTACGAGTATGATTAATATTTTTAGTGGAACCAATACCATGCTCAGATCCCGATAGTGCTGTAACACATTTACGATGGGTCGTACGAGAAGACGCCGATGCATTAGTAGTAGCCTCTAATGGAATTTATGGTGGTTGTTTGCAAGTTTGGGAATTACAAGAGAAATCTTTACCCGTTCATCCATTGCTGGGTGGAACAGAATCGTTTAACACTGTGGTAAGAACTTTTAATTACATTTGTGAAATATACTGTTACTTATACGTCTTAAATTTTAATAAATACATATTTTTTCCATTCGTTGCAATCTCATTATAGTCATATTTAAGTATTGTTAATATAAAGTAAAAAAATTATATCATTTAATTCAGAATTAAATTCTCTGGCGAATATGAAAATAAAAAATGTGTTTTTGCAAAATTCACTAAATTAAGGGTAGGTTACTGAAAGAGTACATTTTTACTCTGTATTTGCATATTTCTCTATAATATAAAAAATTATGCGATTACGTAATGTGTGTAAAACAATATAAGAGCCGTATAAAGATGCAATATTGCGAAAAATTATAAATTACTTACCCTATTTTCACGAAAACTGTTCAAAATGTAAAATAAATATCTCACTAGCACTACGTAAAATACAGAACAGAGAGCTACGCTACGAGACCGGCTGCATGAAACTAAATTAAATTAATGCGTTATACAACGTTAGTTATTAATTACTCACAAGTTACAACCTTAAAAATTATAAAAAATATAAAATCACCTACTCAACCAGTGGTCCAAAAATGTTTGTTTTACAAACCTGAATATTAGATTTTCGAATTTTGAAAAAGTGTAGTTGAAAAACATCTGTATAAAAGTAAATAACGGCAAAAAATTAAATCAAAGACTATTTTTTTGTATATAAAAATTGAGCTGATGTAATATTTCGAGTTTTTATTAAACTGAACTGTGGGGCCTTTTATTATTCATATTAATAAATGTTCTAATAACTTTCAGCCTTTTTGTTTGTGTGCAAAAAATAATTACTTTAGGTGTAAACAATTACTCGAAATCCCAATTTTCCAACCATACAGCATTTATTCTTATGTTATCGAATATGAGAGCGAATAAATGTGTACATTCATATGTGTATTTTTTGCGAATTGTTGCACAATGCTTGTATAACTGACTATTTAAACGAATATATTTATTTGTATATAAATTTATGGTTATGAATCTGAAAGACCTTACTTATCCTGATGGAGGATAAATGTATATCGAAATTGTATCGAAACGTTAGTTTAAAAGAAAAAGTGCTGTATGACAGATTTCGAGTAGTTAGTAACACCACAATCGAGAAATTTACTCAAAATTAAAATGGTTTACCTTAAGATCTTCAATTACATCTTTTAATAAAGTTGGTTTGAGGTATGTCCATCTTAACCCTTAACTCTAAATTTATTTACAAGTTTTTGCACTAAATTTTTTATTTCACCACTTGAATTATACATCAAAATGATCACCAAAGTCTCACGAAACGATTGATGTATAATTTGTAATTGATTTTAATGTATATACCACTTAAAACTTTAAATATATAACACCGCCTTAACCCTTAACTCTAAATTTATTTACAAGTTTTAGCATTAAATTTTTTATTTCACCACTTAAATTATACATCAAAATGATCACTAAAGTCTCACGAAACGATTGATGTATAATTTATAATTGATTTCAATGTATTTACCACTTAAAACTTTAAATATATAACACGCGGGGCGCAATATTGTTTAACACATTGTTGAAACAAATGAATTAATACATGAATAGCGCGCACGGTCCACTGAGATGTACGCGAATCAAATCAACTACAATGGTGTTCAATCAGGATATTAAATTCGTTTAACAATCTTTCAGTTTTTCTTGTATTGTTTGTAAAATATAAATGATATTTTCATTTCAGCTGTGGCAACACCAAGCTCAATTTCGCCACACATCCAAAGTGGTCGCTTTAGCAACAAGTAAACTTACAATTTCCAACAGTGGTACCGCAACTGGCTATGTAATGGTTGCTCTTTCTGACAATACGGTCCATTGTTTATTTCGCGACACATTGAAATATGTTTCTAGTGCTACTTTATCTCTGGGTCTATCATGGAATAATGTTGATGAACCCAACAGCAAGTATTCCAAGAAATCTATCAATATTTCGTATTTAGATATGTCATGGTTGGGAAATGTGCTCTTGGTAATCGATTCAAAAAGCCAAATGTATCTGTATCGACTGCCGCCTAGTGTAGAAGCAGGTTCTCCTATGACGGTACCCTACGCAACGACACTATTAGAATATTGTCTAGTAACTGGACTAGATTGGCTAGATCTTATGCTAGTTCTTCGACCAGGAATGTTGGAGGCTTTATGCGACAGATTGACTGAAAGTTTTAATAGACAAACACCTGCAATACAGCAATATTACTATGTTCAATATCTGAGCATAAAGACTTCTCTTTATAGATTGAGTTCAACTGGACAAAATAAAGCAAATGATTTAACAAGTTTGCTAATGCTGCATAGCATTGCGACAGCGTTTAAGAGTTTGCTAAGACCGAGTGATTTAAGTTGCCATGATAAGAGCCCAGCAGATTCCTTAGCTGGTAAGTAAGAATATTCTTATTTTTTCCTCGTTTGCATTATCACTAATATTAATTTCTATTTTGTGCACTTGAAACAGTTCTCTAATAGTTGAATTTTAATTGAAGAGTTTATGGCAAATATTTTGAGTTTGAGATAATAAAAAAAAAGAAACTTTCTTACTGTTAAAGATTTCTGTAAATTTATTTTAACTCAGCATCATGTTTAAATATTAGATTTTTTTACATTAGTAATAGAGAAAAAAACTTTGATAAGCAGTAGGGTATTTCGGTATTTTTTTTAAATTTAGTTTCATTAGTTGGTACAGGATATCTAATTTTAAGTAAGAAATACTATACAGGTGTCTCAATAAGCTTGCTCACTATTGGTAACTTTTTTATTTGAAGAGATACAAGGTTGGTTAAATTAGCAAAATTGTGCCATTTTATATTAGAAAATTGGACATGTAAACAAAATAAAAATTGTATCAGCGGTTCTCAAAATTTGGGACAGAATATATATTTTTTAAATGGAACTATATATTTTTTATTATCTTATTGGAAAGAGTATTTTTTTCTCTTTCCAATAAGGTAATGTAGTTTATGTACAATTTTTTCAAATAAACGAGTTATTTACGTTTTAAAATAAAAATTATCTTTTATTAGTTTAGGTCAAGTAAACTATGGAAACAATTGTCTTTTATAAAATTATTATTTTATTAATTTATTTTACAGTAATAACAAAACAAAGAAAATATTCAAATTGAAAGCCATTATTTCTTTCGCACATTTAAACTCTTTTGGAAAGAGAGTCGACCGTTCTACGTAACTGGTGTCTAGATATAACTTTCCATATAGCAAGATCGTTTCTAACTTTTTTTTACTTGTAAAGTTATTAAACATTATTAAACACAGAGAACTTTACGGGAGATATTATTAAACGATAAACGAGCAAAGAATCAATTGTTTCCATGGCTTACTTGACTAAAAAACTAATAAAAAAGTTTACAAAATTTAAATTTTTAACCGTAAATAACACCTTTATTTGAAAAAACTGTACATAAACAACATTACCTTATTGGAAAGAGAAAAAAATACTCTTTCCAATAAGATAATAAAAAATATATGGTTCCATTTAAAAAATATATATATTGTCCCAAATTTTGAGAACCGCTGACACAAATTTTATTTTGTCTAATTTTCTAATATAAAATGGCACAATTTTGCTCATTTAACCAACCTCGTACCTCTCCAAATAAAAAAGTTACCAATAGTGAGCAAGCTTATTGAGACACCTGTATAACAATCGAAATATAACTTTTTAATTTTTTTATTGAAATTCAAATTTTCTATCATGGCGCACTTATGACGCTCATACGCCTGTGTTCTGCACCTAACTTCAGTGCTTAAACCCACGTGTTCATAGGGTGTGTCCGATGTCGCATTTTTGCATTTAGGATTCAGGTCTTCTTCACATAAATACAACTCCGAATGACACACTAATGACATCCATTTGTAGGGCAACACTTTAGAACAACGAAAATGAATTATACAATTCGAATTAATTTGATGCTTCAGATTAAATGTTAATATTATATTTCATAAAAATAGAAGCTAAGAGGCTATTCTTCGTGAGCCATAAACATCCATTTGCTTATTTATAACTTTCTAACAAGAAAACGTAGATAAACAAACAAATTCCAAAAAAATAATTACAGTAAACAAAATGAATAAAATATCGAAATACGAAATATGCTTGTTTAGTGCTACTTATTTTTTAACATCAAATTATGAATGAAAACTTTTTACTGAACATATTTTATTATATTTTTCTAATGTCCGAAGATATAATGTATAGAAAAAAGTTTCTATTTTGCACAAATTCTATAACACCAAAGTACATCTTATTACATTGTAATTTTTATAGGATGTTTGTGTAGAAACGCTCAAACTTTTCAATATTGAATAAAAAAAATTTAAAATTGTTGTTTTATTGAAATAAAATTAAAAACAACGGTAGAACATCACATAACAGTGTAATAACATGAGATTAAGATACTTTTTTGAGAAACAGTTTTACCTTAAAAGTACCCGTAGATATTGCATGTACAGTAGGTGACACGAGAAAAAATCGTTCTGAGGTATGTAAAGTGGCACTGCCATTAGAAATATGTTCTTTACTATGATTTGTAATATATGAACCGCTCCTACCAAGAGTAGTAGGTTGCACTCCGCAAGTGCAAATTAAGCATTCTTAAATCTAAATTGAATTTATTATTACTTTGCTAAAAACTAATATTTATTTATAAAATTCTTAAAAGAAGAACTTCATTATTTCATAAATCCATGAAAAAGCAGTCTGCTTAACGAATGAATAAAAAATGTTATTTCCTTTTTAGGTGTAATGACGGAAGGTCAAAACGACGTAGACAAAGTGCTAATGCACTTAGAAGCAAAAGAATTCACTGTAGAACCTAGTACTCTACAAAGCCTACAGCAACTTATTCAGTGGGTTGCAGATTTAGCATTGAATCTACTAGCCAAACTTCCAGATAGCCGACCGTCTACCAGCAAATCGTACGAATTGCTACGAGATGTTAAAGCACTGAATACCTTACGAGAGTTACTCGTAATAATTCGAATTTGGGGCTTACTTAGACAGAGCTGTTTGCCTGTGTTTGTGAGGTCTGCAGAAAGTCTTGATGTGTTGGCGCTGCTCTTTAGGTTGTTGAGTCGGTTGGTGCAGAATCCCAATGAACCTGACGATGCTTTAATAGGTAAAATCTCTTAATTCTAAATAAATATTCTAAAATTATCCCATAAATTTACGTAAAAGAAGTAGATTTCATTTTTTCATAATGTTAATTTAATATATTGATGAATAGGGTACTATACCATAGTCAAATTTTTCTTAAATAAGAAGACGGAAATATACATAAATTAATGAGTATTAGTGATTTTTTTTTTTATTTAAGTGTTGATTAGGTCGCAAACTACAAGCGATTGAAGTTGACTACTAATTGGGTATGACGCGTTTGGTCCTAAGAATTTGATTGGTCGCCTGATTTTAAAAAGGAGATTCGCGCGTCTGCTGCGGTCACCTTTACAATATTATGAACCTAACCTAACAAAACATTTAACAATTCTGTGTTTGATGAATTTGTTTAATTATAATATCTAGTAATATTATCAGTAATAATGTACTTATAATTATATTAATTTGTAATATTAATTAAATTAATAATAATGTCAGAAATTTGAAACATTAAAACTTCAAAACAAACAAACACTAGCGCCATCTTCCGTCTTCCTTGTGTCATAAATTGTCAAATTGTTACAATGTTCTGTAATATATTAGAAAAAAAAATGCTTATTATTTATATTGTTTATGCTTAATAATAATTTCTTCGTGAATATTACGTATAAGATTTTATATAAAAATATTTGAGCTATGCAAACATGAAAAAAATTTATCTTCTCTATAAGTAACAGTTTGTCAATCACAGGCCAGTACCTGCTACGTCACGCAACCAATTCTTAAACTTTAAAAATTTATATCTTGCGTATTACGTAAAATTTTTAAGTCCCGTTTGCACTAAAATTATTATTTCATCCTGTTCTTACAAAAAAAAAAAAAAAATGGTATAGGACCCTATTAATGGATGAATGTTACAAGTTCTGTGTTCTCTTTTCTGGTTCTTCTGTTTTCCTGTGTTAACCATTTAAAGTACTTATTTCATTATTCTTTATTATCTTCAACTTAATTGTTTCTAAAGTTTTACTTTTCTTTATCAGCTGAAATGTGTTCTTATGAAAGAATACATAAATTCTTAAAATAGCTTAGGGAACTCATAAATTAAATAAAGTTCAAAGTACATTTGCTGCATTCCAAAAATTGAGGAAATAATTGCTGTGCTTTGTAATTGTTTATATTACAAAAAATGAAGATTTAAAATATTTTATTAATTGTGAATCTAATACTAATATTTTCATAAATGTTTAATAATTTGAACACCTTGTTTATGCATGACAAATTTTTACATTCCATTTGTCTATGTATCAGTCATAACTTCAATAATCTTCTGTGCAAATGCATCATATTAAATTTACAGAATTAAACGAGTGAAATATTTTATTATATTAGTAATCAGGGTCCAAAATTAGTTTAGTGGGTCAGAAAACGTGCTTTAGAGCATATTGTTGCGAATTTATCAACTAGTGGTTAGATATGAGGCAGGATGCAAATTTGACCATATCCTGTATTACGATTAAACTAATACGAAAAATATTCGATAAACAGTAGTGCTCCGTTTGTGCTTCTAAACGCTATAATGGAGAAAGAAAAGAAAAGTGTAAAAAAGAAACAATACGTGCCACATAAGTTACGATCTCGGCCATTTCGTTGTATAACTTTACCGGCAATTTGTATTTTAATTTTCATTGCATATTGGCTGATTTTCTGTCCATTAGTGTATGTCTTAACATGGAATGATTATAATAATTATTATTCAAAAACATGGCCGACGTGGTGGCCGTTTGCATTTTGGGGCGTCGCTTTCATCATTTTCGTTATAATTATGATAATTTGTGTTCTTGTTTGGCGATGTGTCAAACAAAAGGAAAATACTGCTGAAATTTCAGCTACAAAAACTGAATACAATACGTTATTATTACAAAAAAATTCGGGGGTGAAAGAATTGTATCATGTCTCATTAGTTTCCGAAAATGAAACTAATAGCAAAGAACAGTTAAATGTATCAACAGAATCTTTGAGCAAATCTGCAAAAGATAATACGAGAAATAGCCTCATGAATGAATTAAATAAAAAGTTATCTCAAATTGAAGAAAAAAATGAAAACCCAGAACCAAATTTTTCAAAATGTAGCGTTAAAAAACGATCAGATTTAAACTTGGAAAAAGCAAGACCATTATCTGAAATCAGTACAACTAGTCTACCAAGATCTCCTTTAACACCAAGAGATATGTTCTTCATTGATTTAATTGAAGCAGCAAATTCATCTCCATCTTCATTTATTCCACCAACTAAAACATTTTTGGACAACGAAAGAAAAAATTACGTCCCGGAAAAAATTCCTGAAATTAAAAATAATCCTCCTAAAATTAGAATGTGTGTACCGAAAAGCGGTTCTGAAATATCTGAAAAAGATAGTATTACGCCAGAAGAATCAAAATCAAGAACTGATACACCATCTTTGGATTCGGAATCCGAATATTTTATTGCTAACGTGACCACTAAGAAAAGTCTAGCTAGTGAAGTTTTTCTTTTTATTGATGACAATGAACCTAAAAAGGAATTTAAAGTGCGAATATGTAGTGATAGTGACAATGTTTTTACTGACTGATTTTTTTTTGTATAAATGTTTAGTAATTTTAAAGACTTTATTTTTTATTTGTTTGTTATATTCCATTGTAGATGAATGTTGCTTACTTCCGAGTCAAGTGCTTATACCTCAATTACATCAGAATAATAACAGGGTTGCTTTGGCTTCTCCACAATTGGCTCAACAGGCATTACCACTACAGGTGAGTCATTATTTTTTAACTTGTAGTTTTATAATTTTTTTAAATATATCAATAAATTATTATTCTATATTAGAACATAAATATTAAACATAATTCAATATTGTTTTATTCTTCTTGTTACCCATTTCTGGGTGTGCCAATTTGCTACTTTTCTCATATTTCGGTAATATCGTTGATAATAAGCGGCGATTATATAATGTATTATTTATTATTTCAAAGTAATATTTATCAAAACTACTATACTTGTCGTGAAATAAATATAGACTGATACTCAACTTTTTCCCTTCTCCCCACCCTATCCCTTGCCCTGCGGTGTTGCCGCTTCTTCATAACTTAACGGACTTGGCAACAGTGTAGAAATCTCCAGTTCATATTTATTTGACGGCAAGTATGATATTAGATTTTCTTCATTGAAATATGAATAATTTGTTGAAAAAGACTAAGTGGATAGCTCGTTTATAGTCATTTAGTGAAATCTGTGAAAATTAAATTAAAAAGGTTTTGGCAAAAACAACCATAGTCCAAATATTGTAAATATGAGTTACATACATATGTAATTGCTCATCAGTATTTATTTTTCTATTACCTACTTAACATTCAGTAAATAATTTTCTAATATTTAAACATGGTCCTGAGTTAAATTAAATTTCAGAAAGCCTTAACAATAACGAAGCTAGAAAGTTTTTTCCTTGTTTATCTCGTTTTAAAAAAATAGGCTAAGAGCTCTTAAATTGTATTAAAAATATTAAAATATGTACAATAACATTTCCTTTTAAAAATTGAATCTAGTAATGCTAAAAATATATATACATATACAGGGTGTAAATTTTAAAACGGGTCATAGGGCTATAATATAGAAAAACAGTTTTTTAGACGCCAAAAGTTTCTATATTAATTTATTGAAAAAAGAATTAGGGCATATTATAAAGAGAAAAATTACGAATTTTTTGACATCAAACACATTACATTTTTGTTTCATACATATAAAGCCAGAAAAGATTTAAAAATTTGCACAATTAAGAAAAAATATTATTAGCCTTGAAACTGTCAGAAACAAAACAAAACTATTTTTGACAAGACTGTCACTTTTTTTGGACATTATTTGTTAAATTATTATTATTTTCGTTTTATTAACAAGAAATCATGGATAATTTGTCCCATGAAGAAAAATTACAAATTATTTTTCCCTTGTAGTTTGCAGTTTTTCTCGTTTCTTATAACTTATTTCTTATTACGTGTAGATCATCTTTAAATTGTAAATACCTATTACAATAAATATAATTGTTTCTTAAATAAATATCCCAGTGTTTTCTTTATTTTATGTTATTTTATATTAGTTCATAAATTAATAACTTTAATCTTTAATTGTCCCCTATCATATTATTAAAAGATGACAATGTTTTGTTACTGTCAGTTTCATGGCTATTGTTATTTTTTCTTAATTGTACAAATTTGTAAATTTATTTTCTGGTTTGATATGAAACAGAAATGTAATGTGTTTCGTATTAAAAAAATCGTAATTTTTTTCTTTATAATATGCATTAATTATTTTTTCAATAAATTAATATAGAAAATTTTGGCGTCTAAAAAACTGTTTTTCTATGTTATAGCCCTATGACCCGTTTTAAAATTTGCACCCTGTATATTTCCCCAAATGAAGATGGATTAATTTTTCATTATTTTATATATTTAACTATATCCTTAAATTGTGGTTAAATTTCTCAACTGTGGTGTAGAGTTGGTATTAATAATTACTCGAAATCTACAGCATTTATTCATACAAAATCAACATTTCAATATACACTTATATCAAAGAGAATAGCTTAATAAACAATGTATTTATCTGTGCTTAAACCTTAATCAGTTCGAAATGTTAGTTTTGTAATATTAAATACTATTTCCTTTTAATGATTTCTGTTCAGTTGGAATATCTAAGCGAACCAGAATTTCTCGCCTGTAACAACGAGCAAAACTTTGGCGGGCAAACCGTAGACTGCATTCGTCATTTATACCTTGGTACAACCCCTCGAGCTGTGAAACAGTGCGTCAGGTGCGGAAGCTCGGCTGGTACGACACCAGTTACAAGAACTGCAGCGATTCGGGCTTGGGATCAACGGTGGATTCGCTCGTGCCAGTAAGATTCATTTTAATATAACTATTTATTTAATTTTTCATAATAATTGGAGTAATATTGACAAGTGACACGACCGTTGGTGGCAACATTGTCGCTAAATACACGAGTGTTTCATTTAGTACTTTTTAACTGTCATTGGTATTAGTTCTGCAGACATGTGAAATTTTGCAAATGTAACACATTTGCGTAAAATTATTATACAAAAAACCAACTGATTAATCTTTTGTAGAAGGTATTTTAATAAATTCAGCACTGACAAAAAATAAAGCGTTATATTTAAGCGAAAATGAGGATAATTACTGCAAAGTTTAGATTTTTACGTGCAAATCCGACTTCAAGATGTTTTATAGAAGGGGCGGTAATAAATTGAACATAACTAAACATGAGTCTATTGCCCGTATTCACCAACATCAAATAAATCTTTGAATAGCTTATTCATTGAATAAGAGAAAAATATCGCATCAAAATATGACAGCTAGAATAAATACCTTCATTTGTGTTATGGTATTGATGCGATATTTTTCTCTTATTCAATGAATAAGCTATTCAAAGATTTATTTGATGTTGGTGAATACGGGCATATGTATACTTTTTAATAAACACAACATATTAACTATGGGATAGGCAAGTTTTTTTTTTTTTCATATATTTACAAATTAAAACCGGGTTTTGATGAAATTGAGATTGTCATCCACTAAGTAGCTTTATGGATTACTTACTAAAATACTGAAAGGGCTTCTGAATTTATTTTTTCTTGTTATATGTTTTTAATTTAAAGTAATATTCTTTTATTTGTTATAGATGTGGTGGTCTGTGGAGATTCCATTCTCAAACATAATCAAATTCCTTTTATCGTATATTATTTTGTAATATTACTTATAAATATATCGTCTTTTCTATAAATAATATTTTATTACTTCTTTATTCGTAGTACCTTTTTATGCCTTGTAGGAGGAAATGAATAGAACAGGTAGGTATATAACACATCCTTATGAATGTAAATGTGTTTAGTGAATAAATATATGGTAAGTATATGAACATATAAATAATAAGTGTGATAGAAAATATATGTATTTCTCTTAACATGAATAATTTATTTTTGAGTGCTATAATGATTTCGTCCAAATTCCAAAGTGATATGTATCAATTTCTACATGTATATATAAAAGCATAAGATTTTTTGCTAAGTGTAACAGTGTATGAATTGTTACGTGTAAGAGTAAATGAATTTTTGTTTTGCTTGCATAAAATAAAAATCCATTTAGTAAAATTATATACCTACAGTCCGGCCAGCGACTCGCAATCTGTGTGAGAAAGAGACAGATAGTTTATATATATTATTTTAAATTGAAATTCGTTTAATTTTGAAGTAAGTCGTAGTATTAAAATGTGTTAATTGTCTTTAGTTTAACTGCATTTGATTTTTAAAGTCAATCTAACGTGACGGCGATACTCAGGGTCGCATTTAAGCAGAGGCGCTAGCTGGGGGCCTCATCTTTCGGGGGGCCTCAGAAAAATGTTCATTTCGTACATTTATATTTTGTTCATAAACTACAAAAAATAATCTTAAAACTTAAAACACTTGCTATTATAAGCTTTGATTTTGAATCTATTCATAATTGTTATTGTTACTGCCACTGCCATCTAGTTAGTGATAAAGTGACTATGTATGTATCTCATTCCAAATTCTTGATATTGTATACCTCATTCGTATACATTTGACAACTTTTGTGCGATTGTACCTATATTGACGTTTTACTCGCGTAGTTGTTGTTGATTTTTATTCAGGCGGAAACCAGTGTTACAGGTAATAATATATTAAAATAAAAACAACACTTTTACTCAACAGCCATTCCGTTGCATTTGTATAATATTTTATTTTTTGTTTATGTGATACTAATGATAATAAAATTATTTACTATTATTAATACTCCATAATTTATTTTGATTTAATAACCATTAACAATTTATCCTTTAATTTAAAATAGACAGGTGTTTTTCACCGGATATATTTTAAAGTATATAAAAATAGGGGCCTCAACAGGTCACTGCGCCTCGGGCCTCTGAAGATATAAATGCGGCCCTGGCGATACTCCTATCTTTCTCTCGCTTCGCACCAGACTCTATAGTGGGCTGCGAGAGAAAGATATCAATAGTGTGACAACAGTGATTACACAATAAATTCCAAATTTCTCGTACAGTAATTAATATAAGAATAGTTTTTTTTTTTATCTTAATCGATATTTATTGAATAGTACTTTCAGAACAAATTGCACATTTTATTGTATTTTGTTATAGTGGAGTACCCCATTTCCCAATTTTGGTATGAAATTGGGTGTCCACCCAACTTGGATTTAAACTCCATATTTCTGCCTCAGAATGTACTTTCGTGAGGTTAACTCTACGTTTGCTCAACAAATCGCTTACGAGTCGCTGGTCGGACTGTACTTAAAATTTGGTTACACAGCCTCCCTCTATAAATTTTTAATTTCTTATAAAATTATTTGTATATCACACCGAAAATTGAAGAAAATTGACAAAAAAAAAAAATCGTAGTTTTCATAAATTTTTAGAGCCGGTTCACATTTACCGTTTGTTTTGAGTGTGTAATATTATACATCAAAATTTATAATTCCTGTATTTATAAATATTAAGTTTTGAAAATTTAAAAGTGTATATATTTTCACCCCATAGATTCCAAAAATCGTAGAATTGAGTTTGCAAATCGATTCGTTTTCGAAATTTTTTACCCAAAACACAGATAAAAATCCGAAACCTTGATTTTTTTAAAGTAATGATCAAATTATAAAGAATGTGTTAGAGACTCACCATGATCGCGACGGAAAATCAGGAAAAGATGGCTAGACATCGCGGAAACTTCGGTATTTCTAAATATTTCGCGGACGGTTCAAGTTTCGTCAGGAAAGCAACGAAAGAACTTCAGAAGCAGGAAAGATGATTACTAGAGAAAAAAAAAAAAATAATAATAATAAGTTAAAAATCAAAGATCAAAATCAAATATTGCATAATTGATAAATTTAAATTTCGTGTTATACTCGTTTAGCAAAAAAAATGTAGTGATTTTAATTATAAAATCATAACAATTTCATCAGGATTGTGTATATGTCCGATAAATATTAAAGTTTTTATAAAATTCCATATAAAAACTCAGGTCTAATATTTATCTGTGTTATTATATTTTATTTATTTATGAAATGTATAAAAATATACTGGTAAAAATACATTGAATTGATTATAAATTAAGTGCTCTTTAACTTCCGTCTAATGGAATGTGATATGTGCTTTAAATAATATATTCTTTAAAAGGAAGAATAATGAACATATAAGGCATCCATAACAATATCAGTTACATATTATATTGTTTTACATAAGGTCTCATGAAACATTATTCTTTCCTTTGATATTTAGATGGCAAAGAAATCAAATAAAATTGTTATTCTATACATTCAAGTTTAAAAATAATACAGTGCTATAAAAAGTAAAGTGAATTTTCATGGTTATTAATAAAACATCAATCTTGAAGTATTCTAAAGAAGTATTCCAATTCTAAAGTGGTATCTTCGGGTAAATCAGTACAATGCACTGCATTTCTATATTTATCAATCCCAAATTTAGCTCTAAGGGTATTTGGACGAATTTGTCTCGCAATATCGGGATCGAATGGTCCAGCAAATTTCCGGAAATCAGCATGAATATCACAACCATCTTTACCGGCAATTTCCATTGCCACCAAAGGACCATCAATGAAACTTAACATCATTGCATTAAAATCACTTACCACGCCTTTATAAACCTCTAAAAATTCATCCGCATTTGCATTACTTAAATAGAAAATTTCCATAGCAGTAATTTTGTATCCGTTGTCCATTATTTCTGTAATAATGTGCCCTAGATTGCCGGCTTCAACAGCGTGAGGTTTTACAATACAACAAGTAGTATTTTTTAATAAAATATTACTTTTAGGTGTTGCTTTCTTTTCTGTTGGCTTGGGGAAGAAAAAATTAGATTCCTTCACAGCAGCTTCGGGAGTGTCGGAGCCATGGAAACCATTTGAAGCGAGTTCTTCTCCATAGATGGCTCTGAGTGACTCGGGACTTTTACTGCGAGCTTCAGGCGGATTTGCTGGTCCCATTATAGTCCGCCATCTATTAATTGCATCCTCACCTACTAAATCTATTGCAATTACAGGTCCTGATATGAGTTGTTCGATTAGAAACGGCAAAAATGAATCTCCAGTTTTCGATTCGTAAAACTTCAAAGCTTCTGCTCTTGTCATATCGCACATTTTCAACTTCATAAACTTGAAGTTTTTCTTAGTGACAAGAGTAATAATTTCCCCGAGTTTATTTATTACTGTAGGCTTAAAAAGAGCTAAAGTTCTTTCGTTTTTCTTGGAGATTAGCTTTTTGGTAGCTTCGTCGCCATAATCCACGATGTTAAGCTGACGTCCATATATACGAACTGTGTTACCCACAAACATATCTGTGACTGAAAGTCCTTCACATATGGCTCTTCGCAGATAAACTCTGCTTCGATCTTTGTCGTATAATTCTACAGTGTGATCAAAAGGAAAGTAATGCAGATAGAAATTTTTTTGGTGGCATCGTTCGAAGTCGTACCATTCTGCCAAAAAGACGAGTTTGGTAGTGTAGTCCATATCACCCAGGTCGACCATTTTTATCTGAAAATAAAAAAATAATAAATTAGTTTTATGATTAAATAGTTAGAACGTTTTTACAAACATTATTATTAGATTCCGTTTGTAATAAAGAATTTCATGTGACAAATGTCAATATGATAAGTCAACAAATAAATGTCAAAATTTCTAATGTTATTCTTTTGTTTAATGGGAAGTAAAAAATAAATAAAATATGAGCAGGGTGGATAGAGAATTAGTTATAAGAAAAATAAAATACAATTTTGGAAAACAGTCAAATTATTGACAAAACAAAATAAGGAATTTCATGAAAAACAACGAATAATCTAAGATTTTAAGGGTAAAATAAAATCGAAACACAATAACCCTTGCCAATCGAAAGAGAAATTTAAAGTAAAAATAAAATAAGGGTTCTATTTAAAAAATGTAGGTTTGTGTTATATTTCCTTTTCGTTGAACAATAAAAGTTCCTAACTTTTTATTTCAAACATTTTTCAAGATTACCTACTAATTGTTTAAGGATTATTTGAAAATTAAAATATCGACCAAAATCAATTTATCGTCAGTATCCGTATGAGAATTTGGACAAATCCAAATATTCAAGCCTGTTTTACATTTTTAATTTTTTTCGTCAATTTTAACAATTTTTGGCCAAGTTCTAGAAATTGAACTTAACTTATATACCCAAAGCATTCAAGCAGCCAATGCACGTCATTACTTAGTGTAAAAACCTTGATGCATTAAAATCACTAATAGTGAAAAATGAAATAAAATTTTAATAATTTTTAACCGTCAAAAAGTGTATAGCCTTATATAATTATTATTAAGATGAATAGTACAGTTCATTACTTATCGTATATGACATGAATAACACTTGCATTACACTTGTCAAATTTTTGCGTAAATTTTAAGCCGCTGGAAATAGAACATGTTCTATTTTTCTTCAATTTTTTAGTGCTTTGTAGTAATTTTAGTAACATACTAATATGTCAATTTAATTATATGACTACACGTTGATGACTTTTCATATTTCAATTTGAAAAAATTGAAAAATGTAAACAGTTGGCTAAAAATTAGTGAATTTATTGGACAATTTTAAGTTCAAATTATTGATTTTGGCAGAGTTCTTCAAATTGACAGAAAAATTTACAAATTTAAAACAGGTTTTATATATATATATTTTATGTGAATATTTTTAAACCTATATAAAATGTCTATAGTTTATTCAGATTAAAATGATTCTTTTCCATTGCTGAATTCATTATTGATATGCTACGAAAATATTACCACAAAAAACAAATTTGTTATTTTCGCCAAAGTTTACTGCACACAAATTTTCAAATAAAGTAACTTGCAGGTATGAATTTTTTACTTTGTTACTTTTTCTCTCGTAAAATTCAGATCTCATACTGTGAACAAGTATTCATATACAGCGAGGAAAATATGATATCATAACAATACATTCACACAAGCATCTCATTTTGTTTTAGTTGAATTTGCGCTTCAGTTGAAAATGTATACAGATTGCCTGTTTATTGATATTTGCAAATGAAATTCAGCCAATTATTGTTTGAAAATACGTAGACTTTCATATTTTTCCAAACAACCGGAATAACTAATCTGTCCAAAATTTTTGTTTTAAATATGTCAAAAATTTATTTCGTAATAAAAATTTATTAGTTTAAATTGGAGTCATTGTGAATGGAATTTTTATTTGGAACGAAATTTTCAGAGAAAATTAGGAAAATGTACAAAGAACAATGAGGCAATTTCTAGAAATGTTTTTATTAAAAATAAAAGTGTGGTACCTACTCCCAAGTTTTGTTAGATAACAAAATGTAACCCTCGTATTTATTAAAATTTATCTACCGTTGTTGTAATCATGTAATTAACGTAATATTAAAAATGTAACGATGTAATGAGAACATAATCAGAAACCATGTTTAAAAATTAATCTGTTGAAAACACGACAGTAAAACAAACTGAAGTACAAGTGCTAACAGTTAAATCACAGAAAAATGCCGTGTTCGTATGTTTAGCGATAGTAATCAGTGTCCGCAAACCGTGATTATATTTGTGCTTTGGCGAAAATCTGTACACAAGCTAGTGTGAGCACATGGAATTGCATGAGATCCAAGGGTGCTACGATACACCAGACGGAATAACAACAGATGGCTCTCGCGTATTATCTACACATTACGTGATTCCGGAAATATTATTTATCTTTCTCTATTTCAAGTGCCACTCACCGAATTACAAACAATAAATCTGAATTTTAAATATCAGGATATAATAATTAGTACAGATAAAAATATTTGCATTTAAAAGGGTAGGTAAAGTCTGTTCGCTCCTAGCTGAAACAAGCCGATATTTTATTACCCCAATAGATATTACCACAAACAAATAGAAAATCCTCAGGTAGTGTGGAACAGGGACGTATTTGAAATCTGCATAAGTAAGGGAAAATGTCATTATTACAAGTATACAGTTATACTCGTCATAAAATAATGCGAGAGACGTTCTTGTCGCAATCGAAGTTCTTTTCAGAGCATTCGTTTCACCCACTTCTACAAAATGATTATACACATTTAATATAACTTGCTGCGTTTGTTCGTTGATGAAATATTTAAAACAATTTGTGTCTTCAGCACTTTACACAACGTCGGCATCGGTGTCACACGTATTGACTTCGTCACTAACACTGGCAGAAGCATTGTCGACATCCCAGGGCCTCCACATTTCCATATTTAAAATTTCACTTACAACCGCTGCTAACTAATGTTACATGTAAACTGAGTTAAGACGAAAGAAAACCGGGATTATAAAGGAACGAAATTCAATCAAGGGTGACTTAAATGAATAGTAGATTAAATAATTCCTAGAAATTATGATGATGGCCAAACCCGAAAACAATGTCATTAGCCGAAAACGTCTTTCCAGGTAATTCTTAATTATACATATATAAATTTCAAAAAATTCTCTTAAAAATTTACATACGCATATATCAAAACGAACTGAATACAATCCTTGTTCAACACTCCATTTACAACTGACCGCCGTTTGATGAACAAAGGCTCAAGAAAGTGGTTTATGGTAATAACTATTGGGGTAATAAATTATCGGCTTGTTTCAGCTAGGAGCGAATAGACTTTACCTACTATATAAGAAAGTGAAAATAAATATAAATTAGTGAGTATTAGCCCAGATTATCTATAGTACCGTACGGCAGTATAGGTAATCTGTGGTATTAGGTAGTGAAAAAAATATAATCTTTTCATGGCCAGCACAATACCTCTCGTCATTTCCGTTTTGTTACATAAATATCTAATTTAACATTTCTTGTAAACATAAACAATTCTGTACCTATTCTTTCATTCTTGGCCTACTGTTTTAAAATGTTCAAGATGGTTCCCATTCATTGACGGGATTGGCGGTATTATCTTAAGGATATAAGTACTATTAATATTAATATACATACCTATCTACAATTTTAAACATTTGCAGCCCGATTTACAAAAAAGTTTAAGCTAATCCTCATTTTTGGATTAGTGAATTCTATTCTATTCTATTCCGGTATTTATAATTTAATTTTCATGGTATTATCAATAAAAGTAGATACTAGTAATAGATTAGACTATATTTTAAGATAAAAACTGTCATAATTTGAGTAGAATTCGCAAATCCAAAAATGAGGATTAGCTTAAACTTTTTTGTGAATCGGCCTATTAATTAATAATTCAATAAGAAATATTAACGGTACTTCCCAGAAAAAGCTTTAAGTAATTTCAGTAAAACTGTTGATTTTTGAATTACAAACATTTGAATTTGACAACAGATTATTCTACATATTATATTTTCTATATCTCTAAATCTATAGAAGACATAATAAAATTCTTAAGTGTATTAGATTGAGAATTTTATGTTCTTCAATATTTGTAATAAAATTTTTCAAAAAAAAAAAAAAAACAATTATTTAGAAGATTTTTTTTTTACGAATCTACTACTTCCGGTTGTTATCGAAACCTTCATCAAAATGTTATAATCGGATTCTAGGGACCTTAAAACGTTAAAATAGTTAAATTTTAGTCGCCTATTTTTAAGTCGATGGCTTTTTAAAAATTCAACTTTCTTAAAGATTTTGAAAAAGTATTCCAGCAACAAAATAATACCAAAATGTCATTTTTGTTCGAAAGTGGATTTAACAGATTTACACTTTTATTCGACGTTATATAAAATTTTTCTGATAGTTGTCCATTTTTGTAGCCATTTATTGTTTACTCCTTATCGACCAAGAGCACATCTACATAGCGGAAAATATAGCGCTAAAATTTACGCTAGATTTTGCTCGAGCTAACCGGAAACAGTTTATGCCTTGATGTCTAGCAATACCGGAAACAGATTATACCTTCAAATAACGCTAAAAGTTGCAATCTAGCACTAGTAGCGTCATTGAACGTACCTCGTTAATTCGTTAATTACATGCGTTTGAAAGTTTGTGTGCCGTTCCGTGATCCGTGTCCTAAGCAATTTGATTGGTTACCTGAGAAATGAGACGCGAGCTGAACCACTGGGGAATACATAATACGTCATAAGTCAAATTCTGAACTTTAAAAACTCAAATTTTTAAGTCGCGTAGCCTAGCGACACCACCATTCGATTCTAAGGACAAAAGTATAATATAAAGCCTCATTCAATAAAAATAACGATGATGAATTTTGGTATAGAGATAGATTGGACTTTGGAGACGGACATAGGCTACTTTTTATCGCGAAAATAAAAATTAAAGGGGTGAAATAGGGATGAAAGTTTGTCCCGCTGTATTAGTACAGTTGCACAAGTGAATAATGAATTGAACGTCACTGACGCATGATGAGTAATTCTTTGGTTAATTGGACAATGAAATTTTTGTCATTGGCGTGTAGCGCAACATGAAACTTTCGTGAAAAAAATTGAATTATCAAAATTTAATAATCAAAATGAATCGAAAGCATAAGCAAGGTTCTACAATAAATATTTCACAAAGTACAGTAAAAAGGATTCTAGCTGAAAACAAAAAGAAATTTAAATAATCCAGAATCAAAATTAAATTCTCCGGGAAAGAACAAAATTGAAAATTTTGATTTCCAGGTATTTCTCATATTCTTTCTCACATCTATTACTTTTACAGTTTATTACAGTCGCGAAAAAAAAAAACTTGAAGGGGTGAAATAAGGAATGAAAAATTGTATGTTCGAACCCATCATTTCTCCCGCTGAACCAATTTTGATGAATTTTGGTATAGAGATAGATTGGACCTAGGATGATTGCGTACAATTCTTTAAAAGGTATAAAGTTGTTATTATTGTTTGTTAATTATGAATATATTAAATAACAGTTGATGTTTTATTTTCGAAGCTGTGAACACCAACCATAAAGTCTTATTTATAATTTTATTCATATTTCGTTTTTGTAGCTGTGAATGAGCCTTAAGTTTACCAATTTTTACAAAAAATGCCATAAGTGCAGTTTGCTCAACTAAAATTATTATTTAATTATAATAAAATGGTTTCGCTAAATAAGTATAATATTCTAAGTGAGAATAAAACTAATTTTAGGTAATGAAAAACAAGGAAATTATATTTGATAATACGTTAGCAAAACAGGAAAACGGAAAAAATAATTCAATATTTAATATCTTTATCTAATAATTTGTTTCGTCAATTAAACATGTAATATATCAAAATCTGCGGTATCATAACAAATGTTTTGAGTAAAATAAAAAGATTAGTCTTTGATAAATCCAGTAAAAATTAAATCACATAAAGAATAACATAATAAATAAATACGGAAATATATAATATAATATTAAATGTTCTATTGACGCATGAAGATATTTTTAAAATTAATATATTTTATGATGCACGTCATATTTATCCATTTAATCGTTTAATAATGCTTGCAAATTACATTTCTACAATTATAGAAATAATTATTTCTACTTTACCTTTATAAGTTATTAAAATATATTTATATTATTGCCATTTATATTTATTTATTTGAAATATTAAACCTGTTGCTGAAAATGAAATAAATGATTGTATTAAAATACCATTTATCTCAATAACTTCAAAGTGGTAAGAGTAAAGAAAAAACTTATCAAATAAATGAAAAAAAGAAACTAGTAAAAATACGCTAGATAGCAAGTTTCAAATTTTTACAATTTCTAGTTGCCCATTTGATAAGAATTTTTTCAATCAGTATGCACAAGATTACTGAAAAAGAGCAAGAGATATGGTACATTTAATCATTTAGTTATATCTTTTGAATAAGTAAATAGCGTAACAGTATGATGTTTCAGCTTTAAAATTCATCAAAGATATCGGACGTAAAGGATGAATACGAGTCTGGGTAGTAATTTATTGGCTTAATGTAGTCCGTTTGCTTTATAAAAGTTGCAATACTTTTTCTACAATTTCCTTCAAGTACTAGAATTTAGATGCTACGTTTATACTTTTTGCATTTCTTTCTTGTGAACAACCTGTTGTAGTAAATTTAATAGAGATTGCATTGTAAGGTAAAATATTTCTAATCGTGCCGCTTTACAGAAATAATGCTACATCAATTTTCTGTTGCGTGCATAATAAGAAAGTTTTTCACATAAGGAACTCGAATTTGTTCCATCCGGTACAAGTTAACAACGAAGAAAAATTCAAAACCCGGTGATCCGGTGAAGTTCTAATTTTTTCTTCGTTATTGATACATATACTTCTATCCGCCAAATCAATTAACTTGCTATAATTTTCTAAGAGTAGAAGTCAAACAGTCGGCAATACGAAAAGCACTGACTAGACGTTCTTCTCTCACATAAATAAACACTCGACCATATCCTCATCAGCCATTTGTTTGCTAACCGCCCCCTCGTGTACAGGAAACGTACTTATGTACACCCCTGTTTGATACTAATCTCACACATGACATTCGATAGAATGTGATGACGTAGCATCCTGACAATCTGAGATATTTGTGTTAATAATAAATTGTATATTTTAATGTTTATAATAATTTTTTAGTTTTTAAACAGTTACATTTGCATTGATGTACTTTTTCTGTCATAAAGAGCTGGTTTATGATTAATTTAATTTATAAATTTACATTTAGAAATTTTTATTTAAAATTTACAATTTTCTCTCTGGTTTATGTTCGATTTTGAAATTCTGGATCTGACCAAACAGTATCTATCACGTGACTTATCACTGCTTGTCATTTGACGTTTCACCAGTTATCAGTTCAGATTTTAGGTTACAATTTAATTTCAAAGCCATGAATTTGTTAGACCCAAATGAACAAGATGATTTTTTAATAATATCGGGAATGTTTTATACTTTTGTTGATTTGTATAATAAAGAAATAAAACAAACACAAACTTAAAAAACATAGATGGTTTCTAAGGTCGTGGTTAGGCCCACAAAGCACTAACACCAATAGAGAACCAGGTGTCAGCAAAAAAAAATGGAAACAAATTTTGCAAGCAGCGCTGACGTGTTATATGGCGGAACTATATTTTCTTGTGGGTTATGTAGGAAACATGTACGATATAAATGAATGACAGCGGTACATATAAATTAATACGCAAGAATAAGAAAGCATTGATAATTTATAAAAATATATTTTGATATAAATTCGTCTCATAAATACACATTCATGCTAAATAGTTAACAAATATTCTTCATTATTTCGAGGACAGATTATGGATGATAGTTTCATTGGTATCACCTGATAGCACATTAGTAAAATGATTAGCTGATCTAGAATAAATAAATATGTTTTCACTTTTCTTATATTCTCAACTTACTTTTTCATATCTTATCGAAGTTCTACACATACAAAACTGCTTTTCCGATCCAAAAATGATCAAGTATTACATGTAGTATTATAATAAAACTTCTAACAAAAGTTGTTAGTGTTGCCATTAGCATGGCGAGTCATTAATATTGTATATTTTATTTATCACAAAATTTTCAAGTCCAGGGGTTTTGGCAGTGGTATATTTTCACGGACTAAAAAGTAACATTAATAAACACGTTTGTATAAAAAACGAATTTTAATGTACTTACAGTTATTAGCTTCACATGTCACATATTTACATCTCTCAATTTCAATTAGAAAATGAAAATTTTAATTGCAGTGGCATAATTTAAATTTAATAGCAAATTTACAATTTTTGACTTTTGACAACTCACATGAATTTGTTTTTGTTTACATCTTTCAAATAAACTGTCAGAATGTCCCAACGAATATAGCGCTGCAGGGTCATATGGACGAACTAAATTTATGCTGCCATTTTATCCATTAGACTTGAAATCCCCTGGTTAGGCCTATAAACATATTGATTTGTCAACAGGCAGTATCATAGTTTGTTTCTACAAGTGAAATAACAAGATCTTGGCCAATTCTTCAAATATACTCGTACGAGTGTGTATGTATTTAATTCCTTGCTATCCCTTGTAGCATTGAAATTATACAAACGTTTTTATTTTTGTACAATTCATTTGATTTGTCGTACAAAATACGATGTTCACGAATACTGCTTATTAACAAAAACAAAATATCAATTTGTTTCTGTGAATCCATCTTCAAAATATCAACGACTCTCAAACAGAAAAGACAGCTGACGAACGAAGCAAAGTTATTCATTATCGCCATGTTTACTAGTTCTCTCTTGTGATTGGTCGAATTTGAAATTTACATTTGGAAATATAAAATATAGTTATATTCCAAATCTAAATTTCAAATTTCTAAATTTGTAAATCGTTCATAAACCATCGTATGCTTTTTAAGCGAGTTTATATTTTAAAATTTAAATTGTAAATTCCTAAATTAAATTCATCATAAACCAGCCCTGTTACATTCCACACTCGTATAATAAATAACTATTTATTAGGTATTACTTGTAATTTCTATTCATGTGAACAGGTATCGATTAATTTAAATAATTAAAAATGTTTTTTAAATTTCTTAAAACTTCACAATATTGATTTTTGTAAAACAGAAATTTACATGCAATATTCTCAAACAAAAGATTCGATTTAGGTGGTATAAGTCAAATGTCGAAGAGAATTAATTTGCAAATTTATCAGCCCGACAGAAATAATTTATCTGCAGTATGCGCTTTGCACCCTCGTAATCCTACGCAAAGTCAAATTTTTGATAAAGTTATGCTTTTTGAAACAAATATGTAATGTTAGGTTAGGAGGAAGTTGTAGATGGATAAAATAATAACGGATTTCTCGGCAGTGATTGTAAGGAATTACATCGTTATTTCATAAACTAATTAATTTTATTTAAATTTCCATTATTTCAATACACATTTTCTATGGTCATCAAGGAATACTAAAATGTACAATAATTTTGTATAAAGGTAACTTACATGATGACATATACAGGGTTAGTTAAAAGTATCGAGACGGCGATTTATTGTCGTTAATATTCATTTTAGGAAATTATGTTCAATACAAAAGTTTTTTTAAGAAATTTTGATCTACATTTGAGAATACTTGAATTTTTTTTTTCTACAATTGTTTTTGAGTTACGCTTGTCCGCGTAATTTTTTTAAATGAGAACCTATTAATTTTACTCTACCATTCGATACAGTGTTTTTTCTCTTTACAACAGTATGTTTGTTTTTTTGTTTTTCAATTGGACGTAGTTATGCAAATAGGAACCAATCCACAACAAGTGAGTTTTGAGTAAATTACGTTTTAAGTTTACAGCTTGAGACTGATTTATACAATTACACGTATTTTTGCAGTTTATACAATTATGTTGTTCGAATGTCTCAATATCACGACTTTCTGTCTATATAAAGAATTTTAGAATTTCATACTGAATTTTGAGAAAAAAAAATAAAATGTGGCATGGTTCCATTTTGCAAAAAACAATATAAGCCCAAAAACAAAAGTAAATTTGGTTTCCATATACTTTATTTGAAAAATAAACTTTATTCTATAAAAATATGAACAATATTCATAAACAAATGAAATACAATGTACAGTATATGGTATAATTATTGCAAACTCTAAGTAATTGAAACATATTACGCATCTTCTACAGAAAAATCGATTGTAACTCCAAATCCGTCAATATCATCTACTTCGTCCGTATCAGTAAACAGTTAATTATAAAACGAAAGACAGTCATTTGGTATAAGGTATATCATTTAGTTTAGATATCAGAATCCGTTGAAGATTCGTTCAAACGATCTGGTTGATAATCATTTGGATACGCATCGGAGTCATCAAACAGAACATCAATAAATTTCAAAAGTTCAGAACTCGAACTAGGAGGCGGTGAATAAATGATGGGTGCTTGATCTAAATCAATGCAGAAAATTTTTGAATTAATTTCTCAAAATTAACGCATTTAATTTTAACCATAATAATAATAATAGAACAAGAACGGAGATTTAGATTTACATCCCCGTTGAAGAATAATTATTAAAAGTTGTATGATCTGAATCAAAATAATAGATTAGCAATAAAAATACTCAAAAAAAAACACAAAAACACGTTTACTATTCTAAAACCAGAATGTATACTAATAAAACAATCTACTTGCACAGAGTATCACTGGATCCTAAAAGGAACCATCCCTCATAACATTAATTCCTAAATTTGCAAAAAAGAACCAAGCTATCTGGTTCTGTTTTGTAAAACTATATATATTCATTTTAAGATAGTGGTTTGGTTCAGTACGATTTTCTATTAACACGTAACAGTTATGGCTTGGTTCTATTTTCCACAACATAAAATGGACATTTAACAATCTAAATTTGACCCAAACTCAGTTTGTGCTTCATTGTGGGATGGTTCCTTTTTGCATAACTACGTCCAATTTATTTTAATAATATTTTTACAAGAAAAAACACCGGTTCAAGTATTTACGAATAGTAGGTACATCTAAGATAGACAAAAGCGAAGCGATAAACAAACTCGAGCGATGTAATTTACCTAGTTATTAATGATAAGATTGTGACCGACAACTTTATTGGAAATAATTTTGTCTATCTTAGATGAACCTACTATTTGTAAATACTTGAACCGGTGGTTTTCCTTGTAAAAATGTTATTAAAATAAAATGAAAAAAAGAAACATACTGTTGTAAAGAGAAAAAACACTCTATCGAATGGTAGAATTTGATTAATAAGCGTAACTCAAAAACAATCGAAGAAAAAAAATTCAAGTATTCTCAAATGTAGATCAAAATTTCTTAAAAAACTTTTGTAATGAACATGATTTCCTAAAATGAATATTAACGACAATAAATCGCCATCTCCATACTTTTAACTAACCCTGTATATGTTACTTACAAATAGTTTTAACTGCATTAGTCACTTGGAAATTAGTTGATATCAAAAACATTTTAAAATTTTTGTTTTATATTTCACTGATTTACATGTTCTTTAAAGAATTTTGGCATGTTATTTAAATTGAAATAATATTAAAAAAGTTTTACGAAATACTGTGTGACCGTCCCATGTTGATTAACATAAAAAGTAAACACTTTTCATGGTATATACATAAAAAGTTAAAACTTTTCAAGTTATTAACGTAAAAAGTAAACACTTTTCATGGTACATACATAAAAAGTTAAAACTTTTCAAGGTATTAACGTAAAAAGTAAACACTTTTCATGGTATATACATAAAAAGTTAAAACTTTTCAAGGTATTAACCTAAAAAGTAAACACTTTTCATGGTATATACATAAAAAGTTAAAACTTTTCAAGGTATTAACGTAAAAAGTAAACACTTTTCATAGTATATGCATAAAAAGTTAAAACTTTTCAAGGTATTAACGTAGAAAGTAAACACTTTTCATAGTATATGCATAAAAAGTTAAAACTTTTCAAGGTATTAACGTAAAAAGTAAACACTTTTCATGGTATATGCATAAAAAGTTAAAACTTTTCAAGGTATTAACGTAGAAAGTAAACACTTTTCATAGTATATGCATAAAAAGTTAAAACTTTTCAAGGTATTAACGTAGAAAGTAAACACTTTCATGGTATATGCATAAAAAGTTAAAACTTTTCAAGGTATTAAGGTAAAAAGTAAACACTTTTCATGGTATATGCATAAAAAGTTAAAACTTTTCAAGGTATTAAGGTAAAAAGTAAACACTTTTCATGGTATATACATAAAAAGTTAAAACTTTTCAAGGTATTAACGTAGAAAGTAAACACTTTTCATGGTATATGCATAAAAAGTTAAAACTTTTCAAGGTATTAAGGTAAAAAGTAAACACTTTTCATGGTATATGCATAAAAAGTTAAAACTTTTCAAGGTATTAAGGTAAAAAGTAAACACTTTTCATGGTATATGCATAAAAAGTTAAAACTTTTCAAGGTATTAACGTAAAAAGTAAACACTTTTCATGGTATATGCATAAAAAGTTAAAACTTTTCAAGGTATTAACGTAGAAAGTAAACACTTTTCATGGTATATGCATAAAAAGTTAAAACTTTTCAAGGTATTAAGGTAAAAAGTAAACACTTTTCATGGTATATGCATAAAAAGTTAAAACTTTTCAAGGTATTACCGTAAAAAGTAAACACTTTTCATGGTATATGCATAAAAAGTTAAAACTTTTCAAGGTATTAAGGTAAAAAGTAAACACTTTTCATGGTATATACATAAAAAGTTAAAACTTTTCAAGGTATTAACGTAGAAAGTAAACACTTTTCATGGTATATGCATAAAAAGTTAAAACTTTTCAAGGTATTAAGGTAAAAAGTAAACACTTTTCATGGTATATGCATAAAAAGTTAAAACTTTTCAAGGTATTAAGGTAAAAAGTAAACACTTTTCATGGTATATGCATAAAAAGTTAAAACTTTTCAAGGTATTAACGTAAAAAGTAAACACTTTTCATGGTATATGCATAAAAAGTTAAAACTTTTCAAGGTATTACCGTAAAAAGTAAACACTTTTCATGGTATATGCATAAAAAGTTAAAACTTTTCAAGGTATTAAGGTAAAAAGTAAACACTTTTCATGGTATATGCATAAAAAGTTAAAACTTTTCAAGGTATTAACGTAAAAAGTAAACACTTTTCATGGTATATGCATAAAAAGTTAAAACTTTTCAAGGTATTACCGTAAAAAGTAAACACTTTTCATGGTATATGCATAAAAAGTTAAAACTTTTCAAGGTATTAAGGTAAAAAGTAAACACTTTTCATGGTATATGCATAAAAAGTTAAAACTTTTCAAGGTATTACCGTAAAAAGTAAACACTTTTCATGGTATATGCATAAAAAGTTAAAACTTTTCAAGGTATTAACGTAGAAAGTAAACACTTTTCATGGTATATGCATAAAAAGTTAAAACTTTTCAAGGTATTAACGTAGAAAGTAAACACTTTTCATGGTATATGCATAAAAAGTTAAAACTTTTCAAGGTATTAAGGTAAAAAGTAAACACTTTTCATGGTATATGCATAAAAAGTTAAAACTTTTCAAGGTATTAACGTAGAAAGTAAACACTTTTCATGGTATATGCATAAAAAGTTAAAACTTTTCAAGGTATTAAGGTAAAAAGTAAACACTTTTCATGGTATATACATAAAAAGTTAAAACTTTTCAAGGTATTAAGGTAAAAAGTAAACACTTTTCATGGTATATGCATAAAAAGTTAAAACTTTTCAAGGTATTAAGGTAAAAAGTAAACACTTTTCATGGTATATGCATAAAAAGTTAAAACTTTTCAAGGTATTAACGTAGAAAGTAAACACTTTTCATGGTATATGCATAAAAAGTTAAAACTTTTCAAGGTATTAACGTAGAAAGTAAACACTTTTCATGGTATATGCATAAAAAGTTAAAACTTTTCAAGGTATTAAGGTAAAAAGTAAACACTTATCATGGTATATGCATAAAAAGTTTAAACTTTTCAAGGTATTAAGGTAAAAAGTAAACACTTTTCATGGTATATGCATAAAAAGTTTAAACTTTTCAAGGTATTAAGGTAAAAAGTAAACACTTTTCATGGTATATGAATAAAAAGTTTAAACTTTTCAAGGTATTAACGTAAAAAGTAAACACTTTTCATGGTATATGCATAAAAAGTTAAAACTTTTCAAGGTATTAAGGTAAAAATAAACACTTTTCATGGTATATGCATAAAAAGTTGAAACTTTTCAAGGTATTAACGTAGAAAGTAAACACTTTTCATAGTATATGCATAAAAAGTTAAAACTTTTCAAGGTATTAAGGTAAAAATTAAACACTTTTCATGGTATATGCATAACAAGTTGAAACTTTTCAAGGTATTAACGTAGAAAGTAAACACTTTTCATAGTATATACATAAAAAGTTAAAACTTTTCAAGGTATTAAGGTAAAAAGTAAACACTTTTCATGGTATATGCATAAAAAGTTTAAACTTTTCAAGGTATTAAGGTAAAAAGTAAACACTTTTCATGGTATATACATAAAAAGTTAAAACTTTTCAAGGTATTAACGTAGAAAGTAAACACTTTTCATGGTATATGCATAAAAAGTTAAAACTTTTCAAGGTATTAAGGTAAAAAGTAAACACTTTTCATGGTATATGCATAAAAAGTTAAAACTTTTCAAGGTATTAAGGTAAAAATTAAACACTTTTCATGGTATATGCATAAAAAGTTGAAACTTTTCAAGGTATTAACGTAGAAAGTAAACACTTTTCATAGTATATGCATAAAAAGTTAAAACTTTTCAAGGTATTAAGGTAAAAAGTAAACACTTTTCATGGTATATGCATAAAAAGTTTAAACTTTTCAAGGTATTAAGGTAAAAAGTAAACACTTTTCATGGTATATGAATAAAAAGTTTAAACTTTTCAAGGTATTAAGGTAAAAAGTAAACACTTTTCATGGTATATGCATAAAAAGTTTAAACTTTTCAAGGTATTAACGTAGAAAGTAAACACTTTTCATGGTATATGCATAAAAAGTTTAAACTTTTCAAGGTATTAACGTAAAAAGTAAACACTTTTCATGGTATATGCATAAAAAGTTAAAACTTTTCAAGGTATTAAGGTAAAAAGTAAACACTTTTCATGGTATATGCATAAAAAGTTAAAACTTTTCAAGGTATTAAGGTAAGAAGTAAACACTTTTCATGGTATATACATAAAAAGTTAAAACTTTTCAAGGTATTAACGTAGAAAGTAAACACTTTTCATGGTATATGCATAAAAAGTTAAAACTTTTCAAGGTATTAAGGTAAAAAGTAAACACTTTTCATGGTATATGCATAAAAAGTTAAAACTTTTCAAGGTATTAACGTAGAAAGTAAACACTTTTCATGGTATATGCATAAAAAGTTAAAACTTTTCAAGGTATTAACGTAGAAAGTAAACACTTTTCATAGTATATGCATAAAAAGTTAAAACTTTTCAAGGTATTAAGGTAAAAAGTAAACACTTTTCATAGTATATGCATAAAAAGTTAAAACTTTTCAAGGTATTAAGGTAAAAAGTAAACACTTTTCATGGTATATGCATAAAAAGTTAAAACTTTTCAAGGTATTAAGGTAAAAAGTAAACACTTTTCATGGTATATGCATAAAAAGTTAAAACTTTTCAAGGTATTAAGGTAAAAAGTAAACACTTTTCATGGTATATGCATAAAAAGTTAAAACTTTTCAAGGTATTAAGGTAAAAAGTAAACACTTTTCATGGTATATGCATAAAAAGTTAAAACTTTTCAAGGTATTAAGGTAAAAAGTAAACACTTTTCATGGTATATGCATAAAAAGTTAAAACTTTTCAAGGTATTAAGGTAAAAAGTAAACACTTTTCATGGTATATACATAAAAAGTTGAAACTTTTCAAGGTATTAAGGTAAAAAGTTAACACTTTTCATAGTATATACATAAAAAGTTAAAACTTTTCAAGGTATTAACGTAAAAAGTAAACACTTTTCATAGTATATACATAAAAAGTTAAAACTTTTCAAGGTATTAACGTAAAAAGTTAACACTTTTCATAGTATATACATAAAAAGTTAAAACTTTTCAAGGTATTAACGTAAAAAGTAAACACTTTTCATAGTATATACATAAAAAGTTAAAACTTTTCAAGGTATTAACGTAAAAAGTAAACACTTTTCATGGTATATACATAAAAAGTTAAAACTTTTCAAGGTATTAACGTAAAAAGTTAACACTTTTCATAGTATATACATATAAAGTTAAAACTTTTCAACGTATATGCATAAAAAGTTAAAACTTTTCAAGGTATTAACGTAAAAAGTAAACACTTTTCATAGTATATACATAAAAAGTTAAAACTTTTCAAGGTATTAACGTAAAAAGTAAACACTTTTCATGGTATATACATAAAAAGTTAAAACTTTTCAAGGTATTAACGTAAAAAGTAAACACTTTTCATAGTATATACATAAAAAGTTAAAACTTTTCAAGGTATTAACGTAAAAAGTAAACACTTTTCATGGTATATACATAAAAAGTTAAAACTTTTCAAGGTATTAACGTAAAAAGTAAACACTTTTCATGGTATATACATAAAAAGTTCAAACTTTTCAAGGTATTAACGTAAAAAGTAAACACTTTTCATGGTATATGCATAAAAAGTTAAAACTTTTCAAGGTATTAACGTAAAAAGTTAACACGTTTCATAGTATATACATAAAAAGTTAAAACTTTTCAAGGTATTAAGGTAAAAAGTAAACACTTTTCATGGTATATACATAAAAAGTTAAAACTTTTCAAGGTATTAAGGTAAAAAGTAAACACTTTTCATGGTATATGCATAAAAAGTTAAAACTTTTCAAGGTATTAAGGTAAGAAGTAAACACTTTTCATGGTATATGCATAAAAAGTTAAAACTTTTCAAGGTATTAAGGTAAAAAGTAAACACATTTCATGGTATATGCATAAAAAGTTAAAACTTTTCAAGGTATTAAGGTAAAAAGTAAACACATTTCATGGTATATGCATAAAAAGTTAAAACTTTTCAAGGTATTAAGGTAAAAAGTAAACACTTTTCATGGTATATGCATAAAAAGTTTAAACTTTTCAAGGTATTAAGGTAAAAAGTAAACACTTTTCATGGTATATGCATAAAAAGTTGAAACTTTTCAAGGTATTAAGGTAAAAAGTAAACACTTTTCATGGTATATACATAAAAAGTTAAAACTTTTCAAGGTATTAAGGTAAAAAGTAAACACTTTTCATGGTATATGCATAAAAAGTTAAAACTTTTCAAGGTATTAACGTAGAAAGTAAACACTTTTCATAGTATATGCATAAAAAGTTGAAAGTTGAGTATTAAGGTAAAAAGTAAACACTTTTCATGGTATATGCATAAAAAGTTAAAACTTTTCAAGGTATTAAGGTAAAAAGTAAACACTTTTCATGGTATATGCATAAAAAGTTTAAACTTTTCAAGGTATTAACGTAGAAAGTAAACACTTTTCATGGTATATGCATAAAAAGTTTAAACTTTTCAAGGTATTAACGTAAAAAGTAAACACTTTTCATGGTATATGCATAAAAAGTTAAAACTTTTCAAGGTATTAAGGTAAAAAGTAAACACTTTTCATGGTATATGCATAAAAAGTTAAAACTTTTCAAGGTATTAAGGTAAAAAGTAAACACTTTTCATGGTATATACATAAAAAGTTAAAACTTTTCAAGGTATTAACGTAGAAAGTAAACACTTTTCATGGTATATGCATAAAAAGTTAAAACTTTTCAAGGTATTAAGGTAAAAAGTAAACACTTTTCATGGTATATGCATAAAAAGTTAAAACTTTTCAAGGTATTAAGGTAAAAAGTAAACACTTTTCATGGTATATACATAAAAAGTTAAAACTTTTCAAGGTATTAACGTAGAAAGTAAACACTTTTCATAGTATATGCATAAAAAGTTAAAACTTTTCAAGGTATTAAGGTAAAAAGTAAACACTTTTCATGGTATATGCATAAAAAGTTAAAACTTTTCAAGGTATTAAGGTAAAAAGTAAACACTTTTCATGGTATATGCATAAAAAGTTAAAACTTTTCAAGGTATTAAGGTAAAAAGTAAACACTTTTCATGGTATATGCATAAAAAGTTAAAACTTTTCAAGGTATTAAGGTAAAAAGTAAACACTTTTCATGGTATATGCATAAAAAGTTAAAACTTTTCAAGGTATTAAGGTAAAAAGTAAACACTTTTCATGGTATATGCATAAAAAGTTAAAACTTTTCAAGGTATTAAGGTAAAAAGTAAACACTTTTCATGGTATATGCATAAAAAGTTGAAACTTTTCAAGGTATTAAGGTAAAAAGTAAACACTTTTCATGGTATATACATAAAAAGTTAAAACTTTTCAAGGTATTAACGTAGAAAGTAAACACTTTTCATGGTATATGCATAAAAAGTTAAAACTTTTCAAGGTATTAAGGTAAAAAGTAAACACTTTTCATGGTATATGCATAAAAAGTTTAAACTTTTCAAGGTATTAACGTAGAAAGTAAACACTTTTCATGGTATATGCATAAAAAGTTAAAACTTTTCAAGGTATTAAGGTAAAAAGTAAACACTTTTCATAGTATATGCATAAAAAGTTTAAACTTTTCAAGGTATTAACGTAGAAAGTAAACACTTTTCATAGTATATGCATAAAAAGTTAAAACTTTTCAAGGTATTAACGTAGAAAGTAAACACTTTTCATGGTATATGCATAAAAAGTTAAAACTTTTCAAGGTATTAAGGTAAAAAGTAAACACTTTTCATGGTATATGCATAAAAAGTTTAAACTTTTCAAGGTATTAAGGTAAAAAGTAAACACTTTTCATGGTATATGCATAAAAAGTTAAAACTTTTCAAGGTATTAACGTAGAAAGTAAACACTTTTCATGGTATATGCATAAAAAGTTAAAACTTTTCAAGGTATTAAGGTAAAAAGTAAACACTTTTCATGGTATATACATAAAAATTTAAAACTTTTCAAGGTATTAAGGTAAAAAGTAAACACTTTTCATGGTATATGCATAAAAAGTTAAAACTTTTCAAGGTATTAAGGTAAAAAGTAAACACTTTTCATGGTATATACATAAAAAGTTAAAACTTTTCAAGGTATTAACGTAGAAAGTAAACACTTTTCATGGTATATGCATAAAAAGTTAAAACTTTTCAAGGTATTAAGGTAAAAAGTAAACACTTTTCATGGTATATGCATAAAAAGTTTAAACTTTTCAAGGTATTAAGGTAAAAAGTAAACACTTTTCATGGTATATGCATAAAAAGTTAAAACTTTTCAAGGTATTAACGTAAAAAGTAAACACTTTTCATAGTATATGCATAAAAAGTTTAAACTTTTCAAGGTATTAACGTAGAAAGTAAACACTTTTCATAGTATATACATAAAAAGTTAAAACTTTTCAAGGTATTAAGGTAAAAAGTAAACACTTTTCATGGTATATACATAAAAAGTTAAAACTTTTCAAGGTATTAAGGTAAAAAGTAAACACTTTTCATGATATATGCATAAAAAGTTAAAACTTTTCAAGGTATTAAGGTAAAAAGTAAACACTTTTCATGGTATAAGCATAAAAAGTTAAAACTTTTCAAGGTATTAACGTAAAAAGTAAACACTTTTCATGGTATATGCATAAAAAGTTTAAACTTTTCAAGGTATTAACGTAGAAAGTAAACACTTTTCATGGTATATGCATAAAAAGTTAAAACTTTTCAAGGTATTAAGGTAAAAAGTAAACACTTTTCATGGTATATACATAAAAAGTTAAAACTTTTCAAGGTATTAAGGTAAAAAGTAAACACTTTTCATGGTATATGCATAAAAAGTTAAAACTTTTCAAGGTATTAAGGTAAAAAGTAAACACTTTTCATGGTATATACATAAAAAGTTAAAACTTTTCAAGGTATTAACGTAGAAAGTAAACACTTTTCATGGTATATGCATAAAAAGTTAAAACTTTTCAAGGTATTAAGGTAAAAAGTAAACACTTTTCATGGTATATGCATAAAAAGTTTAAACTTTTCAAGGTATTAAGGTAAAAAGTAAACACTTTTCATGGTATATGCATAAAAAGTTAAAACTTTTCAAGGTATTAACGTAGAAAGTAAACACTTTTCATGGTATATGCATAAAAAGTTAAAACTTTTCAAGGTATTAAGGTAAAAAGTAAACACTTTTCATGGTATATACATAAAAAGTTAAAACTTTTCAAGGTATTAAGGTAAAAAGTAAACACTTTTCATGGTATATGCATAAAAAGTTAAAACTTTTCAAGGTATTAAGGTAAAAAGTAAACACTTTTCATGGTATATACATAAAAAGTTAAAACTTTTCAAGGTATTAACGTAGAAAGTAAACACTTTTCATGGTATATGCATAAAAAGTTAAAACTTTTCAAGGTATTAAGGTAAAAAGTAAACACTTTTCATGGTATATGCATAAAAAGTTTAAACTTTTCAAGGTATTAAGGTAAAAAGTAAACACTTTTCATGGTATATGCATAAAAAGTTAAAACTTTTCAAGGTATTAACGTAAAAAGTAAACACTTTTCATAGTATATGCATAAAAAGTTTAAACTTTTCAAGGTATTAACGTAGAAAGTAAACACTTTTCATAGTATATACATAAAAAGTTAAAACTTTTCAAGGTATTAAGGTAAAAAGTAAACACTTTTCATGATATATGCATAAAAAGTTAAAACTTTTCAAGGTATTAAGGTAAAAAGTAAACACTTTTCATGGTATAAGCATAAAAAGTTAAAACTTTTCAAGGTATTAACGTAAAAAGTAAACACTTTTCATGGTATATGCATAAAAAGTTAAAACTTTTCAAGGTATTAACGTAGAAAGTAAACACTTTTCATGGTATATGCATAAAAAGTTAAAACTTTTCAAGGTATTAAGGTAAAAAGTAAACACTTTTCATGGTATATACATAAAAAGTTAAAACTTTTCAAGGTATTAAGGTAAAAAGTAAACACTTTTCATGGTATATGCATAAAAAGTTAAAACTTTTCAAGGTATTAAGGTAAAAAGTAAACACTTTTCATGGTATATACATAAAAAGTTAAAACTTATCAAGGTATTAACGTAAAAAGTAAACACTTTTCATGGTATATGCATAAAAAGTTAAAACTTTTCAAGGTATTAAGGTAAAAAGTAAACACTTTTCATGGTATATGCATAAAAAGTTGAAACTTTTCAAGGTATTAAGGTAAAAAGTAAACACTTTTCATGGTATATGCATAAAAAGTTAAAACTTTTCAAGGTATTAACGTAGAAAGTAAACACTTTTCATGGTATATGCATAAAAAGTTGAAACTTTTCAAGGTATTAAGGTAAAAAGTAAACACTTTTCATGGTATATGCATAAAAAGTTAAAACTTTTCAAGGTATTAAGGTAAAAAGTAAACACTTTTCATGGTATATGCATAAAAAGTTAAAACTTTTCAAGGTATTAAGGTAAAAAGTAAACACTTTTCATGGTATATGCATAAAAAGTTTAAACTTTTCAAGGTATTAAGGTAAAAAGTAAACACTTTTCATGGTATATGCATAAAAAGTTTAAACTTTTCAAGGTATTAAGGTAAAAAGTAAACACTTTTCATGGTATATGCATAAAAAGTTTAAACTTTTCAAGGTATTAACGTAGAAAGTAAACACTTTTCATGGTATATGCATAAAAAGTTTAAACTTTTCAAGGTATTAACGTAAAAAGTAAACACTTTTCATGGTATATGCATAAAAAGTTAAAACTTTTCAAGGTATTAAGGTAAAAAGTAAACACTTTTCATGGTATATGCATGAAAAGTTTAAACTTTTCAAGGTATTAACGTAGAAAGTAAACACTTTTCATGGTATATGCATAAAAAGTTAAAACTTTTCAAGGTATTAAGGTAAAAAGTAAACACTTTTCATGGTATATGCATAAAAAGTTAAAACTTTTCAAGGTATTAACGTAAAAAGTAAACACTTTTCATAGTATATACATAAAAAGTTAAAACTTTTCAAGGTATTAACGTAAAAAGTAAACACTTTTCATGGTATATACATAAAAAGTTAAAACTTTTCAAGGTATTAACGTAAAAAGTAAACACTTTTCATGGTATATGCATAAAAAGTTTAAACTTTTCAAGGTATTAAGGTAAAAAGTAAACACTTTTCATGGTATATGCATAAAAAGTTTAAACTTTTCAAGGTATTAACGTAGAAAGTAAACACTTTTCATGGTATATGCATAAAAAGTTTAAACTTTTCAAGGTATTAACGTAAAAAGTAAACACTTTTCATGGTATATGCATAAAAAGTTAAAACTTTTCAAGGTATTAAGGTAAAAAGTAAACACTTTTTATGGTATATGCATAAAAAGTTTAAACTTTTCAAGGTATTAACGTAGAAAGTAAACACTTTTCATGGTATATGCATAAAAAGTTAAAACTTTTCAAGGTATTAAGGTAAAAAGTAAACACTTTTCATGGTATATGCATAAAAAGTTAAAACTTTTCAAGGTATTAAGGTAAAAAGTAAACACTTTTCATGGTATATGCATAAAAAGTTGAAACTTTTCAAGGTATTAAGGTAAAAAGTAAACACTTTTCATGGTATATACATAAAAAGTTAAAACTTTTCAAGGTATTAAGGTAAAAAGTAAACACTTTTCATGGTATATGCATAAAAAGTTAAAACTTTTCTAGGTATTAAGGTAAAAAGTAAACACTTTTCATGGTATATGCATAAAAAGTTAAAACTTTTCAAGGTATTAACGTAAAAAGTAAACACTTTTCATGGTATATGCATAAAAAGTTTAAACTTTTCAAGGTATTAAGGTAAAAAGTAAACACTTTTCATGGTATATGCATAAAAAGTTGAAACTTTTCAAGGTATTAACGTAAAAAGTAAACACTTTTCATGGTATATACATAAAAAGTTAAAACTTTTCAAGGTATTAAGGTAAAAAGTAAACACTTTTCATGGTATATGCATAAAAAGTTAAAACTTTTCAAGGTATTAAGGTAAAAAGTAAACACTTTTAAAGGTATATACATAAAAAGTTAAAACTTTTCAAGGTATTAAGGTAAAAAGTAAACACTTTTCATAGTATATACATAAAAAGTTAAAACTTTTCAAGGTATTAACGTAAAAAGTAAACACTTTTCATGGTATATACATAAAAAGTTAAAACTTTTCAAGGTATTAACGTAAAAAGTTAACACTTTTCATAGTATATACATATAAAGTTAAAACTTTTCAACGTATATGCATAAAAAGTTAAAACTTTTCAAGGTATTAACGTAAAAAGTAAACACTTTTCATAGTATATACATAAAAAGTTAAAACTTTTCAAGGTATTAACGTAAAAAGTAAACACTTTTCATGGTATATACATAAAAAGTTAAAACTTTTCAAGATATTAACGTAAAAAGTAAACACTTTTCATAGTATATACATAAAAAGTTAAAACTTTTCAAGGTATTAACGTAAAAAGTAAACACTTTTCATGGTATATACATAAAAAGTTAAAACTTTTCAAGGTATTAACGTAAAAAGTAAACACTTTTCATGGTATATACATAAAAAGTTTAAACTTTTCAAGGTATTAACGTAAAAAGTAAACACTTTTCATGGTATATGCATAAAAAGTTAAAACTTTTCAAGGTATTAACGTAAAAAGTTAACACGTTTCATAGTATATACATAAAAAGTTAAAACTTTTCAAGGTATTAACGTAAAAATTAAACACTTTTCATAGTATATACATAAAAAGTTAAAACTTTTCAAGGTATTAATGTAAAAAGTAAACACTTTTCATAGTATATACATAAAAATTAAAACTTTTCAAGGTATTAACGTAAAAAGTAAACACTTTTCATAGTATATACATAAAAAGTTAAAACTTTTCAAGGTATTAACGTAAAAAGTAAACACTTTTCATGGTATATACATAAAAAGTTAAAACTTTTCAAGGTATTAACGTAAAAAGTAAACACTTTTCATGGTATATACATAAAAAGTTAAAACTTTTCAAGGTATTAACGTAAAAAGTAAACACTTTTCATAGTATATACATAAAAAGTTAAAACTTTTCAAGGTATTAACGTAAAAATTAAACACTTTTCATAGTATATACATAAAAAGTTAAAACTTTTCAAGGTATTAACGTAAAAAGTACACATTTTTCATAGTATATACATAAAAAGTTGAAACTTTTCAAGGTATTAACGTAAAAAGTACACATTTTTCATAGTATATACATAAAAAGTTAAAACTTTTCAAGGTATTAACGTAAAAAGTAAACACTTTTCATAATATATACATAAAAAGTTAAAACTTTTCAATTGATTAACATAAAAAGTAAAAACCGAAAAGTGTAAAGCTGTTCTAGAAATTTAGGGTTAGGTACGTAATTTAGGTACGTATTATCTCAACACAAAGACGAAGAGAAAAGTTAATTAGTGCGGCAAAAGGAAAGCGGTAAAATTATTATATATTAGAAGTTATCCAGTACGTATGAATAAATTGCGCTTAAATTTTGAGTATCTGTCTTATAGTTTAGTGTGTTATTGTTGTTAATGTGGCACATTTCTAAAAAGAGTCTTTTTTTGTAATTATTTTGAAAATCAAGTATTGAAGCTAAGTCATAAGTTACGAAGTGAATTGTTTCTTGTCCGTGTGCTGCTAGAGCACATATATTTTTTGCCTTTACTCTCCTTATTGTTTGTGTTGGGACAATCTAGTACCTAATTTTTGAGACGTTTATCCAATATAAAACCGATTACAACCACCACACGGGATTTTATAAAAGTTTGATTGATTACTATTATTTGTTTGTCTTTGATTTTTTTGTATACAAATTGTTGACAGTTTTCAAGTTTTTTGTAGCGAAAATTAGATGAATGATGAATGTCATCTTTAAACAAACCTATAAATTCCTTCGTTAAACTAGGTATGTTATAGGTTATAGGTAAAGAGTTATACTGTTCAGGCTCATTGTTATTTTCAACTTCTCCATTAGTATGTAATATTAATCTGCATAGATGATAAGTTTGTATCTTTTTGAAAGTGACCCGAAATATGTATCTAATTTCCACCGGCTAGTTGCTTAGTTACCTTTGAACATCTAAACTTCAGGCTTACGCTTATACAAGGCTAACTCATTGTCCATTTGTAGAATATACTTAGTTAGTTGGTGACATTTCACAGCTTCTAGATAATTAATATATGCAATTTATATAATTGTTTACAACTCACTATATTTCGTTAAATAGTTATTAATTTCACAAGCTATGTTACTAAACTTTTTTGGTCGATATGGGATGGATAAACATACGAACTCAAAAAAGGCTTACGTAGCAGGTATTGTGCATTATTTTTTATCGGCTAGGTACCTACAATTTAAACAAAAATTTGTGGTGTACAACGATTATCTGATCATACTCATTGTAATGAAATAAACACTACCCACATGTTTGTTTAAATTTTCTGCCAGTTTATCATTTTATTTTGTGGTTTTCACATTTTCAACGGATTCTTTAAATTCTAATTTATATTGAAAGAAACGTTAAATAGGGCTGTTGCAAGAATTTTTATATGACTTCTAAGTATTAAAATTTAAAAGATATTGTTCTTTAAAGAGCCTCAAATTTGAAAATATCACGAAATATCCTTTAGATATTTTACAATTAATTTTTGAAATTTGGATATTTTGAATAAGTCACGTGATCTGAAACAGAATGTGACGTCAGAGTACATACATCTTCAGCGGTTCTAAGGTGTCAAGTGTATTGTCAAAGTTGTCAAACAAGTGTCAAATTTTTAGATTGGTTCAAATTGTATAATATGTAGGTAATAAAAAGTTCAAAATAAAATGAGTAATTTACGATATTGTATTGTGCCTTCTTACAAAAATACTGTTAGGAACAAACCTACTATAGAGTTTATAAATTTTACAAAAGATGAGAAGAAAAGAAAATTGTGGCTAGAAGCAGTAGGTCGAAGAGCTGATAACTTGTCAGAAAAATCGTGTCTTCATGTTTGTGAAGATCATTTCAACTTTCATCCACCTTCACGATAACAGTATATTTTGTTGCTTCACTTTATGATAGATCTACATGTCCTATAGCAGATTCAATGTAAGACTCACGACCAGAACTTTAAAGTAAAATATATTATCAATTTATATAGTAAATTCAATTTTTATATTTTATTTTACCTCAACTCTTTAACACCCCTTATTTCGGTAGCAGTAAAACAATCGTTCTGATATAAATTCAGCCATCATCCAGCTATCGACCTTCGGTAAATTGTCCGACTTAGCTTGAGTGTAATTTGAATTAGCCATTATTACTTTATTATTCAATTACAATGAGCAATGTCAGCGTCAAATGTCAAATTAAAAGATTTTTTTATTAACATGTGACAAACTTTAGCCTACGTTTATTTATATAAATAATATGAATAAACGTAGGTGATGGAAAAACTATTTTCCTATTAGCTATTAATGATGTAATGTATGTGCTTCTACGTCGCAGGAGTGGGGGGTAGTTTTTTAGGACGCCAATCTTTTTATTTAATTATTTCCACAAATAACAACAAATTATTAAAATAAAAATTATTACTAAGAAAATCATTGCATAAACTTTCATTTAAAATAGTTTTTGAAAAATGTGAAACAGGCTCATTATATACAGCAGGCGATATAGTTTGTCACATGTTAAACTATAAGAACTTTGGCGTCACATTCTGTTTGAGATCACGTGAATTTTTTTCAAAATATTACACAAAGTTCAATAATTAATTGTAAAATATATGATGGATGAGACTATCTAATGAATATTATTTTTTAAATAATACTAAGCCATAAAAATTCTTGCAACAGCCCTATTGTGGCGTTTGAATTATCTATAGACTTTCTTTGCATTAGTTAATAAAATAAATACAGAATTGATAACAAAAATAAATAGTAGGCTTGTGTGATGAAGAAATTTCATGCCTTGGGCTATAAGGACCTCTGCGTTTGGCAGCTGTTTAGCTCTAGGGACACAACGCGTCCCGAATTTCTATAAAAATTCCCAATGGGAAGATGATAATACTCGTATGTACACATTTACAAAAGCTTTTCTTAAACTTCGATGGAGATCTTTCCAGGAAATTTATTATTTATCAAAATAATCGTAATTCCTTAAGGCGGTTCATTCATTATTTAAATTCTTCAGTTTTAAATAACGTGTATATTCTGGAGAAAAATTCGGTTTATATTACTTTTAATTTATTTATTAAAGATATAAAATAAAGAAACGTGAATTTCACATCAAATATTTTTAGATTATTTTTCATGACTTTTTATTAAGAAATTTATTTAACTCTGATGTACTTATGTTTCATAACATTATATTATTTTACCATAACACTAATACAATAAATAATTTAACATTATATTTATAATATTGTACTCAGACCAATTTTCAAATATACATGGTGTTATATTAGTAAGTGTACAACGCTTAACCCATGGTAGAACTGACCTCATAGATAGTAAATCTGGCAATAATTATTGCTTTCTACAAGAACTAGAGACCTTTAAAATTGACCATTCACGTCATAGTTCAAAATTTTGCAAAAAAGTAAAAATCAATGTGTTTTCTGGAAAAAAATGTCACCCTTGTTACAAATGACATAACATCATTGGTATAAATCTATTTGGAAATAACTCTCTGTACCGTCTTGCAGCAGCACAACTATTTTGGAATGTCTCGCCAAAAACCATTATGCATGTCTGCATACTCTTGGAGTGGAGTGGACAGGAAACAGAGATTCTTTTTCAGTGGATTTCTTGCAACCGGTTAAACATCCAGGAATGAAACATTTTCTACTGCATTAATTGCAATATCTTTCAACAAAATATTTATATTACATTATATAAATACGAATATGTACTTCAAAACCTGTTTTATTTACCTTTCTATAAGATATAACATGTAATATTTTCAAAATGTCATGCAAATGACAGGTGTCAGTTGGGTCGTTCTCACGTTGCGCCTCTAGCGGAAAAAACGAGGAAACACGTATCGTTTGGACCCTCGTTTTGTGCCGAGTGGCACAACCAGTATATTTTAAATCGTGGTTCTACCACAGGTTAAGCGTTGTACACTTACAGTGTTAAAAAAAAACCACAATTGGTAGTAGGCTATGAACAAAAAAACGTATGTCTTAAATTTAATTAAATGTCAATTTGACACAAGATTTGCATGACACATTGTCAAATATGTTATCCTTGAGAATAATAGACTACATTTACATCATCTTCATTAAATAAATTATCTGTTTCCTTCTTTATTATCTTTTCTACTTAAAATTACATTTCAATTTTGACAACTTGACTTTTGAATTGAATAACGATTAGACATACGTTTCTCTGTTCATAGCCTACTCCGATTTGGGTTTTTTTTAACACGCTGTACTTACATAAAACCCTGTATTTATTTAGAAATACAATTTGGAGTTTTAATGAGGCCATTTTGCCCTTATTATAATTTTATTGACGTTAATAATTTGATGTATTTGTACGTTTTAGTCTGGACAAACATGATTATAAAGGGATTTTCAAAAATTAGACAGCCATCATGCCCGATTAATGATAATTATTTAACTGTAAAATGTGTTCCAGTCGTATATGACATTTGCGTAAACTTTGGAAATTGCTGTTTATACGGAAAGAATATACGAGTATTTACAGAATAAATAAATTGTGTAAATGTAACATTTAAAGTCATATGTAAATGTAAATTATAAAGTCAAATTTTTGTGGTTAACAGTGGACAGCATTATTCTAATCTGGTCACACAAAGGAATGTACAAAAATGTTGATAATGATAATACATAATTTGATAAAAAAAAAGTAAATGATTCCATATATGTGACTTTATTGAAAATAAGAAAATTAAATGTAAAAGTCATCAAATAGAACATTTCCATACAGTGATAGAAAAATATTTATAAAATAATTCTGTTTTAGTTTATTTTTTGTGTATACGACTTATGTAAAACAAAACTTCATTTTCCATATAAAATGAATCGATGGAATAAATAGTCAAATTTGAAATCAGTTTATATTTGAGAACACATGCGTATTTTCTTTCAATTATTGATATTTATCATAAGGCTAACGAAAAACACAAGTTGACAAATAAATAAAACCATAGCGAATGAATGAAAAATGCGACGTTTAGTCAATGGCGATGAAGTACGAGTTACAATATTGTGATATCAACAAGTTTTACGAGCTGCATCGATTACGTTAGTTGCCTGTTGCACACGATTGTTGACACTGCGATTTCATATTACACCACACATTTCAGCCATATAAACGGACAAGGGTATAACATTTCAATTTCAATGTAATAATTAGTATTTTATTTAGAACAAAAATATGCAAAAATGTTTGTTATGAACATATCTTCGCTTTGAAATATTTTATTTTACAATAACAGTTAAAATTTAATTGTTAATATATGAAATTTATTTATGTTAAATATACACAACAAAAATAGTTATTTATGTAACAAGTGAGTAAAGTGGAACTTTTTTGGTCGAGTGGAGGAAATTAGCACGAGATAAAAAATACTATTTACACACGAGTTGCATACAATGTTTTTCCCACAACCGAAATGTTAGTGCTATTTTTCATAATACCGAGTGTGAGTCTATAGGCACCTTTCGTGCCAATTCGCACTCGACGAAAAAAGTACTACTTTACACACTTGTTACATAAATAACTACTTTCTACAAGCGAAATGTTAGTACGATTTCTCATAATACTGAGTATGAGCACTGGTACGACACTACGTGTGTATTTGAGTCTGTTGACCTTCAACAGGCTAGTTTTACGCAACATTTGAGCGCTAGCTACGGCGTACGTAAGATATCTGCTTAGGTGTCTATACAGTGCCACACTCTATGTTCAGTATAGGGTCTTATGGAGTACCATGTTGCCAAATTTACCTGCTTTAAATCTGCAAGATAGAAAGAGCAAAATAGATGCCCAAAAAGAGATGAAATATTCTGGGTACTTCATTGAATGTATTTATGACTGGTGTACTTTCAGTGTATCTAAGCAGGTGGGTGAAAAGAAAAAAATTAAATTAATTAATGAACTGGTCAGTTTAATAATTTACAAAAAATATAAAATAATACAAATACAAAATGTAAGTAGAATACAAAAACATAACAGGCGCAGGTAAATGAAATGAATTAACATATAAACTCTAGTCAATTTAAAGTAAATAATATAAAACACTTATGGCCGATAGTATAAAGGTCAGTTAAAAATGTGTTGAACTGCAGTTAAGCAAACAGAGTTTATTTAGTGAACTTAAGTTAACTGTATTTGGATGGTATAACATTAAAATGAACTGGGGTCAACTGAACGTAGTTTATCCCTTACTCAGTCGGTAATATTTCATACAACTCACTTCATGTCATTGTATTTGTCAATTTTTTTGAATGAATGTTCTCGGACTTGTTGACCTACGAATATAAAATGAACAAAAAGCAGAGATCTAAGAATTTCGATGAAGAAAGAAAACAGTCATTCGTCATTTTTCTAGATCACCAGCTAAATATGAAAAAAAAAAACAGTTCCTACAATTCTTAAGTTTATTAAAATTTGATTTGTTCCTATTTGTGGCAGGTTCTAGCAGAGGTCCCAAAATATATAGAAATTCTAAAACCGTTCGTTTTTCGAAACGAAACCGCAATTTAAATTCAATATCGTTTCGAAAGGATTTCTTCTTTCCCGAAATATTCGATGGCGTCTATTCATTATATATGCATTCATTATATTCTCGTCGTCACTGTAAGAACTTGAATCGAACAACATAATTTTTAATATAGAATTTAAAACAGCATATAATTTAAATGAATTATAAAATATTTGCTAAAGCACTAAACCAAAATATTAATTATAATCAATAAACTTTCGTACATACTTATTTACAACGTAGACACTTATAATTCTGAATGTTATTTAGAATATAAAAACGTCAATTATTATTTAAACTCAATTTGAACGGATGAAATCGGCCGCTCAAGTTAAGCGTAGTTTAAACTCAAGTCAAAAGCTGATTTTGCTTTATACTACAGAAATTTTATTTGAACCTAGTTCAATATTAATTAAACTAAGTTAAAAAACTGAACTATGTTTATACTATCGGGCATTAATTTTACAATGGTCGTCAACCATATAAATTCCCTATTTTACATATTTCCATTCTACGAAAATATATAAAATTAATACATATACGAGTACAACACAATATATAGATGTAAAATAGCATAGGTGCGAAGAAAAAAATGAAATTGAATAACACACTGGTCAGTCTAATAATCCATATTTTTTTATTTAATTTATATCTTCTTATTTGATAATTTACTAATTTTTAAGCTTGATAGAAATACTGCATATATTTTACAGAGTTCATAAGTCTTTATTCTTTCTTCTTCTAATTTCTAATGAATTTAATCAAGATTAGTATGCTGGGCGGTTTTAAAATATTGTATTGAAATATTACTTATTACAGGTACAAATAGCCCTGTATATAAAACTATTTAGACAAATATTGGGTGTATACAATAAGCCCTTGGGTAAATAAGAGACCCTCATAAAACTTAAATTGTACAATGCAGTGTTAACTAATTTTGGCATAGCAATGAAAATTTATGAATGTTTCAATATTACATTACATTGAAAAATTGGCAACATATTACAGAAAACCTCCATAAGAATAACATTGGCTATCTCCGCCACACTGAAGATAGAGTGTGGGACACTGTATAGAAAGAAAGATTATTTATTTTGATATCAATGTTAATACTATAAAACTTATTCCTATAAAGCCTTTTACGCAACAATATATAGCAACCGGCATTATGTCTAATAGTCTAGCCTGGTAGTTGTAATATTCTTGCGCTGAATTGTCCTACACACGAACGGCGTCAGTCCGTCAATGGCACAGCCGGGCGTACTGGAGTACGCCCAATCTCCTTGCGTTACCTCTCCTTGGTCTAAGTTCACGCACACATAACCATGAGCACACGGACGACAATGCATACAACAGTGTCGCTTCTGTTGTAGGTGTATCTTCAAATATTGTTAATGTTAGTTGACACAGTAAATTAACCGTTACTTACTTTTAAAGCACTAGTGCTTGAAAGGTACATTTTACGCACTAGTGTTTGAAAAGTTACACTTTACCCATTGTAAAGAGTGCGTAAACCGTTATCAAAAAATTTTTGATGTGAAAACACCTGCTTTTAAATATTACATCTTAATTTGTACAAATCATACATAAGTTTCTGTTATTAAGAAATAGCAAAATTTGTACATACAAAAGTAGTCTATACTCTTTAAAACTGCAATACATATCTTTGTTTCATTTACCGATACCGCTTCAGTATTCAGAGCGTATGAACCCGACATTTATATTTGTATGTTTTATAAATGAAAGTTTCTAGTTTTCTTTCAAAGATCTGTACTTATTTAAGCATAACACAAATAGAAAACGTACAATATCTACACAAACCTCTGTTATATTTTGGTGTGTATGATATAAAATTTAAATTCTAAAAATAAATTAGATATATGATATTCCTGAATTCGTACAAATCATGAAATTTTTAAAATATTTCATCAATTTGGAATTGAAATTATTTCATAATGCAAAACATTAACTTTTTGTTCTATTTTAATATGGCATTTACATGACAGATAAATGTGAGTGTAAAAAGGCCAAAGACTTTACTGAAGACTTTTTCTGGGAAGTACATTTATTATTTCTTATTTTATTATTAATTTAATATATTTATAATTATAGATACATATATTACATATTATACCCTTCAGAAATACCGCCAATCTCATCAATGACTTGGAAGAACCTCGAACATTAGAAGAGTAAGAGTGAATAGAATGAATTAAAAAATATAAAAATATATAAAGAAGATATGTGTTTTTGTCAACTTCTCTATTTTTCTTACTAGTAAATACACAGATCGAGCTTAAACTGTAATAAAATAACCTAACCAAAATGTAATACAGTTAAAAATACTCATGTATAAAAGTAAAATTTCGACGTTTTCGCAACACTACTTTGCTGAGTTATAGGGGAAAGCAAAAGAATAATGCAATAGCTGTAAAATATTCCCTGGTATTGCAGCGAAATATTGTTCGTTTGATATATTCAGAAATGCATTCTTATAAATGAGAATTTACCTGTTGCTACATTGTGGTTCTTTTATTACAGTTTAAGCCACTCGACTTATTCAGACCGATTCACAAAAAAGTTTAAGCTAATCCTCATTTTTTGATTAGCGAATACTACTCTAATTTTGACAGTTTATATCTTAAAATATAGTCTAATCTTTTCCTAGTATCTACCTTTATTGATAATATCATGAAATTTAAATTTTAAATACCGGAATAAAATAGAATTCACTAATTCAAAAATGAGGATTAGCTTAAACTTTTTTGAGAATCGGGCTGATAATGTATACTTATTGGTACACAAATTAAGAGATTAAGAAGTCACGAAAATACCCTATTATTAGTAAAATACTCCCTATACGACTAGTGTAATATTTTTTAATTCTTTCGATGTACCTGTAAAATCTATATAGATACAAAGATAGAAACACTAACAAGAACAACCAAATTGAGATTTGAGTATTATGACGTCTAAGGATAATAAAATTAAAAGCAACAATATGATATATTGGCTCGTGTACTGTGGGCTTTACTATAAATGATTTCATTTTTTAATTAGCCATGTGAGATCGTTTCCAAGGTAATTTTGTGTTGTACACTATAGTCAAAAAAATTGACTGTCGAGTCCAGCAATAATACTATAAATACCTATCGTAATTATGATAAAGCGGCATATGGCTTACTGTTTGCTATATAATATTGGATATTTGCGCCGTTCTTTTGGAATGAAGACATGCATCGCCTGGTACTTCTACCTATGCTTGTGTGTAGTAAAATTATCTTACCTACTATTCCTTTAACACAAATGCTACTTTTGTTCGAAATAATTTTAGGAACTACAGTTTTCATTCTCATAAGAAATTATTTCAAACAAAAATAGCATTTATATTAGAGGAAAAGTAAGATTATTTTACTATACAAGCATATAATATTACTACCAAGTTTATATATCTACCCATTTTTGAATTATTGCCTCAAAAGTCAATATACCCCATATTTAGAAAAAAACTTCAAAATTTTAAAAAATCTAATTTTTATGTATCTAGATACTTCTCAATGCGCTGATTTCAGATTTTGAAACCGCAGGTCGATATCTCTTTTCGTTCACGAGATATCGACCTGCGGTTTCAAAATTTGGAATCAGAGCATTAAGAAGTATCTAGAAACATAAAAATTAAGTTTTGAAGTTTTTATCTATATATAGGGTATATTGAGTTTTGGGGCAATAATTCAAAAATGGGTAGATATATAAACTTGGTAGTAATATTATTTGCTTGTAAAGACAATGATATGTAAGTGTACGCAATTTAGAGTAACGTATCTAGTAGCCCAAATAACTCCATGGAAACCAGTTCAAAAATTAAAATGTTTGTAATTGACAGAAAAATGTGAGTTGTCAATGTCAAAATCCATTTACATTACTGAAGGCTTTTTCTGGAAAGTACATTTAATATTTCTTATTTTATTATTAATTAAATATTTAAAATTATAGGTACATATATGTATACATATATACACATCAGAAATACCGCCAAACTCGTCAATGAATTTGAAGAATCTCGAACATTTAGAAGAGTAGAAGGAAACTTATTATAGAATGAATTAAAAAATATAAAAATATATTAATGTACCAGAAATGTTAAACACACATGTACTTATATAGCCTAATATGGAAATGGCGAGAGATTTTGTGTTAGCCAAAAAAGATTTTTTTTTTAAGAAAAAATGTTAAAAACTTCAAATAAGAGAACTTCCGGATGGCCAATTATAACCAAAATCTAATCATCTCTTCATATGGATGTAAAGAAGAGGAATATGAAAGAATTATAATATTTAGAATAGTATTGGAGTTATCGTCTGAGAAAAATTTATCACACACACGGTCACACAGATACACATACAGACATCATTGTAAAATTAGTAATATCGTATTCTAGGGAATCTAAAACGTGCTTATTCATTAAAAAACTCAACACCGAATTTTTTTAACCAAAACCTTACCTAAAAAAACTGCGTCGCATTGAATATAATGGTCTATCAGTGGTGTAAAATTAGATTTCTTATCTCCTTAGTGTATAGGAATAACCCCTTATTTGAACGTTTCAATAAAAAAATTCTTTCTATTTAATGAAGAAGTCTAACTTTTTCTCGAAACTTTCGTTACATATGTTATCATTTTAACCATTAAGTCACCCCACTGCCAAAATCCTCCTTGCCAAAAATAGCATTTACAACCCGCAAAAATTTCACTTTCATATCCATATCCATATCCAGAGCGTTGGCATCATCAATCGTCCATTGTTGGATCCCACAAGTAGGTAGGTACCTGCGCGGTGGGCCCTGTCCGCTACGCGCTACGCCTCCGCGGGTCGTCGCGGTGCTGATATAAAACCTCGGCGTCCACGGCACCCGTGAAGTCACACATCGCTCCCGTGCCCGAGTGCTCTGCGTGCCCGTGAAGTGCGTGATATCAACAGGAGGAACATCAAACGCACAGGTAGGAAACAATAAGAGACATGCTGATCGAGAATTTTTAAAAGTTATAGTTTCTTATACTTCTTAACTGGTAATGGGGTGTAAGATTTTTTTTCTGAAACCGGAGCGAAAGTACTATTTTCGCTTCTAAAATGCGGAGCGAGAGTTGTATTTTCTTGACTAGTCACGGAAAAAATAAAACTTTTTTTTTAAACTTTATTGGATATTGGAATAATACTACCTTTTTAATTTATGTTCTGAATTTTTCCAAAAAACCAACGTTTTGGCACCAATATACTGGTGCCTTCTTCAGGGAAAAAATGACATAAAATGTGAAAAAACAAAAAACAAGTAACCAAGGTAGCATGAAAAGTACCTACTTAAATGTTACCTTTTTTATGTATACAATTTACTAGACAATATATGCATACCCGGGAATAACTTGGACGGCGAACATGCATCTTTACAGGAAAATTCTCCTTTTGCCAGAGGAAAAACGCTTTACAGATACAGATCACTTCTCTGCCAGTTTTTGGGACTGCATGTAAACTCAACAAATAAATAAAATTTTAATTTTAATGATGTTGATGAATGTGTTGAAAAGTTCGGTCAGTATAAAAAAAAACATTTTTACATGAATATAATATATATAAACTGTTAACATAAAGTGTAAGAGTATTAAAACAATTTTCTTCACACAATAATGACAATTATCATTTCCTTTTTTGAAAAGAAAAAATTCAGAGGTACAGTCGAAAAAGTTTTGTTAATACTAAATGTATTTAATTTTATACATAATAGTGCGTTTTAAAAGTTTTTAAAATAATTTTACCACAAAATTATAATTTTTTTGTTTTGTTTTTGAAAGAATAAAGTTTTAATTTTACTAAATATAAATGTATAATAGAAAGTACATTTTGAAATTTTATTATATATGCAATTTATTATTCAAAAGTTATTTGTTGTATATGTGTTAGATTTAATATAAAACAAGAAATTAAAGTTCAAACGAAGGAAAATATACGTAATGTATATATATTTTTTTTGCACGTACAATAAGTATTTTATATAATATGCAAAAATATGAAACACATGAAAAAAAAATCATCATAATCAGAGTATGTTAATGTATTTTATTCACAATCATTATAGTAATATACAGATTCTTAACCTTTTGGAGGTTGGAAAATACGTCATTCCTAACTTTAATGACAATTGGGTTGGAAATAACAGATTTCACTTCCATCTCTTGGGTTGGAAATGTTTATGTAGGGGTTACCTAGCAACATTGCCGTAGATCCCCATAATTAAGTAGGCTAAACAAATTTTAAGGCAGCTGTCAAAATATTAATAAAATTAAAGGTTATAATTCATTGATTTATTTTGAAAATTATTGATTTCAAATGAGGATGATTGTGAATAAAATAGTATACATAACCTCGGTGGGAGTTTCATAACAGCCTCGCGCATTATCTCTCCTCGAGGCTTCGCCTCTCGGTAATATACATAAACCCTCGGCTGTAATGAAACATCTCCCACCTCGGATGTAATATACTATTTTTGTGTTGTATGGCTTGTAATTTAAAAATAGTTAAAATTGCATTTTTTTTCTTCAAATTTTGTTAATCATTTCATATATTGTGTAGATGTCACCAGGGACCTGTTCCGTCATATATTTGCACTTTATAAATTTAGAGCGTATTATTTAAAATTAATAGGTGCTTTTCATTTGATATACTTGAAATAATTTTTGTTTCACCATCGGTACAAATTTAATGTTTAATTTTTCGATTTCTTGCAAACAGTTTGTTGACATTTGTTATTTTATAAATTAGTGGTGACGTAAAATTTATAAATGAAAAATGAAAAATTGCGTTTTTGGTGGAACACAGATAGTTACCAAATATTTAATGCATTATTTATGAATGGAACCAACGAAAAAGATACACAGATAAACTACTTGAAAATAATGTGGTTACAAAATAAATATCTTCATTTTATTTTCACAATTACTAGAAATTTTAATCAAACAGGATACAGATATTCTCTTACATAATCGACGTTTCGGTACACTCTTGTACCTTCATTTTACATTCTATTTTGGAATATAAGACCAATCTGATGTGTTTTTATGAATTTTTGTACGATATTGAATAACCGACTGAATGTAAACGAATGTATTTTGTGTAGGTACATGAGAATAGTTTTGTAAGATCTTACTTACCCAGATGAAGGTGCAAGAGTGTGCCGAAACGTCGGATGAATAAGAGAATAATTGCTCGTGACTATATTTTTCTTTAAACTATAAATTGTAAGTAAATAATGCGTGTCCTAATTTTCCTTGTGCTTAAAAACTACATCTTTTTTTATTTTTTACTGGAGTCAGTGCAGAAAAACGGCACTCAGTTCCCACTAAGTTGGACGATGCAGTTTGAATCGAACAAGTCTTCTGTTGCACCCTGAGATAGAACAGAGCAATTCATTTGCATTCATTGAGCAATGTGTGCACACTAGTACAGTGAATCGAAAACGCTATGAGATTCTTCATTTGACTTTGAAAGTTGGGTTTGACAATACAATCAATATATATTCTGATGTTGTATGTTCTGATGAATAATATTAGATTATAAAATAATATTTTATGTACCACTTGCAGAAATTATATTATTGCACTTATTGTATAAATAACTAATTTTCATGCGTTATCATTTCATATGTGTTGAATACTTCTTAGAATTATTTTTTTTAAAGTTCGCTACTCTAACTATGTACATATCAAAGTGCTATTCAAAAATATATAATATAAGCCAATTAATAATTTAAGATTTTTTTTTAAATGTCTACAACTTAAGAATCACTCATCGGAAAAATTCTTGTATGACTCGCTCTGACTTTATGATATTTTTTTGGCAGGTTTTTGCGTATAAGTCGGATTCTTTAGCGTTTCAATTGAAGTCCTTTTTAAAAATATTTTACCAAAATTATAATATCTGTTATATGTATGGCTAGAAGAATTCAATTATATTAATGTAGAACAAAAAAATACCAAAGAGTAAAATAAAAAAGTATTTTTAGAAGAAAGAACACTTGAATTTATTTTTTTAAATATAAAATTAGTCAGAAATATACGAAACTATGATAGATAAAACACCTCCTATAAACAGGGTTAGAGTTATTTTAAACAATTACATTAAAATTTATTCAGAGTCAGTTGTGAAATATAAATTTTTTCGAACCTATTCAATAACAAACTAGGTAATTAATTTTTAGCAACTGGTTAAAATTGTTAACTAATAGATATGGATTTAACATTCAGTTTATAGTCAGCATATTTAATTGGTGAAATTAATTAACGACTTGGTCAAATTAACCACTGATTTACAGAATTGGTCTGAATATCTAACAAATTTTTAACCCAAGTTTATATTGACATTTCATAATTTCGTTTGAATTTTCTTTCGTATTTGATAAAAAAAAAACCTGTAGGAGATATAACAATGATGCCACAAAATTAATACAAGCTTTATAAAGAATTCCAGCTGGTATATTTTTTTTTCAGAAGAAATACCATATACAGCCTGTTAATTAAGAAGCGGGCCATAGGCGTTTAACACAGGAAATAAGATTTTATTTTGCATGTCTAGTAACGTATAAAATCCAATTTAAAATTTTATAAATGTTGCTCATTTGTAGTGATAGCCATAGAATTTAAACAAAATTATAAAGAAATGCATATCGTTTGAACTGTCAGAAATTTGATTTTCAAATAAAAATTACAGATAATGGAGGATTACGGCTCAATCGAATTAAAGGAAAATAGTAAAATAATACGAATGTATATGCTGAATAACGAATATTAATAAAAAAATGAAATGGTATAATTGAGATATTTCGGAAATAAAGGGTTTTTTGTTATAACGCTTCGACACTAATATGAAAATATTTTGATTGGCGACCGAGAAACCGTCTATACATGCATTACAAATAGCGTGTTAGGAGGTGGGATTACTACCGATGGAAGTTAAGAAATTCAAATTCGAAAGGAGGGGCTAACATTCCTGTACTACAGTTTCCAAACAGTTTTTATTTTAACATAAATTTCTTGCATTAAACTTAATAATTTAAATACACCTGTAATTATAAAGTATGTAGACTTATACAGTGTTATAATATTCATTTATTTTTATGTAAATATAACTTAAAATAGCATATATTTCAAGAACATTTAGGTCCATGATGAAAACAGTTTGATATAAAAACACATAAATGTGACGTCACGTCGATCTTTTCAAAATTCGGGAGACCATAACTCGCTTATTAATAGGAATTTTTTCACAGGATTTTCATCAATAGTGTTAGTTTTCCTAATATTTCAGATGAAATTATAAAAAAAAATGGTGTAATCCCCTATTATATTCTACACCTAAGTCACTATAAATATTTTGTTTTCATAATCTACATCTAAATCCCAGCACATATTTTATTTATTTTTATTTTGTAAGCTGCAAAATCGAAATTCTGACAATTCAAACGACATGCATTTCTTTATAATTTTGTTTAAATTCCATGGCTATGGCTAATATAATAATGAGCAATATTTATAAAATTTCAAATTTGATTTTACGGCTTATTAAATATCTAAAATAAAATCAATTACTGATTTCGGCGCAGAATTTAATTCTCTACAACATTCATTTAAAACATTTTTGTCTAAAATTAAACGGGAGGTTTTGAACAAGGAGAAACTGATTTCCCATGTTAAACGTCTATGGCCCGCTTTTTAATTAACACCGTGTATAAAATGTACGTTATGATAAACATTCTTAATTTGCATATACGTCATATAAGTTTAGGAAAAATACTAATTTCAATGTGAACAACATAAGTTCGTGTACCTATGTTAAAATTTGTAAAACAAATTCCGCAGGTAAAACAACAAGACGGTTAGAAAAGTTTACTAAATTTGCATTGTTTAATTATGTACCTATTTAAATTATTACTTTGTAGATATGCTAGTGTTTTTACAAAGTTTAGATAAACTTTAAATTCCCTAGATTTCAAATACTCAACAGAAAGTTTCTAACAGATAAATCGTTATTACTATTGTTTCAGATTTTGTTTCAATTCCATAGCTATCACTATAAAAAAGTAACCACTTAAAAAAAAATTTAATTCAATTTTCTCGGTAACAAAATAAAAGTAGTTATTGAATTGAAAGCAAAATTTAATTCGCTACAACTTTTATTTGAAGAATTTTTGTCTATAATTAATATGCCACTTTTGCACAAAGAAAAACTATGGGCCGTTTTTCGCGTCACATCTGGTATATTACCAACAATCCTAATATACAGTGTGTCCCATTTAGAGGTGCCACCATTGGGATTTCGAGAACTATAAGAGATGCGATGTCGGTTAAATGGAACTTTTTGTACGCCTTTGGGAGGCCATCTCAGATGTGCCTTTATTTTTCCAAAAAATACTCATAGGGCACTAGATAATAACGAAAAACTGAATATTGTTGATTTTTTCTTTTTCAAATAACTTCTAATCTATTAATAATTGAAAAAAAAGTTTCAAATATAAAAGATAGATATTTTTATTTACTAATCAGTGGCGTGCGAAATAAATTTTTATATCCGTAAAATTTTCTCAAAAAAATAAATATTTTTTTCTCTTTTCAAAGATCTAAGGGTTATTATGTTTTATATTTGTTTTGCCTTCAAAATTATTATTTTTTCCTTATTTTGTATTAAATTTACAATTATTTTGAAAATATTGGTAAATTTCTATTTGGAAATACTCCTTGTATTTAAATAATTTATTTCGTTAAAAAATTTTGCTCAAAACTCGTATCAAATTAATTTTTATAAAATTTTGTATCAGGTCGCCCTTGGCACATCATAGTATAATTTGTAATTAAGAGCCTAGAATGAAAATATTAAGTAATAAAGGCATGAAACAAATTATTTTGATTAAATACAATATATTGAAAAGAGAAAAAAAGAATTATTTTTTTGAGACTAAAATCAGATAGGAGTTCCATTTAAAAAAATATAAGTTTGTGTTATATCTCGAAAATTTACGGATATAAAAATTTATTTCGTACGCCACTGGTTAGTTAATAAAAATATCTATCTTTTATATTTGAAACGTTTTTCTCAATTACTAATAGTTTAGAAGTTATTTGAGAAAGAAAAAATCAACAATATTTAGTTTTTCGACATTATCTAGTGCCCTATAAGAATTTTTGGAAAAACAAAAGCACATCTGAGATGGCCTCCCAAAGGCGCACAAAAAGTTCCATTTGACCGACATCGTATCTCTTATGGTGGCACCTCTAAATGGTATACACTGTATTTATAAATACCAATTTTGATGTATTTTAAAATTTATTTGTTGTATATTTGGCATCAAATAAAATATATCATATTTTTGAAATTAATCTTTTCAAATAATATAACAAATTCAAATTTGAACTAAACTTACATAATAATAGAGAAAAAAAAATCAAAATATCAGTTTTCATTTGAATTGGGTAAATAAAACAAATACCTAGTTGCAAATTCAATAATTCAATAAAGTACAATTGACAAAAATATATTCAAATACAACTGACCTTATTGTATACAAAAAAATACAAATATCATAATTATAAAATATTCCCGCAGGCAATGATCGCATCGCAAATTCTTTAATAAAATTAATACAATGAAGCTTGCAATCATATAAAATTCAAAATAAACAAACTTTTGCTTAATGCAAATTAAAAAGTTACAATTACGCATTTAATCTACAAAAAAGGTAAATAATTTCATGTCTATGTTTTCAAAATTGTTACTTTTGATTAATTTGTTTTGTTCATTTAATTACTAAACAATTAATTTTGGCGTATATAATTTTTTTGTACGTAAACTGCTTACAATTACTTTTTAGTAGAACATTCATTAATATTTATGAGATTACCATGTACATGTAACACGTAAAAATATAAATTAAAAAATGTCATAAAATTACATTGCATGTTTAACGACGAAATGTAATAGAATTTTAAGGCTATTTTATATATTGTATTTGTTAATTAAAAATTACTAAAGTTAATAAAAAAATGAGATTTTATACCGGCCGTCTACTTTTTTTTTCGAACATAGGAAATTTAATGTTATAATTTTGCTTTGTCGATATTTCTTTACTTTACTGATAATTCCCTTAAATCGTGTATTTTCTTTTGTTTCTAACTCGTACATAAGAAATATATGAACAAAAACTTAGTACCCACTCGATGCATTTTTCATTCTTAACATTTTTCTTCATTAAACTTTTGGTCTAAAATTAATAGGTAAAGAGATATCGCCGAATAAAAATGTTAATATTGAATTTCCTGTTCGGAAAAAGTAGTCACTCTCACCCGGTATAATCATCTGACCAACCTAAAAAAAATCTGTTACGACCAGCACAAGACCTCTCGCCATTTCCATATTAGGCTATATAAGTACTGTATTGCACTTTGCTATCGAACCGTCGTTTTATAACAAAATATTACAGAACTTGACCCAAATATTGTTTTTTATTGTATTTAACATGTCTTCTGCACACAGATAATTCTAATTATATCTATTTTTCATTGTATGAGGAAGTTCCTTAATGTCACAGATTCTTCCAATTCATTAACCAGATTGGCGGTATTTCTGATGGATCTATGTATGCATATTACCTATAATTTCAAATATTAAATTAATAAAACAATAAGAAAGATTAAATGTACTTCCCAGAAAAAGCTATCAAAATGTCACTAAAACTGTTGATTTTTGACACCGAAATCTGTCATTTACAAATTATGTTATAAACATTTGAATTTGTCAACTGGTTTCCGTAGTGTAGTTTCGCCTACTCGACTTGTTATATCTCGATATTCTATATATTATAACGTCTTTATCTCTAAATTTATAGAAGATATAATAAAAAATTTAAATGTATCAGGTGTAGAATTTTGTTCTTCAAAATTAGTAATATCAAAAATTTTCAAAAAATAATATTTGAAAGAACTTCTTTTAAAAACTACTACTTCCGGTTGTTCAATTGTTACCAAAACCTTTTCAGCTCTTCCCAGGAATGTCAGATTGAGGAATTCATAGTTAAACAGGTCTTATGTCTTATAGTTTTTGAGGAATCGTCCGTCCAACATCCAGCCATACACACACACACACACATATACACATCCACACACACACAGACATCATTGTAAAAATGTTAAAATCGGACTCTAGTGACCTTGAAACGTGCTTATTCATTAAAATCTGGATATGAGATTTTTAGCATGATTCCAATAGAAATCAATGATCAGTATTTATATTCACGAGAAATTTAATTATAGACCCATATTGTGTATTTAATTTTTAATTACATTAAATTATTTTTACATGTAATAAATGAAAGCACAATATATATCGAATAACTAATTTTCTTTGAACTTTTTATTGAGAATTATTTTTTAATTGGTTCTTTTTAAATACATGTAACAAAAAATGAAATATTAATAGTCAATTAATATAATGGCTATTTTCTGTACTATTAAGTATTTTAATATGTGTCTTTAAATTTAATTCAATTTTTATTGAATCTAGACGAACAAATCTGATGTGATATTTGTGTACATTTTTAAATAATAGAGTTATCACATATCATCAAAACAGATAGCATGAACGTTATTCTGTGCATCAAAATATGTTTTCACATAGGTACCGTACACGTTATCTGTCAAATAAGGAAAATGTAAGGCGAATTAGGGCCAGTTTTACAATCTCGGGTTAAAATTCTGCCAGTTAAATAAACAAAATTGAAACGAAATGAAGTGTAAAATGACAAATTGATCATTGCTGTCAATAATTCGATTTAGGGCCGGTTTTTCAATCTCTGGTTAAAATTTTAACTTCTAGTTAAGTGAACAATATTGCATCGTTTTGCTGACACCAATGATAAATCTGTCATTTGACAATTCATTTCGTTTCAATTTTGTTTATTTAATATAGTTAAAATTTTAACCAGATATTGAAAAACCGGCCCTTAATATTGTTTATTTAACTTACAGTTAAAATTCTAGTCTTTTATACAAATTTTTGATTGAATTTTAATGGTGCGGGTGTTACATTACTATACGAAAATAATATAATATAATATACTCTTAAATTTGAAATAAGCTATATGTACCTAGAGAAAAAATTCATACAATCAAATACTTTCACGAAATATAAAACCTAAAAGGAATAAGGTTTCTTATTTTCAGATATTTTTCACTGGATTCTTTAGTTGTATTTGCTAATATAATCTTCAAGATTCAATATCTAATTTACGATTCAAAGAGAATGTATGTGATTCAGCACACGTCTTTAGATATGCAGTTCTAAGTTTGAAATTGAAATCGCTTGCATAATACGCCAAATGTCGTAGTATTGAATGAGAAGCTGTGATATTTTCGGAAATTTCTAAGCATTCACTATATACTAAAACAGAACTACAACAATAAGTAGAATGTAAATGTATTACGAATATTTCTTGGTTATATATATATGTATGCGTGTACCTACTTACATTTTAAGTGAGTATTACAGATTGTATAGAAACTCTAATCAACGTTTAAATATATTTTTTTAACTTATCTACTGATTTATCGTTATTATACTCGCCATTAAATAAATATGGATTGATGCTCAATTTTTTCCCTTCTTCCCACTCTGTCTCTTGCCCTACGGTGTTCCGCTTCTTCATAACTTTTTTATTTTTGTACATACAATGGGCTACTTGCGTACCTTTTTTTTATTTCATATTTTTGAAGAGCAGGTAAAAGCTTGCTACCCATATTTTTTCTTTTGACAAAATAATTATTAATTACGCAGAAAAAAACAATAATGAAATTTGATTATTTGAATTACCGCCATGTATGACGTAGAATTACGCCGCACCAATGAGTGGTCGTAAAGCCATAGCGTTTGTTTGTACGGGTAATGTAGATCTCCTGTTTGACGTTTCAACAATAGTTTGGAGGTTAGTATTTTAGTTTGTCGTTTTCGTATCGATATTTTAAATTACATGTAACTACCTATGTGTTTATTTGTGAAGTAATTAATATATTTGAGAGCCCAGAGAGAGAAAAATGTCAAATTCAAATTAAAATTTTCTCGTACGAAATGCCATCTATAAGTTACATTCTTAAACATGGTTCCCTTCTTTAGTTCAATATAATGACGTCACAGAAAATTTTCTTTCTTAATTTACTAAAAAACAAATAATTTTTTTAAAATAAAATTTATATTTTTATACATGTTTTCAATATAACATTACGTATTAAGTGATAGAAATTGGATTTTCAGTACCACGCAAGTAGCCCATTCAATTGTTTTGTCGTACAAATTACGATGTTCGCAAATACTGCTTATTAACAAAAAACAAAATATCAATGTTCCTGTAAATCCATCTTTAAAATGTTAACAACAAACAGAAAAGACAGCTGACGGATGAAGCTAATTTATACCTTACCTCCATGTTTAATAGTTCTCTCTTGTGATAGGTCGAATTCGAAAATTACATTGGGAAATACAAAAAAAATCTAGTTTCTAAATTTTGCGTTTTAAGTGACTTTGTATTTTAAAATCTAAATTATAAATTGTACATTCGTAAATTAAATTCATCATAAACCGGCTCTAACGCTCGTGACAGACGAATTTAAATTTAAATTACGTCAATATTAAAATTATATATTATATATAATAATAACAAAAACCAGGGTTGGAAAAAATCATGATTTATTTAAAAAAATCAAAAATCATTGATTTTTTAAAAAAAATCAAATAAATCATGATTTTTTGATTTTTTTTATTTTTAAAGATCTAGTGGTGTTATTGTACTTTTTTAATTGCTTTAAAAGCAATATAAATATTTTATTTCAAAAACGAAAACGAAATCTATAATAAACCCCAAAAGATGCATTTGAATTTTTGCATAAATTTAGGATATAACGTACCCACGCGCGCGCGTCTTTTTAAACAATACGTACCTAATAAAATAGGTCAAAACATGTAATCAGTAATCTGTTAGAATTCGAATACAGTCCATATTTTTGTTGTTATTTATACTTTTGTAGTAAATAAATTTATTTTTATTACAATTTGAATCTTTTTTTTTCATCTGTGATAAAAATCAGTGATTTTTTTAAAAAAATCAGTTGATTTAAATCATGATTTAATCATGATTTAAATCAAATGATTTAAATCAGGCCAGCCCTGACAAAAACTAGTTCTACTATTATTATTATTATTATTATTATTATTATTATTATTATTTATACGAAAAGAAAAGAGTAGTTAAATACATATATTTTAATAGCTTATATGGCATTTTTTTCTAAAAAGCCTGCGGACCCAAGGAACAAACTTCCAACCACTGGAAATCCGCGGACCTCAATCTGGGAAATACTGCTTTAGAGGGGATACTCCATTATTTCCAGGTTATTTTTGTAAATCTATTTCACGAGATTTAATTTTATAGAATTCTAGCTCGTATGTACATACATAATATGGTATATTCTCTCTCTCAAATATTATTACTTTGGCAGACTTAATTGTTAATAAGTTTACAAATTTGCAAATTAAAACAATTTGTTATTTTATTTTCTGTAGGTACAATTAATTTAACAAACCATATAATTCATTTACACAAATATTATTACTACTTCAAACGAATGAATGATACAAATCTAAATATCTACACAGGTATTATAAAGGCATAATGTAAATTTCTCCAAAACGAGGGATGAATACAAACGTAATCTAGAGATTGTAGGGGTGACACAAATATTTAATTTAATTGTAATAGAGCGAGGTAATATGACAGTGATATCGCGATCGCATTCGCAGAAATTAAAATTCGAGAGAATTTGATTGTTCAGCGTAAATCAAAATCAATTTTATTGGAAGTGATTAGCTTGATTGCAGATTTATGAGACGAGTGACTAATTGTCCGAAATTACAAAAGAATATTTTAGGCGTAAATGTATTATTTGATTGAAGGTATTTGCATTCAAGATGATTAAGAACTTTTCAATTCAAGAAAAAGATACTTTCAGAAACTCTGTTTGTTCAATAATTAGAAGTTGTCAACTATAAATATTGAAGGTAGATATTTTGTAAAAGAAAAATTAATGGACTTCACTGGAATTTAAATCTAAGGATTTATGTATTTCTAAAAGTTGAGTCTGTCGAGTCCAGCAATAAAACTATAAATATTGTAATTATGACAAAGCGGCATATCGCTTATTGTTTGCTTTATAATATTGGATAAAACAGGCCACTATTAGCGCCGCTTTATTGGAATGAAGGTATGTATCATCTGGTACGTCTATCTGCTCTGCTCTGAGTGTTCTGTTTAGTAAAATAATCTTATTATCCCTTTAACATAAATGCTATTTCGTTTGAAATATTTTTTGGAACGACAGTTTTCATTTTCATAAGAAATTAATTTAAACAAAAATAGCATTTTCCTATGACCACGGTTGCTTAGCGAGTTAAAAATAACAGTTTATAACAGTGGATACTTTTAAATCGTTGTCATTGACAACGGATTAAAAGTAAAAAACAAATTTACATTTAACACTAGTGTTAAAAAAGAACTAAATCTAGTTACATTTAGTGTTAAAAATATAACTAAATCTAGTTACATTTAGTGTTCATAAGTAAACGTAGTTTCATTTTATATTTATTTTTGTACTGAAATTATTTATATAGGTATTTTATTAGAAGTACACATTATAATGGAACGTTTATTGTTATAGTACAATTATTACAATTGTTTATAGTAATTCGTTGCAAGGCGATTGAAGAATTGGAATTTAAAACAGTATTGTTGGAAGTAGAGGTTAGAATAAACAATTTTCAGTTGTTCATAGCAAATACATCATGACCTGTCATAAATGTCATTCTATAATTTTTAGTTTTTACTAATACATAACTAGGGTCGTAGGAAAAATAGTGTATGATATTAGTGTTAAAAGTGATTTTATCTCGTTCGTGGGGTTTGTTTTACTCGGCTTCGCCTCGTTACACAACTTGCCCACTCACTCATAAAATGTCACTTTTAACACTTATATCATAAATAACTATTATGTTAAAGAAACAGTAAGATTATTTTACTATATTTTACAATATAGAGCATGTCTTCATTTCAACAGAGCGGCACAAATCATAGCCAGTTGATACCCAATGTTATAATGCAAGCAGTGAGCGATATGCCGCTTTGCCATAATTAGAATATTTGTAGTTTTATTGCTGGACCCAACAGAGTCAATTCTTCTGACTATAGGATGTTCTATTGGAGCTATGAAATCCCCTTGACGTCAATGAATAGGAAGGTCCTGGGTTCAAATCCCGGTAAACTCTATGAATTTTTCACTAAAATCTATTTATTTATGATACGAGTTTCCGTAATTCCTATGAGGTGTATAAAGAAAAAATTCCTACAGTTTTAGCTACAATTTTAATAACCGGTTTCCATTTATAAGAGTTTAAGAAATATTTTCCGTTGTAATAAATAAAAATAATAATTTGTTGCTATTTTCGTAAATAATTAAATAAAGATATTAGCGCCAGAAATAGTCATGAGAAAATACCCCCACTCCTCTGACGTCAGAGTAAATACACTACGTCATTCACAACCACTAGGAAAATAGTTTGTCCATCACCTGCACTATTTAGGTAATTAAAAGTAGGCGATAATTTGTCACATGTTAAACTATATAAACTTTGACGCATTCTGTTTCAGATCAAGTGACTTTTTTGAAGATATTACACAAAATTTCAATAATTAATTGTTAAATATCTAATGGATATTTCGTGATAATTTTAAATTTGAGGCTATTTAAAAAAAATATTTTTTAAAATTTAGTACTTAGAAGGCAACTAAAAATTCTTGCTAAAACCGTACTGCTTTTCAGCATATATTGCTTGTTTACAGTTGCAGATTATAGTTTTTACAAAGAATATTTGGGTAGATATATGTATAGAGCGTTTTGAATCACATGTACGCAGTGGAATTTTTCATTAATAAGTAATGAGTGTGAGCATTACTTTTCAAAATTTGTTATTTTAATTTTATGTCGCAAAAATACAGAACATTTTGCTGTAATAGTATAAAATTTATTTTTATTCCTCCACAAAAAACATAAAATTTAATATTTTTGTAAACTGCCGCGTAATAAATGTAAATATGTAATAAATATAATGACTTACATGTATTTAGTAATGAACTAATGATGCGTTTTGATCAGCCAACAAAAGTTACAGCTCACGGTTGGTGTATTTATTCCTGCAAACGAAATAATTATTAATAACATATGTATATACACATTTGTACTAAATATTAATTAATTAATTAATAACAGCCACAATACTAGTACATAATATTCAATAAATTTTCATATTAACATTTTTTTTTAAATGTAATTAAGTAGTTTTGATGCAAACTGTAATGAGAACTCCAATTTATTTGCGAAGACAATTGAATTAATATAAAAATGGCTTTTTGATAAAGTTTAAAACTTTGGAACATTCTAGACACGTTGATGAAGTACTACTAATGAACAAAGTAGTTGTAAATGTCAAGTTAACTAATTTGTACGACGAAGACAACAAAAATGTAAACATTATAATAAAAATAGTATTAATTAAAACAAAAGGATCCAATTTATTTGCAAAATAAAAAATAATTTATTGACAATAAAACAGGTCTATATAACAAATAAAAATATTTTGGACCTTTGGAAAAAAATGTACGGTCTTCATTATTAAAGTCACAGTTTTTATGAGTCTAGGCAGCCATGGATTTATGACAAAAAATAAACAAAAGCGTTATTTTTAAGTGTCATTTATAACTAAATTTGGATTAGAGCAGTAAATTAACATAAAACACAAAAAGGTAAATTGTTTTAGTTTTAACTGACAATTAAAAACAATGTATTTGTTTATTTTTTGTCTTAAATAATCCATGGCCATAATTAATTTTTACGTTTATATGAAGAGCTAGAATAATTATTTCCCATGATTTAGATGCAAAATTTAAATATCTATAACTTTTATTTAAAGTATTTTTGCATAAAACAATTAGGTAACGCTTGAGCAAAGAAAAACAAAATTTCCATATTAAATGTGTATAGGCGTGTTTCTTCGGACTGTGATTCGTGATACATCTGAACTACTAAAACTTGAGTCAGTAGATTCTACATTCATTATTGGTTTCGAATTTTCTAATACTAGATCCGGCAAGCACAAAAAAAAAGTTAAAGAAACGTGTTTTCATATTTTACTTCACATTCCATACTAAAAATATTATTTCTGCTGCAGCACAATCCATCTTTAAACTATTTTCGATTTGAATATTACTTCAATCAAAATAGCTGATTTATCATTTGACGTTTGCCGCTAGTTCGTTCGACGTTGTGTAGGTTTCGCGTCGATCGAGTTAATTTTGTTGTTTCTTTGGAATTAAATTTAATCATGATTCGAAGGAATCATTATTGAACAAATCATTATTTAGAAAATAAAACCATAATCACAGTCCGAAGAAACAAGCCTTATGTCTTATGTGTGGAAGCAACCTATTTTAATGTACAACTAAATATTCCTCAAAACAAAATGTCCCAATAACAGGATCATGCAAAAAAAATGTTGCTAATATTTCTATAAAAATAGAATCTATGACACTTATTATCCATATTGCAACATAAAACATCCCAAAATATAATACTTTTCATTCATAATTTACTTAAAAGATATTCGCGCTATGATTTTCTCTGACGTCATGTATCGGCTACTCACACAACGACACTAGTCACACATACATGAAGGTCACAATGTCACAAACTTCAAACGCGAAATTAAACGTAAGATCAGAGTAAACTAACCAAATATTTATAAAGCTACCAGAGGAAAAGTGCGCTCTATTCAATCTTTTTTTGTTTCATAAAGATTTAATTATTTCATTAGAGAAATATCATTTTTAATTGCAGGTTTGTGTGCTTGATATATAATTTACTACATAAAAGTGCAATAATTGTATATTTATAATGATAATAATGATAAAACATGGTAAAGAAGAACTGTGCAGTTCCAACTTGTGGAAACAATTTATTAAAAAACCCAAAAAAACTATTTATAAACAATCTTAATTTACATTTTGTCCGCCAGAGTGAACTGGAGTCGTTCAGATACATGACGTATGCGCTCACGTGACCTCATTGAGATTTGAAATTGACCCCTATTTTAAAAAAAATTATATCTACAAAACAATACACACAAATGGCGTGAAAATATTATTTACATATACTGTGACCGGTAGACTTCCAAGAAAAAAATAAAACAGAAAATGTGGCATGACCCCATCCTACCTATTTTGTATTAATAAAATTTTTATTAAAATTTCGTGTCCACAAATTTGAATAGATTTACGGGTAAGCGCATTCAATCTCAGAATTTAAATCTTCGATAGTAATAATTACCATAGTAACCAGACGAGTAAGATTTTATCTTTTATGCATGAATTCTCTATGTGATCGAATAATCGGAATATGGCATTTAGACGCGATCAATGGTCATCTGACACTTCGGTGCGCAATTCACATATTATGAGGGTAATACATATGTCACTAAACATTGGACACATTGTTCGAGAGAACGTATCATGAAATTAGTTTTATTCCGAAACTAATATAAGATGTAATGACATTATATTCCAGTCGTGGGGTCCAAAATTAGGCTTTATTCCACAAAATATCAGGTATTTTTGATTTTTGGATATGTTTTATATTTGGTGGGGATAATAAAAAATCCAAGTTTTCGATCTTGGTGCACACCGCCATCTTGGAAAAATGACGCAAATAATATTTTTTTTTTAAATATCTTCTCGCCAGGAGGTATTAGAGCAATTCGGGTTTGCACATCTCTTCAGCACTTTTCACCTCTCGCTAAGAGAGGTATTGGAATTTTAGTGAATCCCTAGATCCCTAAATTCTGATTATAATATTTTTACGATGACGTCCGTATATGTGTATATCTGTGTACGTGTGTGTATGTGTGTGTGTGTGTGTGTGTGTGTGTGTGTGTGTGTGTGTATGAATGTTGTCACCACGGTTCCTAAAATACTATAAGACATGTTTAACTATGGATTCCTCAATCGGATATAAATGAGAAGAACTGATTAAGTTTTGGTAACAAATGGTCAACCGGAAGTAGTAGTTTCTTAAAAAAAAATCTTCTAAATATTATTTTGCTCTATTAATGTAATAATAGCTGTTTAAAATAAAAGAACATCGTTGAAAAGCTGAAAAAAATCTCTTTCCAGTGTTGATAATATATTGTCCATATAAAAATTCAGACTTTCATGTTATAATACAAAAGGTAACAATGATAAAATAATTGAGCATCGCCATTTGAAGGAAAGAAAAAGTGCCATAAAGAAGTGTAAATAAAAAAATAAATTTATTTTCTAATTACTGTATTGACATTTTAGTTCTTCAAAAACCTAGGTAACTACAGAAGGCGTAATGTTGAAGATAAACAGCTCAAATTACAAATAATAAGTAGAAGTCAATACAACGGATTTGACAATAGCTTTTTTATGAACTCTGTCACTTGAGACGTCGTAAGTCACAAGAGAAGATTGGTGTGCATGCGAGAAAAGAGAAATATACGGATAGGTAATGGTATAATAATAAATGTAAGCTGAGAATGAAAGCTTACATGACTGTTCTAGCTTTACGAATTTATTGCATCCAACATAAACACATTATAGTGGTAGAAAATAAAGTAAAATGTCACTGGACAGTTTTGAATTATTTGCTGCAAGACTGAGGTTTATTACCGTCAGTAATTACACTAAATTCTTACAGATAATTTACAATTATTATTTTGTTTTGTAAAAAAGTAGAGCAAGTAAATTATTCTAAAAATATAATATGGTTTATCTTTATTGTTCTATAAATGTAATTCTCGCTTAACACAGCAATTTAACAAAAGACTTTTTAATTTTTCTACAATTCGGGCGTATGTGTGAATATAATAATGTTAAAATGTTCTTCAAACTGTGTAATATTCAACAGAAATGAATCTAAAAAACATTATCGAATTGAATTGCTAATAGGTACAAATAACCACTGATCATATTATTATTCACATATTTAATCAAATTACTAAACGCATCGAATTACAATATCAATAATACATAGATACACATAACTGTTTAACTATTCAGTTCGCTATTCATTTTATAATAGTATATTATTCAATGAGCATGTAATGTGGGCTATTACTCAAGAGGATGAAGTTTGCAACGCGAGCCGAATGAGTATATAGCCATTACATGCGAGTAGAATACTATTATGTTATACCTGAGAAAAACTAATAAACATAAATGAATAAGAAGAAAACAAACCTCCAGGCGGACACTGAGGAGCAAAAATTAGAGATGGATAACAAAATAGGCAAGAAATTAAAGGAGACAGAATAAGCACTAAAAATGTTTGTCATGTTATGAGAAATAAAGGACTAGACTGGGTCATGTGTAGTGGCAAAATAGTTGCTGATAAGGTAAGGGGAAGAAATAGACTATCCTACATCGCAAATATGAAAAAATTTCAATAATTAATTCGAAAGACCGAGGATATGGAAAGCAGTGGCGTTCCATGACTGTCGACGCATACAAGACATTTGAAGAAGAAGAAGAAGATCAGCACAAAACATCAAACATCCGTCTACTACCTACGATAGTTTATTAGCGACTGTTCACATTTTATATTAGTTACCTACCTACCTATATATCATACATAATTGTTAAAAATAATTTAATCAATTATAAACAGTAAATTACCACTACATAATATCAATTAGTGATTTATTTGATTAAACCTGATTTATAGATTGCACAGAATAGAATGGAATAGAATAGAATAAGGAATGGAATAGAATAGGAATAGAAATTTTTAAGACCATTTATAGATTGCATAGAATAGAAGACTTGGAATAGAATGACGTTACTTTTGTGTCACTTTTGCACTAAATTAACTATATTTATTGGTGATTTGAATAATGTCATTGCTTGTTTTTGCAATAAAATATAGTATTTCTGCAAAATAAATGTTGTCTACAGAAAGTTTTTACGTTAGGGGATGGGCCAAAAGCAACGAAGTTGCAACAAGTCTCACGAATATTATCGAAGCACGCCGAATGGAATAGAATAAGAAATAAAATTTGGTTATATCCTATTCTATTCCATTCTATTCTATTCCATTCTGTGCAAGTATAAATGGTTCCATGCATTCATATTGGTTTATATTTCTATTCTCTGAGCTATTCTGTTCTATTCTATTCCATTCTGTTCTATGCAATCTATAAATCAGGCTTTACTATCAATACATTATAATATACATATTAATTTTTTATAACAATTCTATTATAATATATCTGTATTATGATAGTAATAATTAATAATATCTAGTATTATATTATAATTTAATTGTCAAATAAATAGTGTATCATCAAAACTTCATTTTATCCCTTGTATAAATATTTAGAAAACATACATACAAACCATGAAAAAATGCTAAATAATGCGAGTAGGGGAGTAGAAGTGTGTAAAAACAAATTAATGAAATTAAAAAAGAATGTTAAAACAAAATGTGGGTAGTGAAGAGGTAGAGACATAAATACTGTGAAACGAAAAATAAATGAAATTTTAGATGTTTACTAAAATTACATTAAAAATTGAAATATTTTTTTTTTTTTTAATTGGTGACAAATACTGGTTACTGGTTGTTTCACCATCATTGAAAAATTACCTCATTAGGGTTTCATTTTGTGTTGTATTTATTATAAATGGACATGCGAGTTTATTTATTTTTATTTATTTATTGTTAGTCTGACCAACAGGGTTCAAGACCCCAATTACAGGTTGACTATAATACAACATAAATTTAACATGTTTAATGACACAAGTAGTTAACAAATGGAATGACACAAAGAAAAAACCCCAGAACTTAATAATACATATAGCTGTTTAAGATAATGTATTGTAATGAATAGTAGTGGTTAATGAATATAATAATTGTATAAAGCATTTTTAAACTTTACAATCGAGCCGACAAAAATGTCGAAATATTCAGGTAAATTGTTAAAATTAAAACAAATCATACGAATAGGTGACTTTACTTCATAGTTCGTTCGAGGAGTGTTACAGTAGAATGTATATTTAAATCGGGAATTATGCCTAGGAACTAAGAAAGGAATTTTACCTAGGATTACGGGATCATTTATAATACAATGCAAAACTTTATAAAGGAACATTGATGATTGTATTTTTCTTCGAGTATCAAGAGACACAATACTAAATTCACACAACAAATCTTTGTAATCAGTATCAAAACTAGGATAATATCTATGAAGCTTGAAGAAGCAAAATTTAATAAATTTGCGTTGAATAGATTCAATAACATGGCTGTATTTATTATATATGGGACACCAAACTTGCTGACAATATTCCAGTTTTGTTCTTACGAACGAGAAATATAGTTTCTTAAGAGTTGAAATATGAACGAAGTATTGTTGTAAGATCTCTGAGACAAACGAGTATGTTATGTATTAAATTTACGGGCGTTGCAAAGCACAATACAACGTACCTACTTTTCAACGTTATTTTATGTTAACCATGCACAACAAAATCAAAGTGAGTTTGTTTTTAAAGATTTTACTGTGCGTTCCGTCGACTTTTAATGTAGTTATGTTGAAATGCGCATTGAATTGTCAATAAGTTTTGCAGAATTTCATAAAACGTATTGAAAGAATTCACATTATTGTATAGTTTGAATATAAGTATTTGTAAGTGGAAGATAACAATTTATCGAACGAGTTTAGAAACATTCGAAAATAATTGAATTATTTCCAGTGCTTGTTTTGAGGCATTACCTACTTAACTAACCTAATGTCGTACGGAGTCTTTTTTGTACCCCTGTATATGTATAAAGTATAGACGTGATGGCCATGAAGATATAGCACATATTAAATACAAAAAATCTGATGTGACCAGCACATTATCTTCTGTCAATTCTATGTACTTTGTACAAATAGCATACTAAAAGTTTCTTGGAAAAGATTATATATGTATATCCAGTTAAATTGTAACAAGAACTTATACTATTTTCTACAAATTTCATTCCGAAAGTTCTTTGGGAAAGATAAAATACAATAAAATTATAACACGAACATATACTATGTAAATTGCACTTGACACTGACATGTCAATTAGAATTATTTGAATATATCAGCTGTTTCCATGATTATAGCAAAGTTGGTTGACTTTTGAAAGTTAATCTCGTTATAATTCTTTAACTTTATCTATTGAATATGACAGAAAATGTATAATAATCACACCGTGTAGACAATAAGATATTCTTTCATATTGATAATACATAAAATGTCAAAAACTGATATTTAACTGGGGTTTTTCAAGAAAAACTGTTAAGAACTTCAAATAAGGGAACTTCCGGTCGACTTATTACGAAAATCTAATCAGCTCTTCATATGGATGTAACGATAACGAAGAAGAATAGGAAAGAATTATAATTTTAATTGTAGGCAGCCTAAAACGTGCTTATTTATTAAAACTCACCACCGATTTTTTTGACCAAAGACAATAACTTCCTTACCTAAAGGTCACGGAAGGTAAAAATGAAAAAGTCCTGTAAATGATTAAGAAATTACTAAACTTCTATAAGATCTTTAAATTCTTACAACAAATGCTTAACAAAAACGCATCTCACGACTTCCGGTTTAAATATCCAGGAATGTAAAACTAAATATAATTCGTAATTCGCGCACAATAAAATTGTTTAAAATGTCATGTAAATGACAATTAATCGCCTATCAAATTAAAATTTTCATACATGTGATGTAAATTAATTCACAATGTTAACATCAATTTGTATGATAATTTGTATATTATTTATGAATCTCTCAAATCAATTATTTTTATATATTACATTTTATCGATATATGTACATCACTGAAGCCGGTTTTACAATTGTAATGTTTTTTATCGATTTTAAGATTCTGAAAATTATTTATTTGTTTTGTAATTATTTAAGATTGTTCACAGCGTTCATTCATTCATATTTTCCTTCATTTTACTAAGAAAAATTGTACAAAAAATAAAATATTTGATAAGTCGTATGTAGTTTATATTTTACTACAATTTTCTGAACTTGGAAACATGAATCTTTAATAAATTACTCTTATTACTAATGTACGAGTATATTCTAGAGACAAAATTTGAAATCTAATGCTCGTAAGTATATGTTACGTAAAACATATTTTATGAGCTCACAATAATAAATTTTTAAGATGAATTCCCACATCTCTGAAAAAATTAAGACATTACGTAATGTTGTCCGTTGATAATCAGAGTCCAAAAGTGTGACTCAAATATATATGTATATAATATTCATTACAAGTTATAGAATTTGGATGATATTAATATGACAACACACATGTTTGAAAAACGCGATAGGCATAAAATTTTACACGTTTAGCAAGGATACAATTTGACGGATTTTTTTTGCAAGAAGATAAATAGTTGAAAGTGACGCTTTAATTTTTATAAACAAACTTTACCATAACGTAATGTACAATTCTATATAATAACTATTATTTTATTGCCCAGATGCCCGGCGTCCCTTTGGCTATCGCCCAGTCGTTTCCAATATCAGAAAAAAAATCGGAAGCAGAGGAAAATTCATTTTATATAAAACATATTCAAAAAACAAATATTAAAAAACCTAAAACATTTTGTATAACAAGGCAGTGTTGTATTTGTTTTTTGCAAGAACCATAAACGAGAACAGCGAGCGTGAATTACATTTCCATTTTTAATTATGAAATTAACATTTTTTATTCGACGGAAGCTGCTGAAATATTTTTTTGTTTGTGGCTGTTTTCTTGTTTTGTTTATTTACTCTGTGATTATTTGAAGTTGTTCACAGCATTCATTCATACTTTGTACACTGTATTTGTATACTTGTATACTTTCAAAATTTGTAAAAAAAATAAAATATTTGGTAAATCGTATATATATAGAGTTTAAATTTTGTCCAAGTTCATAATGAGAACTTGGGCAAGTTCTAGAAATTGAGCTTAAAAACACTTGCACTTGTCAATTTTTAGTTAAGACACTTATAGGTACTATAAGTAACTTATTCCAAGTTGCCATTTGTGATTAGTCTATTATTAAACAAGTCAGTGATGATGTTTATAAGTCAAGAGGTCAAGAGGATAAAGTTTGCGAGTAGAGTAGAATATTATATATCTACTATATATATATTTTATTTTTCTCTTTTAAATTTGTACATTTAAAACATTATTACATGTGAGAAATTTTCCAAGGATCTATAAAAAATATTTTTCTTCTATTCATATCATTTTAATTTAATATTGCGCTTGAAAATATTCCATAAGAGTAGAAAAACATTTTTCTACTGACAGCTACTGTAGCTGGTATCCGTAACCAGCTTCTGTGTGTGGGGTAGTATACACATGAAGTAAGCAACAGGTGGTTGCTGTAACAGGCAAATCGATAAGAGTTGACGATTTTCAAGTTGAAAAGTTGCAAAACTTTTCACAAATAAATAAATATTAGAAACTTGATCGGTGTTTTAGCAACTTTCGCTGTGACTATTGCTTGTATAGATTGATTCATCTTTCGTTAAAGAATTACAATTGTCATTAATTTTCTTAAGTTTTGCATTCAACACGCGTCCACTATACAAAAAAAAATATTTGTGTTGTTAATTTATAAGTTATACCTTAAAAGTAACACAAAAATTATATACAATCATGATCCTGTGTGAACCGTATAATGTCAATATTACCTTGCTTAACTACCGTTTTAGTCACTTAGATATGTTCAATATGTCTTTCAACTCATATGTACCTAATATACTTAAGGTAGTTCATCAGTGATATTCGTAATAAAGTGTCATTATATTTACTTTAAAAATTGATAAAATAATTTTTAGTTTCAATTGATGAAAACCAAATGTATAGTTTACCATTTTTTAAATTATTTTTTTATTATAAGTTCTATGTATGACTTCAGTAGTATCGAAATGAAAATTGCAATCAAGTAAATAGGGCAAAATTAGTTTTTATGTAAGAAAAGGTTTAATTTTCTACGATTTTGTTACACATTTTTACCTCTCGCTAAGAGAGGTATTGGAATCATGCTAAACTTCGCATATCCAGATTTTATTGGATAAGCACGATTTAAGGTCCCTAGAATCCGATTATAACATTTTTAAAATGATGTCTGTGTGTGTGTGTGTGTGTGTGTGTGTGTGTGTGTGTGTGGATGTCTGTATGTGTGTATGTCTGGATGTTGTAGACACGATTCCTCAAAAACTATAAGACTTAAAAAATATTTAACTGCAGTTTCCTCAATCTGACATTCCTGGGAAGAGCTGAAAAGGTTTTGGTAACAATTGAACAACCGGAAGTAGTAGTTTCTTAGAAAAATTCTTCTAAATATAATTTTTTTGGAGTTTTTTTATTAAATATTGAAGAACATAAAATTCTCCATCTAATACACTTAAAATTTTTATTATATCTTGTATAGATTTAGAGATAAAGACACTATAATTTATAGAGTACACTAATCGCAGAGGCTAAGGCACTAAGGAAACCAGTTGACAAATTCCAATGTTTATAATATCAACAGTTTTAGTGACATTCTGATAGCTTTTTCTGGGAAGTATATTTAATTTTTCTTATTGTTTTATTAATTAAATATTTGAAATTATAGGTAAAATTGTGGTAAAATGCATATATCCATCAGAAATACCGCCAATCTGGTTAATGAATTGGAACAATCTCTGGCATTTCGAAACTTCCTCATACAATGAAAAATATATATAATTAGAATTATATGTGTGCAGAAGACATGTTAAATACAATAAAAAACAATATTTGGGTAAAGTTCTGTAATATTTTGTTATAAAACGACGGTTCGAAAGCGAAGTGTAATACAATACTTATATGGCCTAATATGGAAATGGCGAGAGGTCTTGTGCTGGCCACAACAGATTTTTTTCATATAATTTACTATATTTCGGATGAAATAAATTAGTAATAATTTTTCTGATTGCGCGTGGATTAAATCTTTCGCTGAATAGTTGATTGCAACGTTGCCAGTTGACTTGACACTTTATTACGTATTTGCGTAATAGCGTCAAAAATATAATTTAAGCATCGCCAGCCCGATAAACCCGAACCTGAACCGAAACAAAACCGAAACCAAACCGTAACATTTTAGAGAATCCAAAACCCGAACTGAAACTCAGATATATTTTTCTATAGAAACGAGTCTGAACCAAATCGGGTTTTTGGCGGGTAAATGTACATAGAAAAACACCGCTAATCCGGATCAATTAGAACTAGCTCAATCCAGATTAATGAAAAATCCGGATTACTGGAGCTACATTAAAGTCATTTTGGTATTATTTTATGAATCTACACTTTTAAAGAAAAGTGGGAAATGTTATGAACATTTTTTCGAAGAAAATTATATAATTATATAAAATAAAGAAATGAGATTAATATAACTGATTTATTAAAGGAATAGCTAGTTTTCAAATGATTAATTATTGTGGTTTTTATCTAGTTATAAACGGCACAAACCTCTCTTACAAATTACATGTTTTTAGTAATAATATTCTTAAAAGTATCTTCTCTTGTTTTTAACAACTAATATGTAAACGTGAGAAAAGTGACACGGACAAACTTTATAATAATGCAAATTATACAGTGCATATTTTATTGCGTCTACCTGTAAAATTAATTATAGTTGTTTTAAGTTTCTTTACATATTTATATGCAATTACAATTCAAATTAGGTTCATATTTTATGAAAATGTTTAGTACATCTACTATGTTCTTAAATGAAACGATGAGTAATTTTTAGAATATTTTTTGGCTTATATAGAACAGTGCCGTGACAAATCATTTAAAAAGGAGAGTTGATAAAGATCAAGATTTTCATAATTATGAGCCCCTCGTCTTGATAGTTCATTCTAAGGGCAAAAATCCATGTTTATATTTAAATTAATTTATACAGAGTTAAAAATTTAAACTTGTTTTATTGTTGATAAATGCAATATAGAATAATCACTTTACTATATTCAACAAATTCTTTGTTGAATATTAAACGTTAATGATACGTATTTTAAATTATAAACTTCAATATTAAAACGCATTTTGGACGAACTATTATGACGGGGGATCTTTTGTTTAGATGAACAATGAAAACGTTTTTAATATTACAGAATTACTGTAACCATAAAAAGTTATATATTTTCTAACGATATTTTAATATCGTCGTCATAGTAACTGGTCACTATTAAAGATTTATGATATATCTATCAAATTTCATATTAAACTATAAACTACGAGTATATACTATACAAAAATTTGAACATGCAGTTAATCTATCATAAATTCAATAAAAAATCCATATAATTTTATTAGAAAGCATATAATGTAACTGTATTTTCTATATCTGCAATTCTATCATGCATTTTGTACCAAAATATAATAAAACAACTCTGCTTTTTAGTACTTATATCATAAAACAGGTTTATAAGTAATAAAAAAGAATTTTGTAAATCGGCGTGAACACCTTTATAAGAAACATTTATATGTATCATGAAATAAAAAAAAAGAAATAATCGCAGCATAATTAATAACTGTTTGTCTGGTCACTATTCTGAAAAATAGATCAATAATTTTGTTGTAGATTAGAAATTATGTACGAGTTTCATCACGTTTTACCATAATAAGCTAAAATATTTTTTTTTATTATACTTGCATCATAATCATGGTTATCGAACTAAAAAGCGTGCGAAAAAAGATTAAAGCACGGAGTGTTTTAAAAAAATTGCTAGTCAGCAACAAACAAAATAATCCACAAATGGGAGATTTATAAAAAAGACTAAATTCAGAATTAAATAAATATATAAATTTTACCATGATGTATGTGGATGTGTGTGTATGTGTGTGTGTCCGGATGTTGAAGGGACAATTTCTCAAATTGTATAAGACTAATGACCAATTTAACTATAAGTATGCTCTTAACCTAACATTAGTGGGAAGAGTTGAAAAGGTTTTGGTAATAATTGGACAACCGGAAGTAGTAGTTATTTTTCGGAAATTTATATTACAAATATTAAAGAATGTAAAATTGTCTATCTGCTACATATCGCATCAGAAATACCACCAATCTCGTCAATAAATTTGAAGAATCTCGAATATTTACAAGAGTAGGAGGAAACTTATTTATAGAATGAATTAAAGAAAAAATATATTAATAATAAATGTAATTAAAATTTTTGTATGGTACCAGAAATGTGAAATACAATATGTATTTATATAGCCTAATATGGAAATGGCGATAGGTCTTGTGCTGGCCACAACAATTTTTTTAAAAATTTATTTGGAACCAATTTAAGGTGGACCCGGTTAAAATTCGACTTAACCCCTTTTGGGGACCAGCACTCTCTGTTTTCTTTTTTGCAAGATAAAAGATGGAAGTTAAAAGAAGCGTTTACAATAATTCACTACAAATATCGACCACCAAATACCAAATCTAGGGTCACTTGGGGTAAATATGAGACAAATTTTAAAATATGTAAAACTTAGATTTAGTTATCTCAGTATTTTAGGAATAAAAAGGTTTAGTAACAGTATTTTGAAGAGAAGATACTGTTTTTGAGTGAATTTTTTACGACTTCTTAAAAATAATCAAACTACGAAAAAAAAAACCTTGCTCATTTTTCCCCGTGTTGTGGGGCAAAAATAAGACGGGTCTGTGTAAAAGTGAGACATGACTTAAAATCGTATGTTATTTTGATATTTACACGGTTTGGGGCAAATTAAAGACATACTAGGTAGTGTCTCATTAATATTATATTTTCAGACTGAAGAAAAATAACAAAATTTTTGGTACTTTCTTAGCATAAATACAAAATGGAACAACATTTGAAAATTTATAATTCGTCTACATCAATTTTCTCTTCGAATGTATGTTTTATCTGGTCACCTGTTTTGCCAGGACGATTGTTCTTCAAAGGAGTTTTTATTTCATTCTGTGCCACATATTCTTGTACTACGTCACAACCTTCTGATTTTGTTAATGAATATCTCCACTTGGCCATTGTTTTTAAATTATTTGCCAATGTAGTTTCTTGTTCCTCACTTAATGCAGTCTTAGTGCCTCTTTTCTTAAGAGGACCCTTTAATACATATCTAGACAAGTTCGACTTGTCTATATTAAATTGTTTAGCAGCAGCCCGTTAACTTATTCCTTCACTGATTTTCTTTACAGCTTCCTTGACCGACTCTTCATTGTATTTCGGATCCTATTTCTTGTAATTCCTCGTTTTAAACTTCTAAAGTAAAATAGTTTTATGTTAACTGCGTCTTAAATTTACCCCACATTATGTCTCATATTTTCCCAACCCATTTATATTTTTTTAAATATATTTATTAATTAATAAAAATATCTTCTAAATATTATTTGGAGTGAAATCACAGAATAGACATTCATACAGAAGCGACAGTCAGAGAGAGAAACGAAAATTAGAGAGAGAAAGAGTATGCCAACAAATTTAAAGGGCTAATCGGATAAAATCGGATTATTTCGGCATACATTCGTATCTTACGATTTTGTTCTTTTCATTATCTCAACGAGAAAATTCTCTGTTAGGGGTCAATAATAAAAGTATATTGAGAAACACAAATTGATTTCTAATAAGAACAAACATGTTATTTTTTCAACAAACGATAGGAAAAATCGTTATCATGAAGAAAATCATTATATTTCACATAATCTGGAGGAGCAGTTGTCTCAGCTTGTCATGCCCATGTATTTTAGGGTTATGGCTAATTCAAGCAAACCAAACACGTCTTCTCACTTTTGACATATATCATTTTGTGAACTGTTTGTGAATTTTAGAAGTGGTGTTAGTTTCTAATAAAATGGAAAAAAACGAAGAAGGTAGACTCGGGAGGACTTGTTTGTTCATATAAAAACTGTATAAGTAGATTTAAAAAATGGAGAAAGTGAAATGTAAGTTTTTTTCGCTTCCGAAAGATCCTTAAATGTAAGTAATGCAAAACGACTTCCATATCATGCAAAATGTATATTCATTTAATAAATATAGGTGTAAAATGTGGCTCAAGGCCTGAGGAAGAAAAAACTTGATGGATAAGGATATTTGGGACATAATCATCGAGTCTGACGTTTGTGTTTCCCACATCAAAGATATAAAAAATTCCGCATTGTATTGAATTTGTAAAATTCACGTATTTGTCTAATAAAAATATAATTATGTGTTTATTTTATCTGTTAATTTGTTAATAAAATTAAAATTTTAGTACTTTTGTGTTCTAATTTTTCTTTTACCATTTAAAACAATTTAAATTTCGCGCGTAAATTTGCCAACAAATTTAAAGTTCAAGGTCGTAAACATCAAATCGCAACAACAATGGTGCAGACAAGGAGTGTCGCTTCTGTATGAATATCTATTCTGTGGTGAAATCGCAATGAAATGTTGGTTAATACTATATTTAATACTTTGTATTAATGGTTTATTGTACGCTGTTACGAACGAAATTTTGGAACGTCAGGTAAGGTTAAAATTTCTGTTAAAAGTACAGAGATTTTTTCTGGGGTAATTTCGACCTCACAATCTGGTATAATTTTACTAACTTAACATTTTACATTGAAATATCCGTTCTGTGACATGAACGTGCTAAATTTAAAATAATCAACAGAATAATAAATATGTCTCACTTTTACCTCAATTTTCAAGTGTCTTAAAATTACCCCGATTGACCCTACATTAAAGTCAAGAAATTTATCGCTAATCCAATTATAATGTATTATATTTTTGTCATTGTACTAATAACAAACTGTATACTATAACTTTTACCTAGAACTTTATACACGTAAGCCATCTATCAGCACTAATTAAAACTAATTTCCAATACTTCCTGTAAAAAAGGATAGAAGAATTGCTCAATTATCTTTAGTGGCCACTGTCCATATCCTGTGTAACGTGACACTTTCTATCTAAGTGGGTAGGAAACTTAGACTTACTGATTCCTCTGCAAGGCACTTCAAGAGGTCTTAACCCATTTAGTGCCACAAGTGCTCACGGGATAATAGCGACATCGACTTCCACGGAGCCGATAATGAGAAATTACTTTTAACTTGTTAGAGTAATTGCACCACGAATGAATCACTACAGTTATTGATTGTAAATTAATGATAGCAATTTTTTTTTTTTTTGAAAATGCAGAATAAATTGACAAGCAGGACGTGGTTATGAAGCAGAAAATATTTTATTGTACAATTTATTATATTTTTAGATTTGGTGGATTGATAATTGGAATATATTTCCTTGTTAGTAAATATAATTTTAATAAAAGTCCAATTCGACATTACAACATTTTTTTTAATAATACGAATCAATTATAAATACCATGAAGCCTAAAGGGCTGGTTTATGATGAACTTAATTTATAAATTTACATTTAGAAATTTTTATTTAAAATTTTCTCTCTTGTTTATGTTCGATTCTGAAATTCTGGATCTGACCAATCAGTTTCTAACACGTGACTTGTCACTACTTGACATTTGAAATTTCACCAGTTATCAGTTCAGATTTTAGGTTACATTTTATTTTCATAGCCATGAAATTGTTAGACGCTAATGAACAAGGCGATTTTTTAATAATAACGGGAATATTTTTACTATTGTTGATTTGTATAATAAAGAAATAAAACAAACACATCTTAAAAAACGTAGATGACTTGTTAGGCAGGAGTTAGACCTATGAGCACATTGATTTGTCAACGGGCAGTATCAAGTTTGTTTTTGAAAGTGAAATAAGATCATGAACAGTTCTTCAAATATACTCGTATGAGTGTTCATTTATTTAATTCCTTGTTACCCCTCGTTGCACTGAAATTACGCAAACGTTTTTATTTTTTTATTCAATTTTGACGTTTTAAACTGTCATTATTAACTCCATAGCAACAACTCAGTCTGCAACAAATATTGCATTTAAAATAACATCAGGTACGAAAATAACACTCACCATAATATTTATTAGACATTATCAGCCATTTTCTTTATTTTTCACAGCACAAATGACACACAATGAAGAATTTTAAATAAATGACTTCACGACTATCAGCGACGATTGTCATGCTCAGCCTACTCACTGATCAGTTTTTTATTTTGTGAAAATTAAATATTATAATGGTTTTTATTATTATTTCGTCAAAATTGAATAAAATATTGTACAAACCACGTGAGCTAAGAATGTTTGTTCACTCGAAGAAATTAACTCACTCGCCCTTACGGACTCGTGAACTAAACGTTCTTCTCATGAATAACATTACCTTAGCTCACTTGGTGTGCAAATATCTATTACAATTCATTTTCTTTGTCGTACAAATTACGATGTTTGCGAATACTGCTTATTAACAAAAAACAAAATATCAATTTGTTCCTGTGAATCTATCTTCAAAATGTCAACTGAAAACAGAAAAGACAGCTAACGAATGAAGCAAAGTTGTACCTTACCGCCATATCAATTTCAAATTTCTAAATTTGTAAATCGTTCATAAAACCATCGTATACGTTTTAAGTGAGTTTATATTTTAAAATCTAAGTTATAAACTGTAAATTCGTAAATTAAATTGATCATAAACTAGCCATTATTCCGAATCCAAATAAAATTTAATACTCCCATTGTTTCTGTTTTATATTTTAGCCATTGTTTTGTTTTTAATATTAATTTTATTACAAAAATTTATGAACTCTACTTAAAACTTATTATTTGATTGGGCTCTTTAAACAACAAGAGAAAGAAAAATACACTTACGTGCATAAAAATTGACCACTTCGCAGTTTTGATTTTAATTATTTTTTTTTTATAAACTGGATCTCAGATTAATATGAAACTTATGCTGTTTGAAAGATAAACAAATATATCATCCCGGCATATTATCCATTTCTGGGTGTGCCAATCTGCTTTGTACACATGTTTCGGTAATGACACTGACATTCGTACTGTTATCGTCCGGTTTTTATCAGGCGACACTTCATAGGCACTCATTGCTGGCGTGGAGCGTGCACCATAGGGGTCATTTTTGTGCAATTTAAAACTCGAAAAAATCTTTTGGCGTCGGTCGGAGTTGAATCCGCTGCCCCAGATTCACGATTAGATACTTACGCACACGGCTACAAAACTCCATACAGAATGAGAACAAGATTCAAAATAAATGGAGGGAGGGAGAAAAATTATTAGCCCATTTCATATATTTTAATAAATAATGGGAAATAATGTATTACTATTGTAAAAATTATCAGTTAGTGAAAAAACGCATAATTCGTTCTCAAACAATTCTAAATTTAGTTTGGATGTGTTTTAAAATTAGTTATTAATTTCGGTCAAAATTTACATTTTAATGAAATCAATTTAGAGATTTGTTTTTGGAGTTATTCATTTATTAATTATTATTAATCGAAAAAGTATGAAACAACAAATGAATCAATAAAACGATAATTGGTGAAAATGCAGAAAACTGCCATCATCTCAGACAGCGCGGGCATGAGTTTGTAAATAAGGTTAGGTTATGTTGGTAATAGAAAAGTCAGAATGCCACTTTTGACTATTTCTCCTGTGTCCTGCTCATATTGAATGAATAAGATGCAAAAGGTTTTATTTAATTCCACAGTTTCGCGAAAAATAAGTCAAATTTTATATTTAGCAACTATAACAAAACACAAGTTGTTGATAGTTCATAAAGTGGAAATACTGGTTAAGTGGTTACTCATGTGCAGAATCGCAATTCATATTATAGGGGCTGTAGTTTAACAAACAGAATAGATCGCCAAAACTGATATGTTTATTATATGTGCACATACATTTCATATGTACTTTAACATTAATTTCGCTAACTTCACCCAACTATACTTCATTTTAATTACATTTCTATTTGTAAACTGGTCCAATTTCAGTTATATCAAACACGTGAAATTATCAACAGCGTTCATAGAATGTGATCGGATTATATTTTATAATCAATTATAAAATATTATTAAAATATTTATAAACTTTATTGAGCAAAACATAATATCTTACTGTAGATACGAGTACATAATTTTCTATGACGTAGATATTGAGCTCATTTTGTTCTCAAACAATTTTAAAAATATATAAAAATGTTTCAAAATAACTTTCATGCCGAACAATTGAAAATAATTAATAAAAATCTGTTGTAGCCAGCACAAGACCTTCCGTCAATTCGATGTATTTTGTACAAATCCCATACCAAAAGCACAGATTATCTATACTACCGTATACAGATGCGACACTCGGCGATTTCGTTGGGGCAAATTTTCAAATGCGCAGGTTGTTTGCGCATGCCATATTTCGTTAATAAAATGGCGTGTTCTTAGTTTACCGTTATAGTTTGCAAAATAAATATGAAATATAAAAGTCAGTGCCGTGAAAATAAAATGGAACACTTTTTTTTTCAAAATTTTGAAATTGAAGCCATACAATTTAATATCATTAAAAATATTGTAAAGTAAATTAAAGAAATTGAATTTACCCATCCTTGACAGGAAAGTTTATAAACAAGAACTTTAATACAATAAAAGGAAAAAAAAACTATTATTATTATAACAAATAATAAGAAATGGCTTCATTGATTCTTTGTTTTTTTATGTTATGTTGTCATTTAATGCCATAGTGTAGCAGTTGATTTTTACATATTATTATAAATAATAGGTATCGTATTATTTAATTCTTTGTTTTTATATTAGTAATATATTTAAATAAAATGATATCTACTGACTATAAAAAAAAAACATTGAAAAATAGAAACTTCTTTTTCGGATTTGAACTCGCGACCTCACATAGATTCGGTGTTTGCTCTAACCCTCGCTCTAACCAACTCGACTACAAGCCAAGCTGTACAGGCCCGCATATTTGTAGGATTTTGAGGTAGTAAATTATTTCATTAAAAACATGGCCGCCAATAAAATTTTTTGGAGACACTAACTTCAAAGGTACCGACAGAGAGTGTTGCATCTGGTTACAATAGTATAGGTAATCTGTGCCAAAAGTTCCTTGGAAAAGATTCTATATATCATGTAAAATTATAACACGAACACATATTATTTTTTACAAATTCCATTCCAAAAGTTCCTTTGAAAAGATTCTATAAATCCAATAAAATTATAACATGAACATGCACTATATAAATTGCACATAATACTTCCTTCTTTCTTCTTCAGCTTTTCCCTAATTCAAAACAGGTGTTGTTTATCATTACGGGTGATGTATCTTGGGTGTAAAACTTTGAATCCAAAACCAAACAACAATCAATTGTTTGGATCTTTGAAACTGAAAAGTCGCTTAATTAACAAGGCTCAACGGAGGAGATTCAAAAAATGGAACTTTAGTTTGTTTTGAAAAGTCGTTGCAATCAATGAAGAAATGTATTTTAGATAGGGATGAATACTTTAAAAAACAAAGTTTTTTCTTCAAAAAGTTTCTGCATTCATTTAATTGAAAATGGATTCCGTGTTTCAAAATCGTTAGCAAAAGGCTTTAAATGTTCTAATTTTTTATCATATTATTCAGATGTAAGGATTTCAGTATTGCCAAAATAAAAAGAAGTTTTCGTAAAAATTAATTAATGATGTTTTGCTGAGACTGAAGTTTCATAATATAAATTTGTTGTAACTTTGTTTCACTTTCTCTACTTTATTGTTTACTAAAACAATTCACTAGATAAATAAGACGAAGAAGAAATCTCTTTTATTTGTTAATTTAATAAGTTCATTGCATTTATAAATTACTTGAAGAAAAATAAAACTTTCTGTAATGATGCACTTGAAGAAACAAAAGTGCTCCATTATCTCCATCTCTCCATCTTTGAAAGTCGTAAAACTAAGAAATGGACACATGAATTACGACCACAATTTTTATAATTTCATCATCACTTTCCTTTCCCGTCACCTTGCACTTCAATTCAATTCCATCTTAATCTAATTAATTAAATAATAATCCAAGATTAACACCCACTCATTCGTATTGTGATTTATTAAAGCCAATAAATATGCCAAAAGACAGACTGCCTACAAAATATGAATTTTATGGATATTTCCTTTACTATAAGAAAATAATATTAACGAAAAACTATTGTGATATATTTTATTTTACCATTTGCGAAAATATTTATTTATAAAGTGAAACTTTATCCTATTCAACCTCGAAGCTATAGTATCGCCGAAGAAGATGTTATTATTGCTTGTTATTTATGAATATATTATGTTCGAAGCTGTGAACACCAACCCTAAAGTCTTATTTATAATTTTATTTATATTTCTTCTTTTAGTAGCTGTGAATGAGCCTTAATTTTCATTATTAACAACAAAATTTCATTGCATAAAGTGCCACTTTATAAATAAATGTATAACAAAATATTATGCAATGGTAAAAAATACGTACACCACTTAACCAACAAAGCAAATGGAATTTTTAATTGAATAATTACAGTAACAATATGTGTTTAAACATCACAGGAAGTCAAAGGATAAGGGTTAGTATTCTTGACCCTTCGCAAGAGACAGGGCTGGTTTTACATGTTTCAGGCCTTGAAGCAATTGTTATTTACGTCCTGTTTATTCTATTGTTTACAGGTATGACCTTAGGCCATAGGTAAACTAGTTTTCAAATTATATTTAGAAGATTTAAAAAAAAAACTTTTTCTTCCGATTGTCCAATTGTTACCAAAATCTAAACAGCTCATCCCCGGCATGTCTTCTTCTTCTTCTTCTTCTTCTTCTCCTTCACTGATCCTTTATACCCTTTATAGGGTGTCGGATATGGTTTGCTGCTACTCGTTCTTGACCCATTTTTTCCATTTTTCATTTCCTCCATATTTTTTCCTCTTCTTTTGCCTATCTCTTCTATTCGTCCCTCCCATGATTCTATCACTTTTTACCTCCCGCTACCCTTGGTAAGGGAGGTATAACAGGGTTGTTGTAATTTTGCCCGACCCAAAAAACCCACCCGGGTTTTTTCAAAAAACCCATCTAAAAAAACCCATCTAAAAAACCCATCTAAAAAACCCACTTTTATGAAATCATATTTTATTAATTAAATATAGTACATACTTATATGGTACACATATATACATCATTTTTTGACACCGGCTACATTTTACAATCAATTTCATTTTGGGTATTTCGTGTTTGATCATTTTAAAAATATTTATCATTGCTGTGCGAATTTTGCACGGTGTTTCTTTTATATTTGAACAACTCCAACCCTTGTGTCAGCATTTTCATTATTTTTTGAGTTGTGTATTAATCATACTATTTGTTTAACGTGGCTATAATAACTACTGAAATAAGTTGGATCTAATTCTTGTACACACTTGCATTGCACAGACTTGCAACTATTAATATTAATTCGTAACTTGTACACATGTACACTCTCTAGTTAATTTATTGTTTATTACATTATAGTTAAAAAAAAAAATCTGATGTGGCCAACACAAAACCTCCCGCTATTTAATTTTTATTAATTTAAATACATACCTACCGTATTGACTATTGCTTTATTTACTATTTTCTTTTTAAAATGTCACTATTATTAATTTGAAGTGATATGTTTTCTGACAGTGACATTTACTGAAATAGTTTTTATCTTAGGCTTCGCGACTAATAAAAAAAATTATTTTTAAATTTATCTGTAATATATATATAGAAAAATTATTAATGTATTCCTGTAGAAAATTCAATAATCTTTAATTTTCATAAGACATAAAATTCGAAAAAATTACATTTAATGGTATTTTTTGAAGAAAAACCATTATGAGCTTCAAGTAAAGTACGATTTCCATTTATCCGATTTACACCAAAATCTAATGGCTTCTATTCCTATTAGAATAGGGTAAAAATACAAGGTTTCAGAATTTTCTGAATGATAGTATTTGAGTTAGAGTGCAAACAAAATTCGTACACATACACACATACACACACACACACACACACACACACACACACACACACACACACACACACACACACATACAGACATCATCGTGAAAATGTTAAAAATGGATTCTAAGGACCTTAAAACGTGGTCATTTACTAAAATCTCGATATGTAATTTTTAGCACGATCCCTATACCTCCCTTACCAAGGGTAGCGGGAGGTAATAAAAAACGAAATAATTAATAATATTAATATCTATTATCTATTACGCCGACTTGTGTATGTGTATTAGTACACTTTATAAAACTAAAGTTAAAAGCGATACTTACTATAATTCGATGTTTGTCAATAAAACCCGCTTTTATTTAATAAAACCCGGGTTTTTTTCAACCCTGAGGTATAGGGATCGTGCTAAAAATCACATATCGAGATTTTAGTAAATGACCACGTTTTAAGGTCCCTAGAATCCAATTTTAACATTTTCACGATGATGTCTGTGTGTGTGTGTGTGTGTGTGTGTGTGTGTGTGTGTGTGTGTGTGTGTGTGTGTGTGTGTATGTATGTGTACAAATTTTGTTTGCACTCTAACTCAAATACTATCATTCAGAAAATTTTGAAACCTTGTATTTCTACCCTATTCTAATAGGAATAGAAGCCATTAGATTTTGGTGTAAATCGGATAAACGGAAAAGTAAGCTCATAATGGTTTTTCTTCAAGAAATAACATTAAATGCCATTTTTTCGCATTTAACGTCATTGGAAAATTATAGATTATTGAATTTTGTACAGGTATACATTAATACTTTTTCTATATATTTTACAGATTAATTTAAAAATTTTCCTTTTTTTAATCCCGAAGCCTAAGATAAACACAATTCCTTTGTTACACAGTTTATTTTTCAAATGAATGTAACTGACAGGTAAACGTTATTGTCAAAAAACTAATCACTTCAAATTAATAATAGTGACATATTAAATAATAAAGAAAATCGTAAATAAAGCAATAGTTATATGCAATGGAACATAATATAGTTTGAAGCATTACTAAATACATAAGTATGTATTTAAATTAATAAAAATTAAATAGCGGGAGGTTTTGTGTTGGCCACATCAGATTTTTAACTAGATTATCTTGCTCCATTCTTTTGATATGTCCAAACCAATTCAGTTGTTTATTTTCTATTTTTAATAATATTTGATCCTGATCTGCTTGTTGCCTAATGCTTTCATTAGTTTCTCTGGCCCATTTTGTTTTCCCCATAATTTTCCTCAAGTACTTCTTTTCTATTGCCGTTAGTTTCGATTCATGTTTTTTCTGTATTGTCCAGGACTAACTTGCATAAGTTATTATTGGGATTATTACAGCGTTATATATCTTTCCACCCAGGAATGTCAGATTAAGGAAACTGCATTTAAATATTTTTTAAGTCTTATAGTCTTTGAATCCGTGGTTCCTACATCCACATACACATAGGCGCGCGCGCACGCACGCACACACGGACACACACGGACATCATCGTAAAAATGTTATAATCGAATTATAGGGACCTTATCCACTAAAATATTGATATGCGAATTTTAGCATGATTCTAATACCTCTCTTAGCGAGAGGTAAAAAAGTACTATAAATTTTTGGTCTCAAGCAAAGCGTTAATGGTGGAGGCCAAGGAACATTATAATTACAATTTATAGGTTCGTCGAAAATACACTGTAGTAACATGTTTTTTGCTTATCGTTTTCTGCTGTTCTATTAATAAAATACTTTCATCTAAATTCAGATAAATTGCTACGTTTCATCTAAAAACTTTTACTTATATAAACAAAATACTGTTCTATCAGAAAATACACACGGTTTGTACTGCCAGGAGCAAATATATTATCATTTTAAAGATTATTCTGATTATTACGGATGGTTATTTTTGCTTATTAAACTTCTGACTTTTAAAATGACGTCAAAAAAATTTGATGTAAGTCTATAACATGCACCAAATTTTCACTGAGACAACGAAGCAAGACACGCTTATAATGCAATGACGTCATTTTCACTGCACGAGGGCAGTTGAATCGAAAACGCTATTAGTTTAGTGTCACACATAAAATGAATTTCCCGCCTTAAATTTCATTATATGCCACTTAAAACTAACCATTGCAACTTTAGTTTATCCTATTACGAGGACAAGCCTTTGAAAATTTAAAGATATTTTTCCATTAGTTCTAACTTTCCGAGTCTAATTCTATTGTAATACATTATGATGTGGAGCAACGGCACTTATTCTCAAAGGTCAAGGGTTCAAAAACCCCCATTAATTTGTAATGCAAGACGAGGTAAAAATATCATCTTTACATAGGCGGAAATCTTGTAAATAAATCACGAGATACATGAAAGAGACGCTGTCATTTTAAAAATGCAGAATGTAGCAGACATATTTAGGAATAAGTAATAGGATCGGTCGTATACAATCATATATCTTTGCCATTTTTGTATTCATATTTAAATCACATTATGAAGAATACAAAAAAAATGCTAAATCACATTTTGATAGTAGTAAAAAAAATATTTTTAACATTTTAATAATTCTTTCTAATACTATTTTACAAAATTTAATATAAGAGGCTTTTCGACATGCTCGTTACAAACAAAATAAATAGTTAACATTTCCGGTTTAACCTGAAGTATATTTTTATTTTAAGTAGGTACCTACCTCCGAATTATCAGTAAATTTCACATTTTAATTTTTACCTTCCCCTACCCTAGGTAAGGGAGGTAGGGAAGTTTATATCTCTACCTACTTTTGAATTATTGCCCTAAAAGTCAATATACCCCATTTTACATAAAAACTTCAAAATTTTCAAAAATCTAATTTGTATGTATCTAGATACTTCTCAATGCGCTGATTCCAGATTTTGAAACCGCAGGTCGATCTCTTTTCGTTTTCGAGATATTTAGATTTAAAGTTTTGCTCAAAACAGCCCATTTTTGGGTCGAGATATGAATTTGGCGATATCATAATTCGATTCTACAGGAAAAAATACATAAGTACACCAATTTTCATAATTTTTGAACACCGCATACAATCTCTTAAGCAAAATAACTGAAAATGGCCAAAAATCGCGAAAATCTAAGGTGTACCCCTTACGATTTTTTTAGTTTTTGGCCATTTTCGGGGGTTTTCAAACTTTTATTCATAAAAAATGAACCGGTTGGACAAAAATTATGAAAATTGGTACACTTACGTAATTTTGCCCGTAGAATCCAATGGTCGTGTCGCCAAATTCATATCTCGACCCATTTTTGGGTTACTACCCAAAAATGGGCAGTTTTGAGCAAAACTTTGAATCTAAATATCTCGAGAACGAAAAGAGATAACGACCTGCAGTTTCAAAATTTGGAATCAGAGCATTAAGAAGTATCTTGACACATAAAAATTAAATTTTTGAAAATTTTTAAGTTTTTATCTAAATATGGGGTATATTGACTTTTGGGGCAATAATTCAAAAATGGGTAGATATATAAACTTGGTAGTAATATTATTTGCTTGTAAAGACAATGTTACGTAAGTGTACACATTTTTAGAGTAATGTATCTAGTAGCCCAAATAACTTCATATAAACCAGTTGAAAAATTAAAATGTTTGACAGAAAAATGTGAGTTGTCAGTGTCAAAAATCCATTCACATTACTGAAGGCTTTTTCTGGGAAGTTCATTTAATATTTCTTATTTTATTATTAATTAAATATTTAAAATTATAGGTACATATATACACATCAGAAATACCTCCAAACTCGCCAATGAATTTGAAGAATCTCAAACATTTAGAAGAGTAGGAGGAAACTTATTATAGAATGAATTAAAAAATATAAAAATATATTAATAATTAGAATTTTTGTGTATGTACCAGAAATATTAAACACAATATATACGTACTAATATAGCCTAATATGGAACAACAGATATTTCATTAATGGTATTGCTATGTACATTAGGGATTGCCGCGAATTTCATGGGAGCAATGCACTGTAAACATCTCAAATTTTCGAATTAAAAGTACATGTGATCCGAAATTTTTCTTGGAAATAAGATACGGCAACTTATACTAAGAAAATTAAAATTGAGAAACTTTATAAATTCGTGATATTTTTAGGTTGACGAAACGACTTCTCCGGAAATCTGATTTCTTATTATAAAAGGTCAAATGAAATTAAAAGTTGCAAAAAATATTTTAGACACTACGAAAATTGAAGACGACGTTCTCTACTGCATTCGTTTATTTTTTTTTATCTCCGCCTATCCTTGGTAAGGGAGGTATAGAGATCGTGCTAAAAATCGCATATCTAAATTTTAGTAAATGACCACGTTTGATGGTCCCTAGAATCCAATTTTAAATTTTCACGATGATAACTCTGTAAATGTATTTAAGGTCCCTAGAATCCAATTATAAAATTTTTACGATGATGTCTCTCTCTATGTGTGTGTGCGTGTGTGTGTGTGTGTGTGTTACGATCCTTTGTGAAATTTTAAAAAGACAATAGTAAATAAAGCAATAGTTATATGCAAAGGAACTTAATATAGATTCCAGCATTAGTAAATACGTAGGTATGTATTTAAATTAATAAAAATTACATAGCGGGAGATATTGTGTTGGCCACATCAGATATTTTTTTAGATACTTCATATAAATTGAAAGCGAGTGCAGTTCCAGAAAGTCTTGATTAAGTCGTAATATATTTTTTAATATTCTATGGCCTAGTTTTTCAATCTCCTAACCAAGTGGCTGATAAATATAACTTCCAAACAAATGAAAAATATCGCATCGAAAAATGACAACGTGAAATTATTGCAATTTAAATAATAATTTTGATCCGCAGTTTTTAATTTATTACACAAATAATTACATAAAAAATCTGTTGAGGCCAGCACTATACCTCCCGCCAGTACTTCTTATAATGCCGCGACTGGCGAAGTTGTTCAATAAAGTAAAAATACAGTTTTCTTGTGAAACTAAACTGAGTTTTTTTTTTAACTTTTATTAATTTAAATACATACCTACATATTTATTGATGATGGAAACTATATTATGTTTCTTTGCACTTGTATAATATATCTATAACTATTGTTTTATTTACTATTACAATTTTCTTTTTATAACGTTTACCATTTAATAATTTGACAGCGGCATTCATCTATCAATTACAATATTTGATATCTGAACTGTGTAACTAAGGAATGAGCCTTTTTCATATTTTTTAAAAAATATTTCAAATGAAAGTTCATGCAATATTTTTCTTAGTAATAATAAAAATAATATTAATTTAATGTTCTTTTCGTGAATAATTCAATAAAAAGATTAGTGCCGGAAAAATAACCTCCCACTCCTGTGACGTCGGAGCACATACATAACGTCATTAATAGAAAATAGGGAAACAGTTTATGTTATTTATGTAAATAAAAGTAAGCGACAGTTTGTCACGTGTTAAACTGTATGTACTCTGACGTCACAATCTGTTTTAGATCACGTGATTTTAACACAATTTTCAATATTTAACTGTAAAATATCTAATGGATATTTCGTGATATTTTCAAATTTCAGGCTCTTCAAAGAACAATATCTTTTAAAATTTAGTATTTAGAAGTCATATAAAATATTTGCAACAGCCCTATTGATTTACACCAAAATCTAATAGCTTCTTTCCATATTAGAATAAGGTAGAAATACAAGGTTTCAGAATTTTCTGAATGATAGTATTTGAGTTAGATCGTTGACAAAATCCATACATACGCATATACAGACATGTAGACATCATCGTGAAAATCGGATTCTAGGGACCTTAAAACGAAGTCATTTATCAAAATCTCGACATGCGATTATTAGCACAATCCCTATACCTCCCTTACCAAGGATAGCGGGAGGTAAAAAATTAGACAGTAACGAATAAAACTTATGAACTTATTGATTCTAAATAAAGAAATAACATAAATTTATAGTAGTTACTAACTTTTAAATTACTGTATAAAATGACAACAAAAAATTAAAACTTGATATTTCTAATATAAAAACGAGTATTTAATACGTGTCAATATAATTGTCCATTTTATTTGAAAGGTAAAATTTATAGCAGGACTTACATAATTCCAAAAATAAATTTGCACTCGATAAGTAAAAGTTTCTTTTCCTCACGCGTTGACATTTTCTTCGCCAGAGGAATCGGTCGCTTCATTAGCCGTGCAATTTTGAGCAAAGAAAACATTGCAGTCCAATATCAACTGTAATCAGTTCCGCATTTGTAGGTGCGGCAAATGTCATTACAATCTTTACTCTTTATTACTGTATGTTTACCACCTACTTGAAATGGAGGGTTAAAAATTAGCATTTTCAATAGTCACCTAAGAGATTGACTTCATTTTAATCATCGCCTGATTTTTACAGATTGATTATGGTTTTTCAAATGTCATTCGAGGATAATTTCAAAACTACCGCAAAATCGGCAGGGAAATTGAATTTCCCTGCCTAGGCAGGGAAGTAAAATGCAATGTTGCCATATTTATTTTCACACACACATTTTACGTTTTAATATGAAATACAATTATAAAATTAAAATAAATTATGCCCAGTATGCAGTTGTTTTAAATTCTTGTACAATGGGGTCATACCACATTTTCTAATTTATTTTTTTCCTGAAAGTATACTTAAAACCACTTACAGAAATATATATTTTATGTCACATAAGTTTCTAGTTTTACAGAAATAATTTTTAAGTTTATATTAAATTTCAAATGACGTCATGGGTTTGCGACCGTGACCGTAGTCCTTCCTATCGTATAGAAATGGAACTACGTTTGACGTTTATGTTATTTGACTTGAAAGCAAATGTGACAGCAAGTTATTTTGTACTCGTGCTTTTGTTTTTATTGTATATTGAATAATTTGATTATGGAAATTAATTCTGAAGCGAATTCAAATAATTTGCAGAAAACAATATTATACAACCATGGTAATATCTAAATCACACATAATTTGTATTTATTTATTAGAACATTTCGTTATTTGTACTTACATTTAAACAAAAACAACTTGCAAAGATATTTACTTTGAAAATGTTGGTTATGTTCGAAAAATGTGACAGCGCTGCGCTGACATTCATGTACAGTACGTGCACGAGTACATGTGTGCGTGACTATCATTGTATGTGTGTACAAACCCATGACGTCAAAAATAAGACTCAAAATGTTTAGAAAGAAAATCATGAATGAAAAGTATAAGAATATTAAATATTTTTCATGTACATATGTATAAAATTATGTAATTTTTTTAATTATATAAAAAAATCAATATATGTTTTTTTTTTGATATGACCCCATTCTAAACAGAATTCTTTAAGTTTTCAATGTGATTAACTTGTTAAATGAAAATAGGTTATATGTACCATTCAGTAACTTTTGAGTTCTTACACGATTTCAGAAAAAATCGTCAAAGTTCCTTTTCATGACTCAATATGGTTATTTGCCTCGGCTAACAATCTCCATATTCGTCACGAAAAGACGAACTTCCCTGCTTTACTTATCAAGTAAATAACTATTTAATTACGTAGTAGAATATTTAAAATTTGAATTACGTGGATGAAATCTATTTTTAGTACAAGTGAGCAAAGTATGTCTTTTTCTCACGCGTCCGGAAATTGGCCACACGGGCGGAAGCGAGAACGCCAACGTGTGCTAAACATGATTTTTTTCGCAATCTTGAAATATAATTTTTCTAAAAAACTAAACATAGTATTTTTTTATTAATGACAAATTCAACAGTATACCTATATGTTTATAACTGAATTTAATGTAAGGTTAACTACAAAAAAATATTGTTCCTTCATGTGGAATGGTGAATATTTGTTGTACAATTTGTAACTTCACTAAAATTTACGCCTCCTGGCATAGATTATTATAGGCTTGTGTATTTTACTTACTTGTGTAAAAAGTTATTTTCTTTGCTCATTTGTGATTTAACATACAGAATAAACGATTTACAAAGAATATCTCCGTATTTTTAAATTAAAACACTTATACGGAAGCGCATTGTAGAAAAGTAACAAACAAATTGATTAACACCAAGGGCTGAAAAAAAAACCGATTAAAAAACAGTTTCTTGAAAACAATACAAGAAAAAAAAAATTAATTACTTTCGTAGAAACAAATGAAATAGAAGTGAATGAATTTATTTGTGTTCAATAGGAATGCCACTCATATTTACGGAGTTAATCATATTTTCCAGAACTAATTTCTAGTTCTAGTTGTAGATATGGAAAAATACTCAATTTGTAAAATGAAATGAATGCACTTGCATATACTACGTGCGTGCCTAACGTCTAATTAAAATCATTATCTTCCAGAAATTAAAAACGCATCGAAACTAATATCTACTTTGCGAATTAACTTATTTACCTAGAACAACTTATTTCCGGTACTTTGTTGAAGTGTAGATTCTATTATTTAAAGGAATTTTATCGCCTACCCAAGATGATGTGAACTTCATTCCAAACACTGCTACCATGCAAACAAAATAGCAAAAGAATTTTACTTTTCAAAAACATCTTACGACTTAATCCCTCAGAAAACAGGATGGAGGTGAATACCTTCTCATTGCGAATATGCGAGGTTTTGTGAAACAAAATAAGTCAAAAATATAAACTTAGCCAATAATGTAAATGCTGAAGATGGGGGTCATTGGACCTCCGAAACGTCCAAGTAAATAAAAAAAAGAAAAAAGAGAAAGGGTTTTGTTCCCTTTTCTCTACATCATCTTGAGTAGGTGACAAAAGTCCTTTATACAGAATTATATATCTAGACCTAGACGAAAAGATTGTATAACTACAATGTAATGAATATTTTTTATACCTTCATTTACACTAATAATGGTTCATGGTATAAGTATTCAGGGTGTTAAAAAAAAGGATAAAATATTTTGACGGTATACAGTACTGAACAAAATGAGCACTTGACAGACATCTGTCAATTAGAATTATTTGAATATATCAGCTGTTTCCATGATTATAGCAAAGCTGGCTGATTTATGAAAGTTAATGTCTTTATAATTCTTTAACTCTATATCTAATGAACATGAACGAAAATGTATAATTAAACCGTATAGACAATAAGATATTCATCCATATCGATAATCACATAAAATGTCAAAAAATGTTATCTAACTGCGTTTTTTCAAGAAAAACTATTAAGAACTTCAAAGAATGGAACTTTCGGTTGATCAATTATAACCAAAATCTAATCAGCTCTTCATATGGATGTAAAGAAGAGAATTACGAAAGAATTATAATTTTTAGAATTGTAGTACTGGAGATATCGTCGGAGAAATTTTTGTCACACACACACACTCACACACATACACACACACATCATTGTAAAACTAGTAAAATCATATTCTAGAGATCCTAAAACGTGTTTATTCATTAATAACTCACCACCGAATTTTTTGACCAAAGGCAATAACCTTCCTTACCTAAAGGTGACGGAAGGTAAAAACATTATATTTTGTAGTTCCAAATTTCAACTAGGCACCCTGGTATGGATCTTTTGCAGAAAGTATTCGTTAAAAACAGTGAATGAATCAGGTGTATTTACTGTCACATACTTCATAAAGGGATTAATTATACTCGTCATCATATTTACGTTTATAGTACAACTAACATACTATTAATATTCAATAATTTATATGCAGACACCCACATAATTCAACAAATAATTTATGCATTTGTCTGCATTATCGATATGTAGTAGCGCGAAATTCAAACTCCCGTGTGGTAATGATTCATTACGATTTGAGGATAAGCTGTGCTTTTTACATTATTCGCTGCACCGCCACCGCCTACCGTTAGCGGTTTTGTCGGGCTTCCGCTTTGTTCCTAATTAAATTGAGGATTTGGTATTCAATGTACTAATGAATTAATTATTTGTACCAGAATAACTCGTTTTTTTTTTACTCTTTACTGAAAGTTATTGTCGAATTTATGAAAGAGGCGTTTGACACGTTGCATTATTATCTATAAGTCTGCATTCTAATGATTATTTTTATCTATTCGCGATACAAGTTGAGACGTCAGCGCCACTAGCGACTAAGGCTGTATCCGATGTTACACTTTTATCACCCTAATATCTAAATCCTAAATTTATATACCCTAAATCTAGGGATTATTTAGCATTTTAGGAATTAGATTTTAGGGTTTTGGAAAAGCACACTATGCTTTGAAGTTGACGCGCACTAATTAAACAAATCATATTCGTTGCTATAATTTGTATAAAATGTCAAATTTACTGTCGAAGAATAGCTTCTTAGCTTCTATTTTATGAAATATAGTATTAACATTTACTCTCAAGGTCTCAAGCATCAAATTGAATCGAACTGTGTAATTCATTTTTGTTGTTCAAAAGTGTTGCCATACAAACCAATGGATATCACTAAATACTAAATTCCAAAATGCGACATCGGACACAGCCTATATAGTGAACTTCCACAAAAGTAAATATTTATAACACCTATAGTCTAAGAAATTATATGTTAAATAAACAATTAATTGGTCGGTGTAGTGTAAATTTAACCATTTAGAATTACAAAATGATATAGAAGTACACTTTGAATTAGTTAAAAATTTAATATGTAAGACCAATTAATATTATATTGACTATGTAATATGTTGTTACAAGATATTTACATATATGCACGTATTATAAAGAAAAAAAATCTGATGTGGCCAACACAAAACCTCCCGCTATTTAATTTTTACATACATACATACGTACATAAAATCACGCGATTCCCACTTAGGGGGTTAGCAAATACCCGGAAACAATAGTAACAATAAGAAAAGGGATAAGAGTAAGAACTCAGCTGACTCACTTCACTCTTTAACAACATTCTTCTTTCGCCTTGTCCACAATCATCATAGCATTCATACATAAGAACATATTAAAGTGACCGATTTTCGGTAGCGAATAACGCCATCCAGACCACAATAATAGTTACGCAACAATCTTCCTTCGCCACACTTTCCTATCCATTTTTATTAATTTAAATATATACTTACGTATTTACTAACGCTGCAAACTGTTCCATTGCATAAAACTATTGATTTATTTAATATTTTCTTATTAAAATGTCACTATTATTAATTTGAAGTGATTAGTTTTTTGACAGTGACATTTACTGTAAGTTACATTCATTTGAAATATGAACTGTGTAACAAAGGAATTGTGTTTATCTTAGGCTTCGTGACTAATAAAAAAAAATATTTTTAAATTTATCTGCAAAATATATAGAAAAAGTATTAATGTATTCCTGTAGAAAATTCAATAATCTTTAATTTTCATAAGACATAAATTGCGAAAAAATGGCATTTAATGATATTTTTTGAAGAAAAACCATTATGAGCTTCAGGTAAAGTGCCATTTCCGGTTATCCGATTTACACCAAAATCTAATGGCTTCTTTTCATAGTAGAATAGGATAGAAATACAAGGTTTCAGAATTTTCTGAATGATAGTATTTGAGTTAGAGCGAAGACAAAATCCCTACACTTACACACACATACATACATACATACATACATACATACATACATACATACATACATACATACACACACACACACACATACACACATACAGACATCATCGTGAAAATGTTAAAATTGGATTCTAGGGACCTTAAAACGTGGTCATTTACTAAAATCTCGATACGTGATTTTTAGCACGATCCCTATACCTCCCTTACCAAGGGTAGCGGGAAGTAAAAAAATAATATGTGCAAAGATAAATATAAAGCTAAGGCCTCATATTATAATAAGCATCTTATTTAAAGAAAATAATGCATTAACATAGTTTAAATAATGGTACGTACCGGTATTCGAGAATCTTCATACTTGATGCCCTTTCACACAAATCATCATATTTCACTTTAAATAATAGTTTGTACGTTAACATTTAATTATTTAATACACAAAAAAATACGTCCGTATGCGGCTATTTATCACAAAGAACTAACTGAACTACCTTGCGACTACTATATTTCGTCTGTTCTTGCGATTTTTAACTTGTTTCATTAAGAACAAGATGGTACTGATCACAGTATAAAATGAATTTCCTTTTAAAAAATATTCTAGTGTAAGATTTTTATAATTTACATTATTTAACACTGTGCAATTTTTAATATATTTTGTTATTTACAATTTGCAAAATATTATAAAATTTAGTGTTGTGTGTTGATTATGATTTCTATTTCTACACTAATATATTTTACCACTTCGAATCCGATTTATACTGCTAAAAGTTCTTCGAGTGTATGTACGAGTATAATGATAAAAGTGGCAGAATTTATGACAAAACTTTTTTTTTGTGTAAATTTAAATTCTGAGTAATAAAGTAATATGATTAACTTCATTCAAAAATATAAGCTTTCAGTTAAAATTATAAAAAATTAGTTAATCTTATGTATTTCTTGACTTGAAATGTGATATTTCTTGTTTCATATAAATAAGAACATGAATAACTGTATAATATTTGAGTTATCTTCTAAAATATAAAAAAGGAGTGATATTCTAATAACAAATGATAGAAGTTTTCTCATCTCCATTAATAAAATATGTCAAATCATTTGAAGATACAGAATCAAAATAACAATCAAATTAAAATATTATGTTTTAGAAGCGGTTAGCGAAAGCTATGCGCATAACAAAGTTTGATAATGGATGACATTTTTTGTGTCCGTTTGAATCGAATAGATATAGATATTTGGTACATTAAATACGTAAAAATGTTTTTATGACTCATTGCTTATTATAAATAAATGGGCTTATCCCTAAAAAATGGTACTTCTTTTACAGTCTCAAGGAGGTGACATGCTCGCCAGTTATTTCCTCCTTTCAGCAGTAAAAACCGTTTAAATAAATAAATAATATAAATACATTATTTTATAATATAATATTTAAAGTTATTTCAAGTTATTTACTAAATGCTATTATCGTAGAATTGAAGATTGTACCATTGTATCCAATTTTTATTAGTAAAAGTTGCTAAAAAATATATTTAATGAGTTTTTTACAAGAAAAACTATTAAAAGCTTGTATAAATGATACTTCCTGTTTCCGATATACACTAAAAAGTAATAAGCTCTTCCCACATTAGTATAGAATGGGTATACAAAATTACAAATTTTTCTCAATGATAGTATGTATTTGAGTAATCGTGTCCACAGGATCCACACACACACAGACACACACACAGACACTCACACATACACACACACACACACACTCGCACACACATACCTACAGACATCATTGTAAAAATGTTAAAATCGGATTCCGGGGACATCTAAACGTGCTTATTCACTAAAATCTCTATATGCTATTTTTAGCACGATCCCTAAACCTCCTTTACCTAGGGTAGCGGGAGGTAAAAAACAAAATTAACCTGAACCAGAACCGAATCTAGTTTTTCACAGGTTTGATGCTCTGGTTATAAGAATTAGGAACAAAACAAATGCTTCCTATAGTAAGATAAGGAATGTTTAATTTAATTATGTCAAATTAACTGCTTATCAGAATATAAATATGAACTATATACTTCATGATTCAAGGGAAATACACTAATGTACTAATGTAGTATTTTTTAAAACACAACGAACTAAATATTTCATAGTCCAGCCACTACGGAATATACAAATCGGAGTTAGTCGACTTATAAAAAAATGAAGATGCATTAGTTTGCTGGCAGGTCACGTTATTATTAGATTATAAAAGTGGCGCAACTATGATGGGGGTGTAAATCATGTAGCATTTAGTTTCCTCTACACAAATGTGGAAGTTTTTCAGCATTTAACAGATTAATACACACAGCAGTTTTCATCTACGGAAACTAGAAAGAGTAGGTACATAAAATTTAATATGTTTTTCTTTGTACATAAAACGTCAAAGTTATTTAAAAATGACACTCAACGGGATTAACTTGAGATTTACGTGTGGATGTAATTTTCAGGAGAATTTAAAAAACTTTTCAACATTAAATGACCTTGTTTACTATATTGTATGTAGGTAGTTATGGCTAGTTTATGATGAATTTAATTTATAAATATAATTTTTGAAATTTTGATTTAAAATTTACAATTTTCTGTCTGGTTCATGTTCGATGTTGAAATTCTAGACCTGCCAATAAGTATCATGTGACTGGTCATTGCTTGTCATATTTTCACGTTTCTCCAGTTCAAATTTTGGGTTACGATATTATTTTTATAAGCTATGGATTTGTTAAAAGCTAATGCACAAGATGAGTTTTTTTAATAATATCGGGAATGTTTTTTTTACTACTGCTGATTTGTAAAATGAAGAAAGAACAAACGTAAAAAACGTAGACAGTTTGTTAGGCCTATAAACAGATAAAGATTTGTAAACGGGCATTATCATAGTTTGTTTCCGAAAACGAAAGAACAAGATCATGAACAATTTTTCAAGTATACTCGTATGAGTGTGCCTTTATTTAATTCCTTGCTAACCTCATTGCATTGAACTTACAGAAACGTAGGATGACAACCGCTTTGTCACCAGAACATAGACTGAGTTATACCGCCATGTTTGATGGTGCTCTCCTATGATTGGTCGAATTTGAAATTTACATTTGAAAATATAAAATATATTCGTAGTTATATTCCAAATCTAAATTTAAATTTCTAAATTCCTTAATCAGGTCTCGTGGTCGCGGGCCTGAGTGTCTGGTCACGAACCTACGGAACCGGGTTCGATCCCGACATATTTCGAATTTTAATTGGCACAAAAGCGACCTCTGTGGTGCACTCTCCGCGCCAGCAATAAGTGCCCGTGACGTGACGCATTACCGATATCTGTGACAAAGCAGATTGACACACTCAGAAATTCATCACTACCAATCCTTAGTCTATTTCTAAATTGGATTTGGTGTTATTTTCAAAGTTATTTTTTATTTATATGTATGAACAAGTTTGATTTTGTGTTGTACTCAACGTTTTAAATCAAAAGATCCTGCCATACAATGACAGCTATTAAAATGAAAGGTTTTTCGTTTCCTGAAAAATTGAATTTTAATTTTCATTATAACAAAAAATAAAAACAAATTCTTTCCGCGAAAACATTAGATGAAATTACTATGTTAAGTACTTATTACTCCAATATCCGGCCATCCAGACAAGACATAAAAAGGATATCGGGAAACTGATATCCGCCAATCCACTATCCATTACATACAACTAACTAGTTTATATATTATGAAATGAGCAAAAACTACTGAATATCCCAAGAGGTAGACTAGGTATTATTCTAAAATTCAAGGAAAATATCCAATTAATGAGCCTGTTTCACATTTTTCAAAAACTATTTTAAATGAAAGTTTATGCAATGATTTTCTTAGTAATAATTTTTATTTTAATAATTTGTTGTTATTTGTGAAAATAATTAAATAAAAAGATTGGCGTCCTGAAAAACTACCCCCCACTCCTGTGACGTAGAAGCACATACATCACATCATTAATAGCCAATAGGAAAATAGTTTTTTCATCACCTACGTTTATTCATAATATTTATATAAATAAACGTAGGCTAAAGTTTGTCACATGTTAATAAAAAAATCTTTTAATTCGACATTTGACGCTGACATTTCTCATTGTAATTGAATAATAAAGTAATAATGGCTAATTCAAATTACACTCAAGCTAAGTCAGACAATTTACCGAAGGTCGAAAGCTGGATGATGGCTGAATTTATATCAGAACGATTGTTTTACTGCTACCGAAATAAGGAGTGTTAAAGAGTTGAGGTAAAATAAAATATAAAACCTGAATTTACTATATAAATTTATAATATATTTTACTTTAAAGTTCTGGTCGTGAATCTTACATTGAATCTGCTATAGGACATGTAGATCTATCATAAGTGAAGCAACAAAAATATACTGTTATTGAAGGTGGATGAAAGTTGAAATGATCTTCACAAACATGAAGACACGATTTTTCTGACAAATTATCAGCTCTTGGACCTACTGCTTCTAGCCACAATTTTCTTTTCTTCGCATCTTTTGTAAAATTTATAAACTCTATAGTAGGTTTGTTCCCAACAGTATTTTTGTAAGAAGGCACAATACAATATCGTAAATTACTCATTTTATTTTGAACTTTTTATTACCTACATATTATACAACTTGAACCAATCTAAAAATTTGACACTTGTTTGACAACTTTGACAATACACTTGACACCTTAGAACCGCTGAAGATGTATGTACTCTGACGTCACATTCTGTTTCAGATCACGTGACTTATTCAAAATTTTATCCAAATTTCAAAAATTAATTGTAAAATATCTAAAAGATATTTCGTGATATTTTCAAATTTGAGGCTCTTTAAAGAACAATATCTTTTAAAATTTAATGCTTAGAAGTCATATAAAAATTCTTGCAACAGCCCTATTATAAAATCAAATTTTTGCGCACACAAAAAATATATATATATATATATACAGTGTGTCCCATTTAGAAGTGCCACCATTGGGATCTCGAGAACTATAAGAGATACGATGACGGTTAAATGGAACTTTTTGTGCACGTTTGGGAGGCCATCTCAGATGTGCTTTTGTTTTTTCAAAAATTCTCATAGGGCACTAGATAATGACGAAAAACTTAATATTGTTGGTTTTTTCTTTTTCAAATAACTTCTAAACTATTAGTAATTGAGAAAAACGTTTCAAATATAAAAGATAGATATTTTTATTAACTAACCAGTGGCGTACGAAATAAATTTTTATATCTGTAAATATTCGAGATATAACACAAACTTATATTTTTTTAAATGGAACCCATATCTTATTTTAGTCTCAAAAAAATAATTATTTTTTTCTCTTTTCAATGATGTAAGGGTTATTATGTTTTATATTTGTTTTGCTCCTAAAATTTAATTTTTTTCTTTATTTTTGTGAATTTTCTTATTATTTCTCAAAAAAAAATATTATTTTTATTAATTATACTGTATTTGATCGATATAATTTATTTTATGCCTTTATTACTTAATATTTTTATTCTAGACTTATAATTACAAATTACACTATAATGTGCCAAGGGCGACCTGATACAAAATATTATAAAAATTAATTTAATACGAGTTTTGAGTAAATTTTTCTAACGAAATAAATTATTTAAATACAAAGAGTATTTCTAAATAGAAATCTACCAATATTTTCAAAATAATTGTAAATTTAATACAAAATAAGGAAAAAATAATAATTTTGAAGGCAAAAGAAATATAAAACATAATAACCCTTACATCATTGAAAAGAGAAAAAATAGTTAATTTTTTGAAACTAAAATCAGATATGGGTTCCATTTAAAAAAATATAAGTTTGTATTATATCTCGAAAATTTACGGATATAAAAATTTGTTTCGTACGCCACTGGTTACCTAATAAAAATATCTATCTTTTATATTTGAAACGTTTTTCTCAATTACCAATTGTTTAGAAGTTATTTGAAAAAGAAAAAATCAACAATAATCAGTTTTTCGTCATTATCTAGTGCCCTATGAGAATTTTTGGAAAAACAAAAGCACATCTGAGATGGCCTCCCAAACGCGCACAAAAAGTTCCATTTAACCGACATCGTATCTCTTATAGTTCTCGAGATCCTAATGGTGGCACTTCTAAATGGGACACACTGTATATATATATATATATATTACCGCGAATAGAATAAGCTCTTTCATAATAGTAATTAACAAATAAAAACTTTTAGTTTAAGTTCACTGAATTTTAAGTTTGTAGTTTGTTATAGTTCCTAATGACTTCTATGAATTTTAAGTCGTGTTCTATCCAAAAATGAAATTAAAGTTTAGAATGTAGAATACATTACTGAATAGCAATGCACAAGGTAGTGTGAAACTCGGTGGAAACATTTCTCATTTAGTTCGGGCCACGAAATTGTCATAAATGAAACCAGATTCTATTTCATAATTTGAATTGTGACACATGAAATAAGTAATGTACAAGTAATTCAAACTTTCGCTGTGATTATAAATAACAATATGAATTAAATATACGGTAGAAATACACTTACATATTGCAGCAAATCTTTTGTTCGATGAGGGTTTGGATTCCATAGATTCTGAATTCCTATTCAAGAAGATTTCTGAAACAAGAGAAAAATGTATTAGTTTTTGTTACACTGTTTTAATTCGTGAATATTTCAAATCATCAAAATAATGAAGTTAAATGTTTAAAAATTTTGAAATATCGAGAAAAATAATGATTTTCTGAAAAAGGTCGAGGTTTATTGGTTTTCGTGGTTAATACTGGTTGAGATAATGTCCAGATCTAATGTAATACGAAAACATTTGGATTATGTTTTCGAAAATGAATAACCGGCTGATTAGAATGTTCTAATAAAATTTAAGCAAAGCAAATAATTGGGTCGAAAATAATAAAATGAATTACTTGAGTGAACGAAATGAAAAATTAAAAATGTAATATAGCATATGAGATCGAAAAAAATGGGATTAATATTTGGGTACCTAATTTACACATAAAATTTTCCAATGTTAATAAAAGAAGAATTTTTAACTAATTGCCTAAATAACAATAAAAAGTTATAGAAATTAAAGTAAATAATAATGAATAATTTCGAAATTAATATCTAAAAACATTGTCGATGTTAGTGTTGTTCAAAACCATTAAATTAAAAAGAGAAAACAACTGGCAATTACAGCAGCAAATTAAAGCATTAAGGACCCGTTTTTTTGTACATGTAAAGCGAAAATATGAACATGACTGACAACAAAGTACCTTATATACACACATATGAGTAACAAAAAATTTAATTTCCCTTTCCTTTGTTTACAATAATTGTTTCTGCTTTTAAAAATACCATACTATATAAAATAATTGTCTATTCGCTTTTTTATTTTTAATTTCATTGATCATCTGCTTTAATTTTAGTGTTTTACAAACAAACTTACTAGAGTATGAGTATGCAAATTCTTTAGAAAATCGGTAGGTATATTTATAATTGGATTATGATATATTTTAATTTATTTATGTAAGCAACAAGAGGTAAAGAAAATGAGAAAATTATAAAACAAATGAACAGTATCTTACAGAAAACTTACACAAACTGTAAACTTTGTGAACATGCAATAAACCTATAACAATATACTTGCAGACGAGTTACGAACTTCATCTTATATAGGTATGCCTTAAATTTCTAACAAGTGTTATACTACACGAAATAACAGGGCCGGATTTTCAGCACTTTCCATAAGCCTCACAAGTCTGTATCTCTATCTATTTTTTAATTATACTAAACCCCCGCAGACCCCACCCCCCTCCAAAATATATGCCCATCTTTGAGTAAAATTTACAAGAAATCTATTTTCTATACTTTTAGATTAGGTACATTTCTGATTCTAAATTTTCAAACCGCAAATTAATATCTCTTTTAGTTCTTAAGATATTTGCGTTGAAACTTAGACTCCCACTTTTGGGCAATAACCCAAACAAGCCTAACGACTTCGTTATATGATTGTACGGGAACAATTACGTAAATATTCAATTTTTCAAAATTTTTAAAAGAATGGATACAACATCTACAGCAAAATAACTAACAATGGTCAAAAATCGCTAAAATATGATCTTTTATGATTTTAGCTATTTCCAGAGATTTTAGTTTTTTAGCTATAAAAACTGAAATAATAGGACAAATTATATAAAAGTGGTATACTTACGTAATTTTATCTTCACCCTTTTTTGGGTTATTACCCAAAAATGGGTAAAGTTTCAAATGTAAATATCTCGACAACGAAAAGAAATATCGACCTGCAATTTGAAAAATCAGCGCACATACTTATAAAAAATGGATTTTTAAATTTTTTTATGATTTTTAAAGGAGATGGGTATATTTGGTTTTTCATGGCTATAGTACATTGTTTATATAAAATAAATTACATATTAAATGTTATTTTCTAAAGCTACTGATTTATGGAAGCGTGTAATTTGTACAAACTCCCTTAAACCGACCCTGATATGTAAACAACGCTGGGCACCAGCCAATCAAAAGTATAAATCGTTTTAGAGAAATGTTAAATCCATTTTAATATTGTTATACGCATAATCAAATTATAATACATACCTACATTATTTTTAACCTTTGAAAGCATACGAAAATGTAAATATAAACCATTTATGAAGCATTAAAAATACTAACCAAATGTTTTGCTTGATTCTGAAGAGAGAAAAGAGAAGAGGTAATCTAATACAAAATCAATTTTTAAAACGATTTCATACAAAGTTGGCTTTGATCATGAATCACTTGTTTTGCTTATTTCATCATCGTTAATGCATGGATGGACATATTCAAACAACGAAGTGGAATATTTAACTTTGAAATATATAAAACTGAGTCAATAAATATCATAGTGGGCGCCACGGTCAACAAAAATAATTGAAGATAGATTGTCAATAAACCATACTCTATTTTTACCTCCCGCTACCCTTGGTAAGGGAGGTATAGGGATCGTGCTAAAAATCACTTATCGAGATTTTAGTAAATGACCACGTTATAAGGTCCCTAGAATCCAAATTTAACATTTTCACGATGATGTCTGTATGTGTGTATGTATGTATGTATGTATGTATGTATGTATGTATGTGTGTGTGTGTGTGTGTGTGTGTATGTGTAGGGATTTTGTCTTCACTCTAACTCAAATACTATCATTCAGAAAATTCTGAAATCTTGTATTTCTATCCTATTCTAATAAGAAAAGAAGCCATTAGATTTTGGTGTAAATCGGATAACCGGAAATGGCACTTTACCTAAAGCTCATAATGGTTTTTCTTTAAAAAATACCATTAAATGCCATTTTTTCGCATTTTATGTCTTATGAAAATTAAAGATTATTGAATTTTCTACTGGAATACATTAATACTTTTTCTATATATTTTACACATAAATTTAAAAATAATTTTTTTTATTAGTCGCGAAGCCTAAGATAAACACAATAATTCGTTTGTTACACAGTTCATATTTCAAATGAATGTAACTGACAGTTAATGTCACTGTCAAAAAACTAATCACTTCAAATTAATAATAGTGACATTTTAAAAAGAAAATAGTAAATAAAGCAATAGTTTTCTGCAATGGAACAGTTTGCAGCGGTAGTAAATACGTAAGTATGTATTTAAATTAATAAAAATTCAATAGAGGGAGGTTTTGTGTTGGCCACATCAGATTTTTAAACTACATGTCCTTTCAGTTAAGATTGAAGTAGATGACACTTAAAAGTCGCTCGTACACTTACGTAACATTCTCCTTACAATCAAATAATATTACTATCAAGTTTATATCTCTACCCATTTTGAATTATTACCCCAAAAGTCAATATACCCCACATTTAGATAAAAACTTCAAAATTTCTAAAAATCTAATTTTTATGAATCTAGATACTTCTCAATGCGCTGATTCCAAATTTTGAAACCGCAGGTCGATATCTCTTTTCGTTCTCGAGATATTTAGATTCAAAATTTTGCTTAAAACTGCCCCTTTTTGGGTAATAACCCAAAAATGGGCCGAGATATGAATTTGGCGACATCACCATTCGATTCTACGGACAAAAATACATAAGTATAGTAATTTTCATAATTTTTGTCCAACCGGTTTATTTTTTATGAATAAAAGCTTGAAAACCCTTGAAAATAGCCAAAATCCGAAAAAAACGTAAGGGGTACCCCTTACGATTTTTTCGATTTTTGGCCATTTTCAGTAATTTTGCTTTAGAGCTTGTATGCGGTGTTCAAAAATGATAAAAATTGGTGTACTTATGTAATTTTGCCCGTAGAATCGAATGGTGGTATCACCAAATTCATATCTCGACCCATTTTTGGGTTATTACCCAAAAATGGGCAGTTCTGAGAAAAACTTTAAAATCTAAATATCTCGAGAACGAAAAGAGATATCGACCTGCGGTTTCAAAATTTGGAATCAGCGCATTGAGAAGTATCTACATACGTAAAAATTAGATTTTTGAAAATTTTGAAGTTTTTATCTAAATGGGGGGTATATTGACTTTTGGGGCAATAATTCAAAAATGGGTAGATATATAAACTTGATAGTAATATTATTTGATTATAAAGAGAATGTTGTTTTCGTAGCTGTAAATGAGACGTAATAAATCAATTTAATTATATGATTTTCAATATGAAAATATTGATAAAAGTAAACAAATGGCTAGAAATTTTCTTCAAATTGGCAGAAAAATTGTTAAATGTAAAACAGATTTAAAAATATATATTTCGAAAAGTAAATGTTTCTTATTATCTTTTAGTTTGGTTTATAAAAAATTTAATTAAATAAAAAATATGTTTGCGAAATAATAATTAAATACAAAAGAAATAATCGTTAGAGTATTTCATTTTACATTCCTGTGAAATTCTTCTTTAGCATCAAATTTACAAAAGAGATACGTATATACTCTAAAAGGAAATGAAAACTTATTCAAATTATTTCAGTGTCAAATATTTGAGCCGAATTACCTCATCCTACAGACTACAGTATTTGAAGAATATAATGAGTAATCGGAATCCATTGCAGATTAACTTTTGTGTTCTTATTCTTCAAACCAGTACATACGAAATTATATTAACTACATACTTTAAAATGAAAATGAAAAGATTTATTTCCTAATAAAACTATATGAGTTCTGAAAACTCCTTTCAATTTTTAGTCTTATTTGGATTTTGGCATTAGTAATACCGTATTCGCACTAATCCTCTGGTAAAAAATAAATTGGAATAATAACAAGATTAATGTCAATTTTCCAGGATTACTAAAGCATGGCTCCACTGAGACAAACTTATCAAAATTTCTGTATGCAAATTAAGTATAAAACACGTTGACAGCTAATTCGCGAAAATTATAAATATAATTACTATGTTACTGTCGTGTTATTCAACGATAAATAATATATTCCCAAACTAAGAGATATGCAAATTGTTATTAATTACTTACTTGATAACAAAATAAATAAATTATAATACATCATTTCACACTCCCATTCATACTATATTTTTAACATAACCTCCAAACTAATGACGGATAATGCCACAAAATGAAACCCAACAAAAGGGGGTATCTCAATCTCAATTATAACTTCAAAAATATACTTACTAGTTAATATACCCATAAATGACAATTTTTTTCTCAAAAAATGCATGTTTAGATTTGTATCAGTATCAGTTTTATTTTAATATAGCTAAAATAAGTATGCCTTCGACGATAAACGAATAAAAATGCGAAAAACTAAATTACCTTCCGTCAATTATTTATTTTGCACAAATCCCTTACCGAAAGTACCTTGGAAAAAATTCTTTACGTCCAGTAAAATAGTAACACGAACATAACTATTTTCTATACAAATTCCATACCGAAAATTCCTTAGAAAAGATTCTATATATCCAATTAAATTGTAACAAGAATATTAAATATGTATATTACACTTGACACGGACATCTGTCAATTAGAATATTTAAATATATCACCAGTTTGAATGCTTATAGCATAGCTGGCTGATTTATGAAAGTTAATATCTTTAAAATTCTTTAACTCTATCTAATTTAATATGAAGGAAAATGTGTAATCAAACAGTATAGACAATTAAATGTTCTTCCATATTGATAATAACATAAACTGTCAAAAATTGATATTTAAATGCTTTTTACCTCTCGCTAAGAGAGGTATTGGAAGCATGCTAAAAATCACATATCCAGATTTTAATGAATAAGCACGCTTCAAGGTCACTAGAATTCGATTTTAATATTTTTACAATGATGTGTGTGTGTGTGTGTGTGTATGGCTGGATGTTGGAGGGACGATTCCTCAAAAACTATAAGACTTAAAAGATATTTAACTTCAGTTTCCTCAATCTGACATTCCTGGGAAGAGCTGAAAAGGTTTTGGTAACAATTGAACAACCGGAAGTAGTAGTTTCTTAGAAAAATTCTTTTAAATATAATTTTTTGTGAGGTTTTTTATTAAATATTGAAGAACATGAAATTCTCCATCTAATACACTTAAAAATTTTATTATATCTTGTACAGATTTAGAGATAAAAACACTGTAATTTATAGAGTAATCTAATCGCAGAGGCTAAGGCACTAAGGAAACCAGTTGACAAATTCCAATGTTTATAACATAGTTTGTAAATGACATATGTCAGTGTCAAAAATCAACAGTTTTAGTGACATTCTGATATCTTTTTCTGGGAAGTATATTTAATCTTTCTTATTTTTTTATGAATTAAATATTTGAAATTATAGTTAAAATTGTGGTAAAATGCATATATTCATCAGAAATACCGCCAATCTGGTTGATGAATTGGAAGAATCTCTGACATTTAGAAACTTTCTCATACAATGAAAATTAGATATAATGAGAATAATATGTGTGCAGAACACATGTTAAATACAAAAAAAAAACAATATTTTTGTAAAGTTTGTGTAATATTTTGTTATAAAACGACGGTTCGAAAGCGAAGTGCAATACAATACTTATATAGCCTAATATGGAAATGGTGAGAGGTCTTGTGCTGGCCACAACAGATTTTTTTTTCCAGAATCTCTGTTAAGAACTTCAAATAAAGGTACTTCCGGTTGTTCAATTATAACCAAAATCTAATCAGCTCTTCATATGAATGCAAAGAAGAGAAATGTGAAAGAATTATAATTTTTATAGTGTTGGAGTTATCGTCAAATACAAATTGTTTGCTAATTTAACCCACCCTGAAACTCTTGTACAGTGTGTTAAAAATAATCCTAACTAGGAGGCTGTAAACAAAAAAACGTATGTATGTCAATTTGAAAGTATTTAATTAAAAGTCAATTTGGCACGAGATATTGTCAAAATTGTTACCTAAAGAAATCAAAGCTTTTCTTCTTGAATCCTTATTTTAGAAATAGAAATAAATTAGAAAACGGTGAATAGCAATATTCTGTATCCTTCTTTATTATCTTTTGTCCTTAAAATTACATTTCACGATCAATTTTGACAACTTGACTTTTTAATTCGCTAATAATCAGCCATTCTTTTCTGTGTTCATAGTCTGCTCTGAATTAGACAAAAGAAAATGAACAGATCTCTACATCGTACATGTATTCCAATACCGCTATTATTTTCCAATTTTTCATTCATTCAACACGTAATCCGCGAAATTCTTCCACACTCTAAAAGCAAAACAATCTCAGTTTCATGTTTCTATTGTTTGTATCTATCAGAGCCCACTGCCCGTCTGCTGATTTAAAAATGGCGGCATCTCTGGGGATTCCCCTCTTCGGTTCGAACCTATGAACGGCGCGGGAGAGCCTCATTCGGGCGCTATTACCAAACAATTTCCCTCTACAAAGCATATGAAGTTAAAGCTATAATGCGACTTCAAGTGTATGTAATATGTAAAGCGAAATAAACAATGATATCATCGTAGGAGGCTGTTGTTTTAAATTAAACTGAAAATGCCAACGGGAAAAGTAATTATTTCCTGAGTTTTGATAACGTATTGGGTATTTTAGTAATTTTGTTAGATGTATTGGGGGAACGTGTAATTCTTTCATCGGGTAATTATATTTACTAGCTTGTGTGACAATGGAAATTAAGTTAATGTTTTATTTTTTTGGCGACGCTTTTCAATTCTGTATGAGTTTTTTATGCAAATTTTTTTACATATTCTGAAATTCATAATAAATTTTCTATTATTACTTAAGACAATTATTGTATGAACTAACAAGTGCATAAATTAATATTTTTTAACTAGAACTTCGTATTTCTTATGGCCGATTTCACCACCGATTCCTAAACCGTTGCCTAGCAAGGAATTTCCTAAATTTAAGAACTGCCTAAACTGATACTTATCCATTTCGGATTTCACCAAACAAAGTAATGCCCAGCTAGGAATTACTTACGTAGGCATCGGATTATTAGTTACTTCTGTGATATTATTATATTTGCACACTGGAAATAAATGAATAATTTTTATAATTTATGACATTTGTCAACATTGACATTGGAAATTATGTGGTGAAATTATTAATATTACGTTGATGTATACGAAATAATTAAATTTTTAAAGAAATTTTCTTTACATATATATTTACAAATATGTATTGTATTACAGAAGTGGAAAATATAAATAAAACAAAGATGAAAATGTACAAGAAGAAAAAAATATAAATGACAAAATATAGAATAAATAATACAAAAACAGAAACTAAATTCACTGATCACTGATTTCAATTAAAAATTTAAAATTTGACAACCGGAACGCATGTTTATGATATTTGGCTATGGTATTTTTGTATAAATTAAGAATTCAATTATATGTGAATACCTAACCTAATATAATATATAAACATAAAATAAAGAATAAAAACGACATATTTATGTATTTACTAATTAATTTTATATCATATAACTCGTAAGGTATATAAAATTCTGTTTTATAATGAAAAGGAAATCTTTTTCAAAACCATTTTTCATCACAGAATACAAAACAATTTGTTCTTTCTTTTCTATCTTGTGCATATCTTTCTATTTCTTTATTATAACTATCAAAATATTCAATAAAATTGTACAATTTTCATTTTGAAGTGTCAGCTGTCAAACGTTAGGTAATGCTTAGCGATTTGGGCTTCGGAAAACAGATACCTAGCTAAGAAATTCCTAAATCGAGATAGGCAATGCTTAGCGGTTGGTGAAAACGAAATTTTGCTAGGTAATGCCTATGTGGTGCACATCGGGTACATAGGCATTACTTAAATTTTAGGAATCGGTGGTGAAATTGGTCATTAGTATACTAACAGGATAAATTATAAATATGAGAGAAAAATAGGCTAACGCAGGGATTTAAACGATTTTTCTCTCATATTTATAATACTTCATTATACTTTTATATTTTTGTGCTTCCACCTACTACGACTATTTTTGCAAGTCTTCGTTCAGAAATCAAAATACTTTGTTAGGTATCCGGACAAATGCACATGCTCCGGTTAAACTGCTTGTTAACTTAATTAATTAAATCAATAAATGTTGTATCGAAAAACTAACAGTGGTTAATTTTTAACTACTGGTTAAAAAATTTAATCAATCATGTGTAAAAATTGGATTTTAGTTGTCAAATTAACATGTAATAGATAAAAATTTTAACGAGTCCAGAAACTGCTTTACGAGTGCTCTTAAGCCTTTTTCATATTGAAAGGACCATTGTTGGCTAATAGGGTTTGCTAAGATGTTCGCTAACCTTTTTTTTGTTAGGATAAGAATACTAACATTTGCGAGCAAAAACAATGATCGCTAACAAAAATTTATGTTCCAAGATGAACAGGTGGTAAACTTCAAAGAAATAAATGTTATTACGGTATTCAAACTTATAGATTAGCATATTTTAATTAATTTATTAAATATTAAAAATTTGATGGAGACATTCACCCCAATTCTGTAAGAAAGTTGTTAAGTCTTAGCAACGTTGCTAAAAATTGTAACCAATAAAAACAAATGTAAAGCCTGTCATTTTCATGTTTTATTCAGTGTTCGCAATTATTATTGGTTATTTGCTATAGCAACGTTGTTAAGACAACAACTTTCTTACAGAATTGGGGCGAATGTCATAAAAACTATAAAGAAAAACTTCTCTTTCTTTCCTTAAAACTGTGGCGAACATATTTTGTCAATGCAGTGTGGACATCACATGTTAACTAACATTCTTACACTATATACGTAATGTTATATTGGAAACATATATAAAAATATAAATTTTATTTTAAAATAATTATTTGTTTTTTACTAAATTAAGAAAGAAAATTTTCTGTGACGTCTTTATATTGTACTGGGGGAGGGGAAGCATATTTAAGAATGTTATCAATAGATGGCATGGCGTGCGAGAAAGTTTTAATTTAAATTTGACATTAGTTCATTTTTCTGTCTCTCTCTGGTCTCTCAAATACATTAATTACTTAATAAATAAACACATAGGTATATGTAAAAAATAAACTAAAATACTAACCTCCAAACTATTATTGAAACGTCAAACAGGTGACCTACATTCCCCGCAAAAACATACCATTACTATGGGACGGCACCACGCTGTGGCTTTACGACTATTCATTGGTGCGGTGTAATTCTACGTCATACATGGCGGGAATTCAAATAATCAAATTTCATTATTTTTTTTCTGGCTAATTAATAAAAATTTTGTGAAAAGAAAAAATATGGGTAGCAAGTAAAAAAAATATTAAATAAAAAAAAGGTACGCAAGTAGCCCATTGTTCAAGAACTATGTTGATAAACATTTGTTCCTTAACAAAAAATGTTAGCTAAAAATGTATGTTTCAAAGTGGATATTAATGATTACGTGTTATAAAATAACGTCTGACGTCAAGTTTCAATTATTATCAAAAAAATAAAAAACCTACATTTCTCAACAATACTATAGGTGTAACTAAAATTTATTGATATTATCAATTTATCAAAATGTGGTTTTGCTACTAACATATTATTTTATCTACCAATAAATTACTACTATTAAGGATATTTTACATAACTTTCATACGTACTTACATAGATTAAAGCCTCATTTCCACCGAATGTTTTAATGCTTACGTTGCGATTCTGTAATTTTCTATACCACTATAGAACTGTAACTCTCAACAAAAGCGCTTCATTTTTTAATGTCAAACGAAAATAAATGTATTAGTAAACAAAAATTGTTGCGATTTTGTTCACTTTTACATTTCTTTAGCATTACAGAAAAATACAGAATCGCACCATTAATGTAGATACGATTTCCAGCTACTTTATTTAGTAACTAACAGAAATGTTTTTCCCTTATTACATGTTGCTTAGCAGACTGCCATTTTTTTTAAATATGTTACATATATAATTTTCTGTATCTATATCCATACCGAAAAATTAAAAATTTAATAATTATAAAATAGACTGACAGTTGACAGTTCAGGTTAGAAATATGCAAATTTTGTTCTTACACATTGTCTTAGTTCTTAAACAAAGCTGGAAATGGTAGCTCTTACGCATTAGGACAATCAGTGGAAATGTAGCTTTACAATTAATATTTATACAATTTTTCAATGATTGTTTTTCCTTTCAGATGTGCGTGTGGAGGGTGCTACGGTTTACGATATACCTGCTGGTTATCATGGTGGCGCTGGCATCGGCTCGGGAGTTTGTTGACAAAAGAACTCCTGAAGGTAACTATTCCAATCTTCTTACAAGCCAACAAAGTAGATCATTAATACTTGCCACTAGACAGCAACAAAACAAAATCGTAAACAGTATATGTTTCACATTCTAATGTTTCCACTCGTGGTTCCACTCTAGATACACGTAAGATGTAAGAGATACGTGCATTAAGTTTTTCACTTGTTTTAATCTCTATTTGTGCGGAGGAGTATTTGTTTCAATTAAACATCCACATATTTGTCTTTAGAGGTGCACATTATTTAATGGATCTTACTACTCGTCTGTCGTCAAAAAGAAAATAACTACTATTACTCGTACCACAACTAAGGTGCATCTTAATTCGTTTTAAAATGAACTGGAGACTGAAGTATTAAATCAGTTCGTCAAAAATATTCCAATGGCGCGACAATAATTATTTCTAAAGCGTGTATCACACGATGAAGTTTTTCTTTTCAAATGACTGTGCAAGTATATTTACATGATCAAGTTTTTCGTGAAATAAAATATCCAAGTGTCAAAAGTTAAGTTATTGGGCTTCCAAAATTACAATGCGCCACTGGTGGCAGATTTCTGAACTGAGTGAAGTGTACATGTACAAACGAGGTTGTTTTATTCAGGGATTGTATTTACTTGTATACGAATTTTAATACGCTTTTATCTTCGGCTATTATTGTTTTATTCTTAATAGGATCTGAATTATTCCTAATATAACAGGTAAGTTTTTGTTTTAATAAAAATTCATGAACAAATTAGGAGATAGGCAATTTATAGGTTAAAGTTACGATGGAGTTTTCTCCGAAGAAAAGTACCAAAAATAGAACATGTGCGGTTTATGGTTGTAAATCGACGGCAGAGAAAAACAACTCCGTTTTCCTAAAAATAATGAGGAAGTAAATAGTTGTTATAAAAAATAAATTTGGAGGACAAATGTGCTGTGGAAAGAGCTTGGAAAAGAGCTTTGAAAATTCAAAATAAAATAAATGTACAGCTACAGCATTGAAATACAATCTAAATGAAGGAAATCAAAAATTTTTTTATTAAAAAAACAATATATTGTTGACTAAAATACTTTTAACCTACAACTACTTACTAAAATTAACCCTATTAACTAAAATATTATTAAAACTATCACTAAATTATTACTACAAGAAAGAGCAAACTCAATTCTACCGAAATTAATAAAAAATCAGTATACTAAATCCCAAATTAAATTAAAAACTACGAAAATTAGTCTCACACCAATTGTACTCTTATGGAAGCCAGCGAAAAATGTACCATTCGTTTGAATTTTGACGTTTGACGTCAGCGCCATCTCTTGATAATTTGGAAGCCCAATACCTACATTGAATTGTCATTGAATTTTTCGTATGTTGCCATCAAGATTTCAATTACTTTTACGCACATGCAAAATTGTTTGTTTACATCTTAGTTACCAGGGCGAAAAGTTGAACATTACGCACGCCGGTCTTTTTACCAGTTTCACCGTCCGCCGGGTTGTATAAAAGCCAAAACGCCTGGTAATGATCCTAACCTTTATATAATTATATGAATTTTAGAAGATTTCTTTAATTATTTATAATATAACGACAAAATTAGATTAATCTGGCCACATAATATTTTTACATAGCAACAAGTTTTGTATGCATTTAAAAAATAATTTAAAAACATTTAATTTGATTGCAGTTGTACATACCTCAGGCAGAAAGAAGTTTACACCCTTGGACGAATTTCGTCCGCAGGCGTAAACCTTTTCTTTCGGCCCTCTAAACGTAAATATCTATTCTGTCCCATTTTATTATTTTTCAATTTAATATTTAACACCACACACCACACTTGTATACTTTAAAAATATAAACACAAATGGCATTTGACAGTCAAAACTTATAGGGACTTTGAAGAAACAGTGGCATATGTTCCATTTTTTCGATGAAAGTTTTTCGTTAAAAGTATGTTCATCTGTCTCTCTTGCAGTCACATCATTGTGCGAAAAGAAAACTTTTCAAGTCACTTGAAAAGAAAAACTTCATCATGGAATGCACACTTATAAAATAGTCGGTAGATATCGACAGTTCTCAATTATTTTTTCAAATTTCAAATTAATTCACATAAGTGAAATGTATTTATCTGTGCAGATTCTAAGCAGAAGAAACAATTTCATTCTATTACTGCAATTTGGGTAAAAAAAAAGATATTTCTTTTGAATAGTCGGTCAAAGTAACTCCTCAATCAAACTGAATACTTTATACGATCTAATTTCTTTTTTATAGGTAGTCGAATGAATCAATTTCGTTTTTGCTTTTTTTGCATTTTATTTTTATTGTGCTAGGTAAACTTCAATCTAATTGTATTTTCTGTGCATAGATCTGTTGATCCAAAGAGTTGTGTACTTTACAGCGCAAAGGTTCTAGTTCAAATCCCACACATTTCTAATATAATACTGCATCATACTGTTTTTTTTTAATTTCGGTTGTAGTTGTTTAATAAGGTTGTTGTAAGAATTTTTATATGACTTCTAAATATTAAATTTTAATTGATATTGTTACCTTCCGTCACCTTTAGGTAAGGAAGGTATTGTCTTTGGTCAAAAAATTCGGTGGTGAGTTTTTAATGAATAAGCATGTTTTAGGGTCCGTACAATACGAATATACCATTTTTAAGATGATGTCTGTATGTGTGTGTGTGTGTGTCCGTGTGTGTGTGTGTGTGTGTCCGTGTGTGCGTGTGTGTGTCCGTGTGTGTGTGTGTCCGTGTGTGACAAATTTTTCTCCGACGATAACTCCAATACTACAATTCTAAAAATTATAATTCTTTCGTATTCCTCTTCTGTACATCCATATGAAGAGTTGATTAGATTTTGGTTATAATTGATCCACCGGAAGTACCCTTATTTGAAGTTTTTAACAGTTTTTCTTAAAAAAACGCAGTTAAATATTATTTTTTGACATTTTGTTATTATATATATATTAAAGAAAATACTCTTCTCTATACAGTTTGATTATACATTTTCCTTCATATTCAATAGGTGTAAATTTAAAGCATTATAAAGAAATTAATTTTCAAAAATTAGTCTGCCTTGCTATTGATCATGGAAACAGCTGACATAATTATTCAAAAAAATTTAATTGACAGATGTCAGTTGCAAGTGCAAAACCAAATATGGAAAAAAGTATAGGATCTAAAATTGGTATGTCATAGTGTTGCTCGCAAGTGACACACAGAGAAAGGCCAAAGAGAAGATGGAAGGACATTACTTGGTGTAGTTTATGTTATAATTTTATTGGATTTATAGAACCTTTTCAAATGAACTTTTGGTATGGAATTTGTAAAAAATAGTATGTGTTTTTACATGATATTATATAGAATCTGTTCCAAGGACCTTTTGGTATGGGATTTGTACAAAATACATGGAATTGACGGAAGGTCTTGTGCTGGCCACAACAGATTTTTTTTTAAAGAGCCTCAAATTTGAAAATATCACGACATATCCATTAGATATTTTACAATCAAATATTGAAATATGTGTAATATTTTGAAAAGATTACGTGCTCTAAAACAGAGTACATACAGTTTAATATGTAACAAACTATCGCCTACTTTTATTTTTATAAATAACGTAAACAGTTTTTAATTGGCTATGAATGATGTGCTGTATGTACTTCGACTTGGACGTCACATGAGTAAGGGGTTGTTTCCATGACTATTAATTATTATTATTTTTATTATTACTATGAAAAATATTGCATAAACTTTCATTAAAAAATCTGATGTGGCCAACACAAACCCTCCCGCTATTTAATTTTTATTAATTTAAATACATACTTACGTATTTACTAACGCTGCAAACTGTTCCATTGCAGAAAACTATTGCTTTATTTACTATTTTCTTTTTAAAATGTCACTATTATTAATTTGAAGTGATTAGTTTTTTGACAGTTACATTTATTGTAAATTACATTCATTTGAAATATGAACTGTGTAACAAAGGAATTATTGTGTTTATCTTAGGCTTCGGGACTAATAAAAAAAATATTTTTAAATTTATCTGTAAAATATATAGAAAAAGTATTAATGTATTCCAGTAGAAAATTCAATAATCTTTAATTTTCATAAGACATAAAATGCGAAAAAATGGCATTTAATGGTATTTTTTGAAGAAAAACCATTATGAGCTTCAGGCAAAGTGCCATTTCCGGTTATCCGATTTACGCCAAAATCTAATGGCTTCTTTTCAAATCAGAATGGGATGGAAATACAAAGTTTCAGAATTTTCTGAATGATAGTATTTGAGTTAGAGTGAAGACAAAATCCCTACATGTTAAAATGGATTCTAGGGACCTTAAAACGTGGTCATTTACTAAAATCTCGATATGTGATTTTTAGCACGATCCCTATACCTCCCTTACCAAGGGTAGCGGGAGGTAAAAAGTGAAACCAATTCATTACATGTTTCTGTGCTTGTTTCAAATAGGCGGTTGTCCCGATTAATCTGTGTTTTGGTTACTGTACGATGGTATATTGAAAACTTCGCGATTACAGAGAGGGCAGTACTAGATGCATAATTGTATGTGAGGTTATTTAAATTTCATTAGTGTAATTTGTGGCTTAATTGGAATTTTTAAATTAACGTATGTATTGACTTTGTTGGGGAAGCAGTGACCCGTATGCTTCCACTGTTTCAACTCTGTTTTGATTCAGGCTAATAAAGGTGTATTCATGTCTCATTGGTAGTAACAAATTTTTCCATAAACATAATGGCTGATAGCACAAGCCCTGTTTTAACTAAAACGCTGTTTTAAGAAATGTCATATTTCATTATTTAATAACAAAAATAAATAGTATCAAATTTATCAAAATATGATTTTAAAGCAGAACATAGTTTGTATTCAAATAAATATTATTTAAAAAATCGTTCTTTAAACATAAAGGTGAAATTAAATGTTGAAATTTGAATTTGACATTTCTTAAAACAGTGTTTTAGTTAAAACAGGGCTTGTGCTACCAGCCAATGAGTCGAATTCAGCACTCTTCTCTAACAAAATTACCTTTTCTAAAATTAATTTGATAACTAAAACTCATTTGACAAGATCTCATGATCATAATTTGTAAACAAAATTTTGTAATCGTGACAGATTTATAATAAAATTTGTAACGAAGATGGGATGGATTTGTGAAAAATTCATGGATCTCGGTGGAGTTTAAACCCAGGACTTTTCCATATCTAGTCGAACGCTTTAGCAAAATGAGCCACAAGATCCCCTTGAGTCAGTGAATTTTTCACGTCACACGTTAGTAGTAGTCCAATCTCAGAGAGGTCCATGAATTTTTCTCAAATTCATCTTCTTTTAGTTAACTTCACGGTAATAAAGTTACTGTTATTCACTGTTCTTCCTATTTGTCATACACTCAATTTCAGAGAAACCAATTTGAATGAAGCTAAAACTTATATCTTTTACGCACAACTGCATTAAAATTGTTTGTTTACATCTTAGTTACCATGGCGGAAACTGAAAGATTACACCCTGCGGGCGGCAAAGGCCTGTTTATAATGAAGTAACGTAAAGGCAACGCAACGGCGCAACGTGACCGGTAACGCAAACACAAAATCTATGATGACAACCAAAAATAGTACTTTTAACCAATCAAAAGAATGAAATTTATTCGTTGAAATTCGGCCCACTTTTATTTATTGTCTCTATATGACACAGGTATAAAGTTAGTATATAAAATAATTTAAATAGAAATAGTTAGTGAAGAAATTATAGTATTTATTTTGTAGTTGTGACAGTTCACGAACATGTCGATAAGTCGATAATACAGATTTTTAAAGAAAACTGGAACGCTGAACTATGATTGGCTAGCGGTACAGCAATAAGGTAGAAAGATGTAAGTTGGTTATCTTCTGCGTTGCTTTTATTGCGTTGCTAATTGTAGCGCTGCGTTAATTTTTATTATAAATTAGCAAATAGCAATACCATGCGCTCATGTTTTGCGTTTCCTTATTGCAACTGCGTTTGCGTTACCTGTGACGTCAAATTACATACAGCACGTCTAGACAATAGAAAAATATTTTGTCCATCACCTACGTAGTTTATATCAATAATAGTACGCGATAGTTTGTCACATAAACTGTATAAACTTTGTCACATTTTGTTTCAGATCACGTGAAATATAACAATAATGTATTGTAAAATATCTAATAGGTAGGTATTTCGCGATATTTTCAAATTTGAGGCCATTTAAAGAACAATATTTTTGGAATTTAGTACTTACGAGTATAGAAGAGATAAAAAATTCTTGCAACAGCCCTGTCGACTAACGATTATTCTAAACTTTATAAAATTTGTATTGCCAGAATGCAAGTATTGACTTTATACTTTATATCACAAGCGTAAAGAACTTTAGATTACACGATTTGAATTTAAAATTTATTTGAGCTATTTGGTAGGGTATGTAAATTTTTAGTAAAATATTTTGTCTCTAGGTACACTTAAAACAATCCTTTGATTTCTTTGTTTAGTATATCCTTTACAATCTCACACAGATTCTAATTTCAATTTTAACTTTATATGTAAATTGAGTGTTGTTTACATTTTAAATAGTAAAGAAAATCATAACGATGAATAATAAATATAAATAATCAGAAGTAATATCACAAGACCTTCTGATTTTATCGATAAATTTTTATTTTGCACGACTTTTTTTTTCTTAGCAACAAACACGAAAGCAAACTGCATGGTAAATCCCGACTCCGACGGAGGAGGGGTTTTACCTAATGTCAGTTTGCTTGACTGATTTTGCTTAAAAGCAAAAAAATGAGTGCTTAAAAATAAAAGTTTATCTGAGAAAATCTGAGAGGTCGTGTGGTATTTGGTGAGATAAATTCCAAAGACAACGCAAAATGAAACTTGACACATTAATTGTCACACTGACAGTGATAAACAATAACAACTCTTTATATACTTGGTAGGGGAAAATTATCGGGGTAACGGGGTTTTATCAGTATAATACTGTTCCCATTGGTTAAATTTTCAAGTGTTTTGCATCATGATTGGTTAAAAACTAGTCGTTGGAATTTATCAGAATAAATAATATGATCATTATTTATGTACTCAAATAAAGATATAAAGACAATTAGGACTAAATGTTATATTAAAAAATAAATATCAAATTATATACCTACTAATTGTCTTACTTCTTGAAAATATGTTAAACATGGAATATGTATTTATGCTCATAATTTCAAAAGTAAATATTTTTCTTTCACAATGATAATTTTCATCCATTTGTTCTGAAAATGAAGTAAAATTTGAAAAATTAATTTTTAAATTCGGACTTCGTAAATATTTAACTTAGAATAATCTTTCAGAGACAGTGAACAGCTTAAATAAATGTTTTACAAAGTAAATACCAACTTCCTTCGTTTGAATAATGAATTGGAGATAATAAATGAAGGGTCGTCGTATATTATTCATTTTTGAGATAAGAAAAAAGTTAAACAGTTGTGATAGTAGTTTCAGCTTTCCATCCATCGTTCACTCGTGAAATAGTTAATTTATTATTTGACGAAAGTCTAGCATCATTTGTAACTTTAATTTAAAAGTATGCGGAAAGTGAATAGAAAGTTTTAGACAATTAAAACTTGTGAAACAGTTGATTGCGAAATCGTATACTACTGTTAAAAATTTGAATGAGGAAAAATATTTCCCTCCTTCAATTGTTATTATTTTAAAAAATACGTACCTCCATAAATTCCAATAATGATCAAGAAAATTACCAAATTACCGTAAATTACCATTTTATATATATATATATATATATATATATATATATATATATATATATATATATATATATATATAAAATAATACATATTTGGATTCCGTATGATGACGTATCACCACGCGCAACCCTCAGATATGCTCTACTGGAGATGATATCCGTTTGTTATTAGCTAGTCTAGTTTAGATATTCATACTGGAAAGCCCTGGAGTCAGTGAATGAGTCTCATGTCAAAGACAGTAGAGTTGTAGTTTTGGCTCGCGTTCGAGTATTTTGGCCTAAGGGTGCATCGGCATCTTTAGGATTTAGTTATGTGTAGTTTTGTTTAGTAATGTTTAGTGTAGTCGTTATTAAAAAGTTGTAAATAAATACGTAAATAATATTCCAGGGACGCTGACATGAGCTGCTTTCCGGCGAGTGAGGAAACAAATGAGTGCTTGAATAGCCTTTTGTAACGAGTGTTTTACACTATTTTCTCTGTTTCGGCCTTCATTTTCATTATTTATTTATAAAACTAGTTGACAGTTTTCATTAATGGCAGTAAGGTTGATGACAGTGATTTGTGTTTTTTATTCTGTCTGTTGCCTAGATATTTTGTCAATATAATGCAATCATACAAATCCGAAATAACAAAATGTCACCAAGAATAGTTTAAAAGTTAAGCTCATTGCAACAGCAATAAGTGTGCTAATTGCGAAACGGAAAAACGCTATTTAAACCTCAAATTGTTAATTTTTAAATATATATACTTAGTTTCAAAAATAATATTTTATTTAAAAATATTGTACAACGTACTTTGGAGGTATTACCTCATCATCAGGTAGAAAAATAAATGATATAAATATAAATATAAACAAATAACAAAAGAGTGAAACAAATTACAAATTAATAAAGATAACAAAATTGAAAATTTATTAATATAAAATTATTAATATAATATTACTAAAATTTTGAAAAAATATTAGGATCTAATAGGGGTGAATTGTTTAAATCCAAAATTTCATTCATTAGATTTTCTTTTTTGTGTACAGAATTTTTTATCTCGAAAGCTTCTAAACAATTTAGTATTTTACTTTTGTTTTCAATATACATTGTACATTGTACAATATTTTTAAATAAATTTTTTTGAAACTAAGTATATATATTTAAAAAATAACAAAATGTTTCAAATGTATCCTACAAATAAAACTCAAATTGTTAATTTTTTTCCAGATCGCCAATCATGGTTTCTGGGCTCCCGGTACGGCCGTTCCAGCGGGCAGGCGTCCGGGGCCTCCAGACAACACCTGGTGGTAACGCCACGCAGAGAAGATCGTTTTCACCCGGGATCCCGCTATGGCAAACGAACCGTCAGCATGGACATGGACAGCGGAGTCAGCATCGATGCCAGCACAGGCAACCAAGATGTCGAGTGCTCGTATACTGGAGTGGCAGATCTTTATAGGTGTCATGTTCATGTTAGGTAGGTTCATATGAAAATTTCAATGGATTTATAAAAAATAAATATTAATAGTCTTCGAGAAAAAAAAGGGCTTTATAGTTTGAAATAATTATTTTGTATAAAATAATCTAATAAAGGCTCATTCACAGCTCTGAAATTAAGCGAAATTATAATTAGCAATTATAATTATACCGGGAGTTTATTTTATCAGTAAACATAGGGTATATCATTGCCATAGTTACGGTATGGATGTTTGACAGCAATGTATTGAAGCGTTTATTTTATGAGTAAACATAGGCGTTTAACATGCGAACCAGTTTTTTGTAAATACAAAGTGTCCTGTTAGAAATCTAGCCATGCTATTGAACATGATAATAGTACATTACATTTTGTACATTATTTAATATTAATTACTTTAATAATATTGCAAAAATTGCAATAAATTACAAAAATTGTCAAATAAATAATTGTTTCAGGTTTTTACCATGCAACATGAAAACATTTATATGTGTCCGTGGCGCAATGGTCATAACGGTAGTGTCTAAAATTTTTGGTTGGGGTCCGATTCCCCATTGGGGTAATTATTTTATTTTTTTTTTTTACATAAAAATTGTTGAACTTTTAAAAATCAATTTATATTTCCATATTACAAACATTTAAAAATAATAATAACATTGTAATAAATAAAGAGAAAATGATTGAGAATAATTGATTACAATAATCAAAATATTGATGCAATAACAATGTATTGTATTTTCTTTTGATATTAATAAAAATAACTGAAATATAATAAATTTGTGTAGATATTATGTCTTTACTGTATTTATCAAATAAAATACAATGGATTGTTATTATATCAATACTTTGATTATTGTAATCAATTATTCTCAATCATTTTCTCTTTATTTATTACAATGTTATTATTATTTTTAAATGATTGTAATATGGAAATATAAACTGATTTTTAAAAGTTCAACAATTTTTATGTAAAAAAAAAAATAATTACCCCAATGGGGAATCGAACCCCAACCAAAAAATTCAGACGCTACTGTTATGACCACTGCGCCACGGAGACACTTCTAAATATCTTCATATTGCATAATAAAAAACTGAAACAATTATTTATTTGACAATTTTTGTAATTTATTATAATTTTTGCAATATTATTAAAGTAATTAATATTAAATAATGTACAAGATGTAATTTACACATTATCAACACTTTGTATTTACAAAAAACTGCTTCCCATGTTAAACGCTTATGTTTACTCATAAAATAAACGCTTCAATACATTGCTGTCAAACTATGGCAATCATATACCCTATGTTTACTGATAAAATAAACTCTCGGTATTTATAAATATAAGTTTATGTCAATGCATTCAAACGTCAGCGTTCGAAAGCTTCAAATTAGTATTGAAATTAATTTAAAATAACTTAAAATAATAATTTTATGCAAACTTCATATATTTCACTTATAATTATAAGTATAAGTGAGCCAATCAGATTGAACAAAAAATTACAAATACAATTTCGTCACGTCAAATTTGACATTAATTTCATCAATATGAACATAAATAATTTAAATATATTAACACGTATAATATTAAGACGACGATTCATTGCTTTACTTGCGCCTATCAATTAAAGTATCTACTCGTCATTTTGAATTTAGCTCCAATTTCATTCCACGTTTTTCCGCGTTTAATGGTATCCTTAATTTTTTTGTTTTTACATGAAATAAATTCTTCCATATTCATGTTCATTTCCACGAAAGCAAGGACGAGAGAAGAGATAAAGAATCAAAATGAACAATGTGTATAAGTATACAATGCTGTATCTTAAGTGACGTTGACAATATTATGTCAAGATTATAATAAGAAACAAAAATATTGTAGATGTCAAAATATACTAATTATAAATTGTATTTATAAGTGAACATCTAATTAACATGCTTTAAGACGGTCATTTTTAAGTATAATTTTTAATTATATTTTTTAATTATAATTATAATTTCTAAGTATAATTTCAGTGCTGTAAATGAGCCTTAATTGTAGTAATTTTGCATGAGCAATGATAATTAAAATGATGTGTTTGCTTTTTTATTTTGTCTTCTTTTGAATAAAAATTAATGATAACGATATTTTGGCATTTCAACAAATTTAAATATTAAAATGAAGTAAAAAATAATTATACCAAAAATACAATGCCCGATAGCTCCAATGTAAAAGTGACGATAGGGTTTATTTAGAACATAAAAATTGGGGTCCCGTGACCGCGTGCCAGAGTATCTGGTCGCGAACCTGGGGAACCGGGTTCGATCCCGACCGACGCCAAATATTTCGAATTTGAACTGGCACAAAAAGTGACCCCTGTGGTGCACTCTCCACGCCAGCAATGAGTGACCGTGAGGTGACGCCCGGTAAACGCCCACACGGTACAAATATTGCATCATCATTACCGATAACTGCGATAAAGCAGATTCTGGCACTCAGAAATGGGTAATATGGGTGATGATATATTTATTTATTTTTATTTATAAAAATTGAGTCCCGGAAATAAAAATCGAACATGCTTTATTTTTGTGCGAGGAGAGACTTTTTCATTGCCTGTATGAAAAAGTTACCTGTTTGGATTCTTTTATTATTATTCATTTTACCTTATAGAACCCATATCTCAGTTTTTTCATAACTCTTAGTAAAGTTTTTTTAAAGATCGGTCAAACAATCACATTTGCCCATTTATCTACCGTGAGTATTTTTTAACGTGAAACATTGGGTTTGTCATGACCATGGCTACGATTTGACATTTGATTGACAGCAATGTATTTGCGTGTCCCATTTAAAATGAAACATAGGGAACGAATTTGACAGATGTATTATATTATGTAAGAAATTTAGCCAAGTCAGAAAAACACTCGAGAGCACTAAACATATTTCGGGCACAATATGCACACAATATTTTTTCTGCAACTAAATTTAATTTTTAGAAACCAGGTATAATTATTTAAACAAAATTAACATCTAATGAAGTCTTGTCAATATGACAGATAACCGCTGAATTTTCCTGCAAGTTACGACTACGACTTGACATTTGATTGACAGTAGGGTATTTGCCTGTCTCATTTAAAACATAGGGAATGAATTTGACAGAGTATTATATTTAAAAAATAACTAAGACAGATTTGTTCATTGTAACCAAGTTACAGAAATTCACTGTTGAAATACATCTAAACAGTTCTTTATACATTATATTTAAATATTGTAAGAAATTTGGCCAAGGCAGAAAATCACTCGAGCACAAGGTACATTCAATTTAATTTAGAAAGCAGGTATAGTTATTTAAATAATATTAACCTCTGCTGACTTCTTATCAAATGTCAAATTCGTTCCCTATGTTTCATTTTAAATGGGACACGCAAATACATTGCTGTCAATCAAATGTCGAATCGTAACCATGGATATGACAAACCCAATGTTTCACGTTAAAAAATACTCACGGTATGCCCGTAGAGCACGATTATCCCTTTTCTCGAAAAATGTCCAGTTTTAACGTTCGTCTCAATATTTCCGGTATTTTTAAACTGTATGTTTCTCGTCGTACCTTGAGGTTTTTTTATATTTCTTTTTCAATATTTAAAAAAACCATACATTTTCTCTTTTTTTAGGGGGGTAATTACCCATTTGCCCCCTCCATAGATCCGCCACTGGGTTTATTTTGTGTTGGTTTGTTGTATAAATTACATTTTAAATTATTATTTCTTTATTACATTTTCCAGCTTAATTTAATTAAAACACCTTTGTATCAGCGGTTTTAAGTTATTTACATTCATATTCGCACATAAAAATAATTTGAGATATCTAATTTCACCCCTAAATTATCTAAATTTGGAAACCAGACTCGCGAAATCAGTTTAATCAGACTTACATCTGGCATATGACTCTTTTATGTAGTACTTATTAGGTAGCAAAATAACATGCGAATTTTTACGCCCGGCAGTATATTAAATTAGCATTTTTTATGTATTTCTGTGTAATATGAGGTGGGTGTTTGTGTTTAGGGATTTTACTCGTATTTTATATGCACCTCGACCCAGACACGAAAATGAAAATATATGAATGTTAAAGTATAATGTGAAGTAAACATAACTTATAATTTCAAAAAAAATTGATGTAGCCTGTACATTACCTTCTGTCAATCCAATATCAAAATTTCCTTGGAAAAGATTCTCTTGTATATATCTAGTAAAATTGTAACATGAACAAAACTATATTTTACAAATTCCATACCGAAAGTTCCTTGGAAAAGATTCTATAAATAATTATAAATAAATATATCATCACGCCATATTACCCATTTCTGGGTGTGCCAATCTGCTTTATCGTAGATATCGGTAATGATGATGACATATATGTACCGTGCGGGCGCTTACCAGGCGTCACCTCACGGGCACTCATTGCTGGCGTGGAGAGTGCACCACAGGGGTCACTTTTGAGCCATTTAAAATTCGAAATATTCTATAAGAAGATTCTATAAATCCAATAAAACTATAACACGAAAATAAACTATGTAAATTTGAAAATATCAGCTGTTTCCATAACTGTAGCAAAGCTGACTGATTTATGAAAGTTAATCTCTTTATATTTCTTTAACTCTATATATATATATATATTGAATATGAAGGAAAATGTATAATCAAACCGTATAGACAATAAGATATTCTTCCATATTGATAATCACATAAAATGATATTTAACTGTGTTTTTTCAAGAAAAGCTGTTAAGAACTTCAAATAAGGGAACTTGCGGTTCACCAATTAAAACCAAAATCTAATCTGCTCTTCATATAGATGTACAGAAGAGGAATACGAAAGAACTATAATTTTTAGAATTGTAGTTTTGGAGTTTTCGTCACACACAGTCACTCACACACACACAAACACACACACACACACATCATCGTAAAACTAGTGAAATCGTATTCTAGGAACCCAAAAATATGCTTATTCATTAAAAACACACCACCGAATTTTTTGACCAAAGGTATTGACCTTCCTTACTTAAAGGTGACGGAAGGTAAAAAAAAAATGTAAAAGTGTGTTTAATAAACATCACTATTAAATACATAATAAATAATTGAGAAGTATTGATTTTTTTCATAAATCAAAAATCTAGTCTAGGAGTTACAACAGTCACTGTTATTTTAATTTAATTATAGAGGAATTAGAAAATTTTCCCCTTTCTGCAATTTCTTTATCTCTTCTAAATTTAGAAGTGAGAAATTATGTAAATAAACGTATGTAGTACACTAAAGAATCGCATAATTTAGTTTATGAAAATCCATATCTTTCAAAGCACTTAACTTTAAAATTATCTTCATAAACAGAAAACTTGAGGAAGTATTTGAGGCATTGTGTAATTAACTCTCTATCAAAAGGTTTATAAAAAGAAGGAAGTTATTCGAGAAGTAAATTAAACGCCTTTAAACACAGACCCGCACTGAGAAAATTGATTAAGTTCATTTCAAGTACTCTTTATAACACCTGATAAGTTTAAGATGATACACTTACTAATTATAAATAATTAAACCAATTGTCGTAAATAAAATGTCATCCACAAATCTACATTTATTTCTAGATTTCATTTTGAAATATCATTATTACATAAAGTTGAAATCAGCTCAACTTTATGTAAAAATTACGTGTAATTTGGTATGGCATGACATCTGTAATTTTACCTCTCGCTAAGAGATGTATTGGAATCATGCTAAAAATCGCATATCCAGATTTTAGTGGATAAGCACGTTTTAAGGTCCCTATAATCCGATTATAACATTTTTACGATGATGTCCGTGTGTGTGTGTGTGGATGTTGGAACCACAGTTTCTCAAACACTATCAGCCCGATTCACAAAAAAGTTTAAGCTAATCCTCATTTTTGGATTAGTGAATTCTATTCTATTCCGGTATTTAAAATTTAATTTTTATATTATCTATAAAGGTAGATACTAGGAATAGATTAGACTATATTTTAAATTATAAACTGTCAAAATTAGAGTAGAATTCGCTAATCCAAAAATGAGGATTAGCTTAAACTTTTTTGTGAATCGGGCTGTATAAGATTTAGGTAACAATTGGACAATCGGAAGTAACAGTTTCTTTAAAAAAATCTTATAAATATAATTTTTTGAAATTTTTGTTATTACAAATATTGAAGGACATAAAATTATCCATCTAGTACAATTAAAAAATTTATTATATCTTGTACAGATTTAGAGATAAAGGCATTGTAATATATAGAATAATCTAATACATCGCAGAGGCTAAGGCACTAAGGAAACCAGTGACAAATTCAAATGTTTATAAGATAGTTTGTAAATGACAGATGTCACTGTGAAAAATCAACAGTTTTATGCCCATACTCATAAACACACGTAAAGTTTCAAAACGGCTCGTTAAAATTTTTGACAAATAGAATCAAACTTGACAAAAAAAAATTTGATTTTTCTTTCCATGTCGACTGTTTTTATTGGATAAATATTATAACGAACCGTTTAAAAAATTTACGAATGTTTATGAATACGGGCGTTAGTGACATTCTGAAAGCTTTTTCTGGAAGGTACATTTAATCTTTCTTATTGTTTTATTAATTAAATATTTAAAATTGTAGGTAAAATGCATAAATCCATCAGAAATACCGCCAATCTTGTCAATGAATTGGAAGAATCTCAACATTTAGGAACTTCCTCATGCAATGAAAAATAGATATAATTAAAATTGTATGTGTGCAGAAGACATGTTAAATACAATAAAAAGTTCTATAATTTGTTTGTTTTAAAATTTTTCAACAAAATTAATTACGACGGTATATATATAAAATTGTCGATGCTCGCTAAGAATTTTTCTTTTTCCCGCCCTGTCCATATAATAAACCTGGTGGGAATTTAAGATTCGAGATCTTGTGTTTGTAAATAATGGAAATATAGTGCGCAGCTCTGGAACAGCGTGCTGTTCGGATGCTCTATGTTTCAGCAAGTCCGGAATTATTCAGTTATAATTATTTCCATTTTCCCCGAACAGAATGGCCACGTAGCCAGATTAAATCCGACGTTTGTCAAACATGAACTGTGAAATTAGATACATCCGAACTCGTCTGGCTATATAGGATTGTAATTAGAATCATACTAGGCCTAAAAGTTAGATTGAATATAGTTTCAATAATGTAAAAGGAAACTTGTAGACCTATATAATTTTATTAACAACTTCATAAATCATTATATAATACAAATGTGGACAAAGTAGACCATCGGATAAATAACGAAATTTCAATACACTTTAAGGCCCGATATATCCATCTCCTAATAACTTTATTTGGCAAATAATGTCATTGCTAATAATTGTTGATACAATGGGGAAGTTTAGCGACTTTTTTTTATTTTTTTATTCCATGGGAAATGACTTGAAAAATGATATATGTATGTCTTATTTTTTTCAAAAATGCCCAGATTTTCCGGAAAAGCCGATTTTAAGCTGTGATGACGTCGGTAGAGGCTTGGCGCAACGTTCAAATGGTTCGATTTCACCGTTCTGTCTGAGTGTGCGCATAACTAACTTGTGACGTACTTAGAGTTTACCCAAAAAATATTAATTATAAATAAATGGAGCAATAATATAATTTAAATTTTAATTTCAATTTCAGCAGTCATTTGTGTTATATTTGTGAGAAAATAGTAAGTTATGTAGAAATTTTACCATGCTAAACTTCCCCATTGTATCCATAGTTGAATGTACAGGGAAAAATTCGAGTTCCTTATATGAAAAACTTTCTTATTATTCACGCTACTGAAAATTGATGTAGGTCTTTATGGGCCAACTTTTGTTTTTGAGCTACAGGCTAAAACTTGTTTTACGCTTATTTTGAAAAATAGCTCATATCTCGCTTATTATGAGATATAAAGAAAAACTGTTTAGATGCTTTTATAATGCTTTAACGTTGAAAACCGTGGTATATTTAGATTTATTCAAAACTTAATAATTCTCGAGATACATCACAAACATAACCACAAAAAAATTATAATTCAAGTTTTATTCATGTTTTAAACAAGAAGATGTAGACTTGTTATACATAATTCAAAAGCTTAAAAATACGCAAAAAGAAGAGATTATTTTCAACATATGTTCCCATTTAAAAATATTATTGGTTGATTACGATGATCGACTGATTTCAGAATATAAAAATGGAAAATAATCAGACATGCAGTCGTTTGTAAATTATTTATTTCCTGGCCGACGTTTCGACTTTAACAAAAGTCTTCTTCAGGGCTCTGGTGGATGATGTTGTCCATGATGGTTTTTGTGTAGGGGTGGCGAACTTAATATCCGATGTCCTAGGTGATGTTAATGGTTGATTACGATGATCGACTGATTTCAGAATGTAAAAATGGAAAATAATCAGACATGCAGTCGTTTGTAAATTATTTATTTCCTGGCCGACGTTTCGACTTTAACAAAAGTCTTCTTCAGGGCTCTGGTGGATTGTTAAAGTCGAAACGTCGGCCAGGAAATAAATAATTTACAAACGACTGCATGTCTGATTATTTTCCATTTTTACATTCTGAAATCAGTCGATCATCGTAATCAACCATTAACATCACCTAGGACATCGGATAAGTTCGCCACCCCTACACAAAAACCATCATGGACAACATCATCCACCAGAGCCCTGAAGAAGACTTTTGTTAAAGTCGAAACGTCGGCCAGGAAATAAATAATTTACAAACGACTGCATGTCTGATTATTTTCCATTTTTACATAAAAATATTATGTTTGTGTTATATCTCGAGATCTATTAAGTTTGGAAAAAATGTAATTACACCTCGTTATTCTACATTAAAAAAAGTGTAAAATGTATCTAAATATGTTTAGCCTGTAGCTCAAAAACAAAAGCCTGTTAAAGTTATCTCAAAAAGTTGCCCCATAAAGACCTACATCAATTTTCTGTTGCGTGCATAATAAGAAAGTTTTTCATAAAGGAACTCCAATTCGTTCCACCCTGTACAGTAAAATAGAGTTTAATAGGCGTCACGCCTCAGGCACCCATTGATGCAGTAGAGAGTGCAACAAAGGGCCACTTAATTATGTACCACCTTTAATTATTTAATTATTATGTCGAAAACTATAAATATGAAAAAATTTGTTACTAAGAATATGTGTATTACAGAACATTATGTTACTGCAGTAAATTAAAATTGCGTATTTAAATTTTAATGTAGGTCAGTTCTGTTAAATCGCCTATAGGCAATCCCATAGTTAAGGTTTAAAAAACTCTTGAATTATTAATTTAATTCCTGTAATGTGTTATAATTGGCAAGGAAGCAACGTAATAACTATGTGAGTGGTGCAGTTATTACTTAAATAAACACGTATTAAACTTAATGAACTTAATGTTTTTGGGTAGCGTGATGAAAGGCTATCTAATATCTCCCGCTTGTCCAATAATTTGTTGGGCTTTCCTCAAATAATTATACAAAATAATCGTGTTGACATTACGAATGATGCAACAGTTAACGCGAATTAAAATTAGGCATATTTATGGGAAATTTTAATTACATATAACTACTTTATTAAAATAATGGTTAATCCTTGTAGTTATTCTTTGGAGAATTCGTTAACATTGGCACGATAACTCTTTACAAATAAAAAAAAAAAAAAACAAACATAAAAGTAAATAGGAAGCATTTGGATTGTGTTATAAATTCAAATGTCACTCCTATCCATAAACATGTGTGAAATTTGTAACCAAAATAAATACGCAGAAAAAGCAATAATATTGGAATGTACTGTGATGTTATATTTTTATTTAATCATGCAGAAACGAAAACATGTAAAATTTAACAATACCAACTTTATTTTATACTTATTTTGGGTGAACATCGGTTGCAAATTAAAAAAAAAATCAGGAGCTTTACAAAATTAGTACCTACACCAATCTAATGTATTCAATTTATTTTATGGAAGGATGGCCTCTACTACTATTAATTTTGATTATATGCCGAGTTATAAGGAGAAAAACTAAATAAACCCATTTTCCCCAAAATCAAACGCGCTGATTTTTCAAACCGCATGTCGATATCTTTTACCTTCCGTCACTTTCAACGTAAGGAAGGTAGGTATTGTCTTTGGTCAAAAAATGCGGAGGTGATTTTTTAAGGAATGAACGTTTTAGGGTCCCTAGAATAAGATTTTACTATTTTTACGATGATATCTGTATGGGTGTGTGTGTGTGTGTGTGTGTGTGTGTGTCTGTGTGACAAAAATTTCTCCAACGATAACTCCAATACCACAATTCAAAAATTATAATTCTTTCGTATTCCTCTTCTTTGCATCCATATGAAGAGCTGATTAGTTCCCTTATTTGAAGTGCTTAACAGTTTTTCTTGAAAAAACGCAGTTAAATATAATTTTTGACATTTTATGTAATTATCAATATGAAATAATATCTTATTCTCTATATGGTTTGATTATACATTTTCCTCCGTATTCAATAGATATAGAGTTAAAGAATTATAAAAAGATTAACTTTCATAAATCAGCCAGCTTTGCTGTAACCATGGAAACAGCTGATATTTTCAAATAATTCGTACGTGTTATAATTTTATTGGATTTATAGAATCTTTTTCAAGGAACTTTCGGTATGGAATTTGTAGAAAATATATGGAATTGCCGGAAGGTAATGTGCTGGGTACATCAGATTTTTTCATTTTCAAAATGTCCACATTTAAAACTTTACTCATTATTGAGTTATAATCCAAAAATGGCGACCCTACCATTCGACTCTACGAGCCAAAAAAGTGAAATCCGTGAAAATGGTCAAAATCTCCTAATGGGGTATGCCTCAGATTTTTTGCGATTTTTGTCCATTTTTAGTACTCTAGATATTGTATATTTATGTAATTTTTCCCGTAGATTCAAAGATGGAAATCGCCAAGCATGTATCTTCACCCATTTTGGGTTATTTGCCAAAAAAGGACTTTTTGGTGTCTAAGTGTTCTCTAGTAAGAACTCGTAGAAGTTCTCGGGAATTTAAATTCAAAATTCACAATTCTCCAAACTTTGAAACTAACTATCTTGTGAAGTTCTTAGAATTGGAGGTTCAAGCAAACCTAATATCAAGTTTCAGAATTTCTATTTCCATATTTAGTAACTAAAGATCAAAATATATACATACTCCCACGCACAGACGTTCATAATGATAAAATCTCAAAACTACTTATACAGAAAAATCTTCTTACCTATGTACATAGGTGTGACGGGAAAAATAGCATGTTGAATTCCATGCTCTTTCTGTTTTATAACTAGGATTATTATTGTAAATTGTACCTTAATGTTACGTTAAATATAAAAAAAATTGTGACATTTTTCATTTTCTTTAAATTTATTTTATATAGCTACATAATACTGCAAATATTTCTGTAAATTATGAACTCTATAAAATTGTTAAAAAATATTTGTTAATGAAAATAGAAAATTTGTATCTACTTCATCATGGAAAATACTGACAGATATATGGATACAAATAAATTTCCAAAAACATAACGAATAAAGACATGTGTTTTTGAAACAGATCATAATGGAAGTGATGCATATGATTCCTTACGTATATTATTCTCCACATGAAAAATAAGACTGTCACTAACATAAATGTATTTTTAAAAATATTTTAGTCAATACCACTCTACACACGAAAATCTAATTACGGTGCACGTATACGGTATTATATCTCTTCGAATGAAATAAATTGATTCCAGGAATGATTTTAAAATAGCATTTTTAACTTCCTTTTTAAAATTATGGAACTTCCGGATTTTAAAAAGTTAAACTAATTAATCGTGTAAACGGCTTTTTTCTTACTTTTCAAACATTTATTTTGTATAAAAGTGTTGAAAGAACTAGGCACTGTTTCTACCTTTAAAACTTTAAATGCGCAGAGCGTCAAACTCACAAATCTGATTTGGTGCATAACCAGTGTACCGAATATCCAAAATACAGGCTCATGCGGAAATGGATTGTTATTTATGAAACAAATAACTTTTGTCCAATTTCGTTTTAAAAAGTTGGATTTTATCTAACCTTATGACGTTTTGAAATGTAATTTTTTACATAATTGATACAAAAGGAATTTTGTAAAAATCTTTACATAACTGAGTTACGTAATAGTTATTTATATTCGAGTGCGTGTAAGTTGTATTTTACAGCGCGACAGCTTTGTTTAAGGCACGAGCCCTTAAGGCGAGTGTCTTATTAGCTGGAGCGCTGTAAAATACTTCACGCACGAGAATTGTATCAAATTTTTTGGCCGACGATAATGAAAATCACTTTTTTCAATGAGATAGGTTGTACTTCTGAAAAGGGTTAGTTAAAAATACTGGGGTTAAGTCAATTTCCAAATTTTACTTACCTTCATTAGAGTACTTCTTCTAGCAAAAATTTATCTGTAATAATAGACATTGTTTATGACTGTTAATATATTTATTTGCTCATGTTTTCTTCGTAATAAATAATAGGTAGGTGTCGATATTTGACATTTCAGCAATGCTCGCGTATTTGACAGGTATATCGATCGGTGACTATGTCGGTAACGGCGGATTTTTACAATAATGACAGATGTCGCTACCATGAGTTTGGTTTATATAAATTAATTTTAAATATAGGAAATATTAAAGTAAAAAAATAACTTAAGTAGGTAGTACTTTTTTACATGAACTTTATTATAGTAAAGATGATTTCTTTTCTAAATGCCCATAAACGCCCAGTGTATTTTCATTATTTTACCGCATAGTTGGACAAGTTACAACACAGTAAGCGTAAAATGTAGGTTACACTTGCTGTGTATACAATTGTAAAGTTCCCATTACACTTCAGGAGGGCAAAAAGGATATTACACAACTGTCAATTGATACAAAAAGAAACAAAAATATATCAATAATGTTCGTTGATATAATTTTATGAATTATTTACTCGCTCCCAATTCTTCTACATCAGAAGGAAGATCTATAACAGTTTCAGAACACATTCAAAACTTATTTTCATTATGACACGCGTGCAATGGCAAAAGCATTAAATTACAAAATTAAATTCATTTATTATCATGGAAACGCTTTTATGAATTATTTTGTAAAAAATACTTGAAATAAAAGAAGCGTTAGTCCAATATTTTAATTCTACTCAAATTCTAAATTCAACCAATTTATAACACGTTTCATTATCATTATTATTGGAATACATATTTGCAATAAAATTAATTACCTATATTATCTAGAAAAAAAAATCCTACAATCATGAAAAAGTAAATAAAAATTACGTATTTTGAGAATCAAGCCTAGTCGATTAAATTGTAAAGTAAGCAACAATGTTTCTTTACGTCCACCTGTTGATTTATACATATATTATACTCGCACATTATTTGTTTCTTGATAACTCAGTGCTCAGCGCAAGAGGTAGATTTTCATTTTACAGGACAAAAGAAATATATTTCCTAACGCTAATATAGCTCTAAGAATTTTATCAACATGAGAACGTCTTAAAAATTTAAATATGTCATTTAAATTTATGGTTCTTGTATGTAAAATAACTTTTTGGTGCATGAATATCATTCGATTAACAAGGCAGCAAACACCACCGATTCTTATGTGCATCATAAATCATAATACTGAATATGAACCTTATTATGCAAATATTTTTCCAATATACGAATTAGTTTTTGTTTGAAATTCACAACTAGAAGTCATTTAGAAGACATTTTACTATTTGGGATTAAAATGGCTGCAATAAATACACAAAGTATTTTGACAATAAACAAAAATCACTATTACCATATTGTGTCCAAAAATTCCGTTAATGGAAATGTAAATAAAAGCCAAAACAGAGAAAATAGTATAAAACACTCGTTACAGAAGGTTATTCAAGTACTCGTTTGCTGTGCGCTGGTGTCCGAATTTCATACCCGTGCTAGCCTAGGTTGCTTTCTGTAACTTATGTTTTAATACATATTTTCATTTTGATAACAAATATCTGAAGATTTAATAAGAACGTTTTGTCTTGACAAAAATCTTAAGAAATCTTAAAAACTGATTAGAACTGATAAGAATGTCTGGAGGAAATCTTAAAAACGGATAAGAACGATCCGATGACGTCAACAATCCTTATCTTTAAAATCTCTTATCACTGTGACGTCATCAATCCTTAACTTTAAAATCTCTAATTTCTGTAACGTCAACAATCCTTTACTTTAAAATCTTATCTCTGTCGTATGGGGTCCTGTGGCCGTGTGCTTGAGTATCTGTCGCGAATATGGGGAACCTGGTTCGATCCCGAAGGACGCCAAATATTTCGAATTTTAAATAGCACAAAAGTGACCTCAGTGGGGCACTCTTCACGCCAGCAATGAGTGCCAGTGAGGTAACGCCTGGTAAACAAATATGTCATCATCATTACCGAAATCTGTGTACAACGCAGATTGGTACACTCAGAAATGGGTGCCGTGATGATATATTTATTTATTTTATATATTTATCTCTGTTGTAAATTTTAGATCGTTATCTGGTCTAGAACCGCCGTATCCTCTCTACTTATACCACAGGGGAATTTAAATGTTTTGTTGAATACATGTGTTTATTGGTACACTCAGAAATGTGTAATAATATGCCGTGATGATATATTTATTTATTTTATATATTTATCTCTGTTGTAAATTTTAAATCGTTATCTGGTCTAGAACCGCCGTATCCTCTCTACTTATACCACAGGGGAATTTAAATGTTTTGTTGAATACATGTGTTTTGTTTTCCAGGAAAGAAAACACGAGCGGCGAGTTCCTGGCCAACTGAGACTGGGAGAGCGGCGGACTGATTTCGGTTGATTATTCCTGCTGTTAATACATCGATAGTCCTGTCCCTGTCCTGTCTGAGACGAACCGCGCTCCTGGCCTAAAGGGCTGGTAGGCCAGGATCTCCATTCGTCTGCATGCTGCTATATCAGTTCTCTATATTTCAAATTTCAACTACGTAACGTCGGCAATTATTGTAAACATTTTATCTTAGTACTTATATCCATATGTGTGCAATAAATTCTATATGTATCAATGTGTAATCTAACTTGGGTTATTATTTGTGTAAATAAAAGAATATTTTTCTTCTACTTGTAACATCAGAACACTCTAGAATTACTTTCCCCTACTAATCAACTAATAACGTCATTAATACTAATTTATTAACCTCAAATATTTTATTACTTTTATTTAATGTGTAATAACAAAACATAAAATTTCCTACAAGATATTGTATTGAAAATTAATATAATTGCAATCAAAATATAAAAATATAGTAGAATTTCAGTAATCCTAATCATTTTTTCCAACTTTTATAAATTTATGTACTTATAATATTAAAAAAAAAATGTACATACATACGTTAAAATAATTCTAAAATTTAAATTTTAAATTTTTCGATTATCTAAAGGGGTCCCGGACTCATCTAACATCCAATTCGGTTAATCGAAACTCTTATGTATTTTACAATGGAGAAGCCTTCAAATATGTAATTAAATAATTTAATTTGTAAATAGCACATATGGTTAATTTTTAACTGGGGTATTCCACCATAACAAAAAAAAATTAAAAATTTCAATTTAACATAAAGTATGGCTCAATAAATAATAGTTAAAAGAATGAAAATATTTTTTAAATAATTACTTTACGAGATATTTCACATTTGCTAAAAGGGAAAATTTACGTCATACAATAGTTATCTTTCTCTCGCAGCGTACTCAGAGCAGTGTGTGTGAGAAAGACAAGTACATGGGAAATGTGACGTTACACTGATTTCTCGAAAATAAAATACTGTTAAACTAGGAACAATTAAGATTTTTTAATACTATGAATTGCTTCAAATTTGAATGAAGTTTAATTTAAAATAATAAAAAAAATTGAATGGAATACCCCATTATGTTGACATAACAAAAAATTAGATTTTTAGTTGTCAAATTAATAGCTATTGGATAAAAATTTTAACCAGTTGTTAAAAATTAACCACTGACTTACAGAATAGAGCTGATTCAGATAAAATTAATTGCTAATCTATTTTCAAGTCTAGGTTAATTAACTTTTTAAACATTGTAATTAAATTACATATTCCGTCATACATAGTTATATGAGAAAATTAGTCAGAAAATTAATATAAAGAAGATATTTTATGTGTTTTCAAATATTATGAATGAAAACATTAAAAATAATTTTAATATACATATGTAGAGTTTGTGATTAAAAGATTTATGAACGTGGTGCATCAGAAAGGTAAGTTGTTATTATTATTATTATAATCTCTATGATATATTTCATATATTTAAATGAAAATTGTATTACAGAAATCTTTTTTACCTTCCGTCACCTTTAGGTAAGGAAGGTATTGTCTTTGGTCAAAAAATTCGGAGTTTTTAATGAATAAGCACGTTTTAGGGTCCCTACAATATTTTTAAGATGATGTCTGTATGTATGTATGTGTGTGTGTGTCCGTGTATGTGAGTGTCCGTGTGTGACAAATTTTTCTCCGACGATAACTCCAATACTACAATTCTAAAAATTATAATTCTTTCGTATTCCTCTTCTGTACAACCATATGAAGAGTTGATTAGATTTTGGTTATAATTACTCCACTGGAAGTACCCTTATTTGAAGTTTTTAACAGTTTTTCCTAAAAAAACGCAGTTAAATATTATTTTTTGACATTTTGTTATTATACATATTAAAGAAAATACTCTTCTCTGTATGGTTTTATTATACATTTTCCTTCATAATCAATAGATATAGATTTAAAATGTTATAAAGAAATTAATTTTGAAAAATTAGTCAGCTTTGCTATTTATCATGGACACAGATGATATATTCAAAAAATTCTAATTGACAGATGTCAGTTGGAAGTGCAAAACTAAATATGGAACGTATAGGATCTAAAATTGATATGTCATAGTGTTCCTCGCAAGTGACATGCAGAGAAAGGCCAAAGAGAAGATGGAAGGACTGTATCGCAAAAGACTTGAGAAAGGAAGGACTGTGTGATGCGTTGGACAGGAATGAGTGGAAGAGAAGAGGAAACAGCGACCCCTAATAAAATAGGGGATAGCTGAAGAAGAAATGAAGGAAGTGTCTAGTGCATTTTACTTAGTGTATATTTATGTTATAATTTTATTGGATTTATAGAACCTTTTCGAATCAACTTTTGATATAGAATTTGTAAAAAATAGTATGTGTTCGTGTTCGATTTTACATGATGTTATATTTATAGAATCTGTTCCAAGGACCTTTTGGTATGGGACTTGTACAAAATACATCGAATTGACGGAAGGTCTTGTGCTGGCCACAACAGATTTTTTAGTGTAAAAATAACTAATAAAATATTTTTAAAAAATATACAATATTATTAAAAGATCCTTCAACCGTATTTGCGCATGCCCATAAACATAAACGTTTAAGACTTCTAGCCTTATTGTCAGACAAAATTATGTGCGTTGGGAATTTAACCCAAACGCAATAATTAAAAATCTGTTGTGGCCAGCACAAGACCTTCCGTCAATTCCATGGATTTTGTACAAATCCCATACCAAAAGGTCCTTGAAACAGATTCTATATAATATCATGTAAAAACACATACTATTTTTTACAAATTCCATACCCAAAGTTCATTTGAAAAGGTTCTATAAATCCAATAAAATTATAACATAAACTACACTAAGTAATGTTCTTCCATCTTCTCTTTGGCCTTTCTCTGCGTATCACTTGCGAGCAACACTATGACATACCAATTTTAGATCCTATACTTTTTTGTCCATATTTGGTTTTGCACTTGCAACTGACATCTGTCAATTAAATTTTTTTGAATAATTATGTCAGCTGTTTCCATGATAAACAGCAAAGCTGACTAATTTTTGAAAATTAATTTCTTTATAATGCTTTAAATTTACATCTATTGAATATGAAGGAAAATGTATAATCAAACTGTATAGAGAAGAGTATTTTCTTTAATATATATAATAACAAAATGTCAAAAAATAATATTTAACTGCGTTTTTTCAAGAAAAACTGTTAAAAACTTCAAATAAGGGTACTTCCGGTGGATCAATTATAACCAAAATCTAATCAGCTCTTCATATGGATGTAAAGAAGAGGAATACGAAAGAATTATAATTTTTAGAATTGTAGTATTGAAGTTATCGTCGGAGAAAAATTTGTCACACACGGACACACACACGGACACACACACGGACACACACACGGACACACACACACACACATACAGACATCATCTTAAAAATAGTAAATTCGTATTCTAGGGGCCCTAAAACGTGCTTATTCATTAAAAACTCACCAACGAATTTTTTGACCAAAGACAATACCTTCCTTTTACGGAAGGTAAAAAAAAAATCGAATTATGATCTTTCGTTCCAGCAAAATAAGCTAGTTTATTTTGGGCCGAGTTTTGTACATTAAATTAGGTTATTGTTTTATGCAGAGAAATTTAAAAGCTAGGCAAGCTGTTCAACAACGATCCTGCGTTTGCGGTTTCTATTTTTTACTAAAGTCCCGAACGTTACGAATCAAAACCACGGCTCATCGGGATTTTAATTTGTATAAAAAGATCCCGCTCTCGGGACTAGGCACGTCCATTTTTATATTCCTATACAGACTCGCTCTATTTTTGTCCGATACTGTAGATATTTATAAAACAATAATATGAAAGACGAAGTATGAACTTTATATACCTGACGACCTGACGTAATTAAGCTTCATCCCTTACTTACTACACCAGAAAATATAACTTAAAATATGGCATAAAAAGCTAAAAATATTCTTCTGTGACATCAGCGCCATCGATTATTCGAAGCGTAATTAAAAATGCGCGCCAGCGAGCGACAACGTCCGGTAACTGATTTCCGGTTATTAGCGGATAACGGTTACGGTTTACGGTTAAGAAGCTACTGTGTCGTAACAAGTCTGGAATTAAATAGATCCAGATTTCAGACGTGAGACTGGCAATGAAGAATTTATCACTTTTCCAATTCAGAGTTGCAAAGAGGAATTATCGTAGGGGGTAGGGAAAAGTGAAAAGGATTATTGAAAAATTATAAGCTTTGTAATGAAATTAAAAACAGAAACATTATTGAAATTTTGAGTAATTAACGGTTTAAAATGAGAATTAAAAAATACTAAATACAAAATTCTGTTGTGACCAGGAATGTCGTGATTTTGTCCAGCCCGAAAAAACCCACCTGAAAAAAACCCTTAAAAACCCACTAATAGGGAAAATGTAAATTATATAAATAAATTAATTATTTAAGGATCATATTATTTTAAAAAAATCTGTTGTGCCCAGCACAAGACCTTCCGTCAATTCGATGTATTTTGCACAAATCCCATAACAAAAGGACCGTGGAACAGTTTCTATATAATATCATGTAAAATCGAACACGAACACATACTATTTTTTACAAATTTCATACCAAAAGTTCATTTGAAAAGGTTGTATAAATCCAATAAAATTATGACATAAACATACACTAAGAAAAATGCACTTGACACATTTTACATTCTGCTTCAGCTTTCCCCTATTTTATTAGGGGTCGCTGTTTCCTCTTCTCTTCCACTCATTCCTGTCCAACGCATCTTCTTCACACAGTCCTTCCTTTCTCAAGTCTTCTGCAATACAGTCCTTCCATCTTATTTTTAGACTTTCACTGCATGTCACTTGAGAGGACCAGTATGAAATACTAATTTTTCATCCCATACTTTCCATATTTGGTTTTGCACTTGCAACACACATCTGTCAATTAGAATTTTGAATGTATCAGCTGTTTCCATGATAAATAGCAAAGCTGACTGATTTTTGAAAATTAATTTCTTTATAATGCTTTAACTCTACATCTATTGAATATGAAGGAAAATGAATAATCAAACCATATAAAGAAGAGTATTTTCTTTAATAAATATAATAACAAAATGTCAAAAAATAATATTTAACTGCGTTTTTTTAAGAAAAACTGTTAAAAACTTCAAATAAGGGTACTTCCGGTGGATCAATTATAACCAAAATCTAATCAACTCTTCATATGGATGTACAGAAGAGGAATACGAAAGAATTATAATTTTTAGAATTATAGTATTGGAGTTATCGTCGGAGAAAAATTTGACACACACACACACATACACATACACACACACACACACACATCTTAAAAATAGTAAATTCGTATTGTAGGAACCCTAAAACGTGCTTATTCATTAAAAACTCACCACCGAATTTTTTGACCAAAGACAATACCTTCCTTACCTAAAGGTAACGGAAGATAAAAATATGTATATTTATGAATTTCAAAATTTCTTTTAATTACTAGCAATACAGTTTTTGCAATAAAATGATCAGGAGAAATTATGTAAATCTAATATAACATATTAAATCTCTATATTCGGACTACTTGCTTATAAAATACAGAGTAATCAAAAAAATATGAGAAATAAATATATCATCATGGAATACCGTGCGGGCGTTTACCCCACGAGCACTCATTGCTGGCGTGGAGAATGCACCACAGGGGTCATTTTGTGTCATTTAACCTGCTTTCCCAAGTTCGCATCCAGACACTCAGCACGCGGCCAGGAGACTCCATAAAAAAATTTTATGTGGTATTGGCATTGGGTCAAAAGAAAATGGGGAATTCCACCATTTTTTTTCTTATAATTTCATCTGAAAATATTAGGAAAAATAAGACTATTGATGAAAATCCGTTGAAAAAATTCCTATTAATAAGCGAGTTATGGTCTCCCGAATTTTGAAAAGATTGACGTGACGTCACGCTTATGTGTTTTTATATCAAACTGTTTTCATCATGGACCTAAATGTTCTTGAAATATATGCTATTTTAAGTTATATTTACATAAAATAAATTAATATTATAACACTGCATAAGTCTAAATACTTTAAAATTACAGGTGTATTTAAATTATTAAGTTTAATGCAAGAAATTAATGTTAAAATAAAAACTGTTTGAAAACTGCAGTACAAGAATGTTAGCCCCTCCTTTCGAATTTGAATTTCTTAACTTCCATTGGTAGTAACTCCCACCTCCTAACAAGCTATTTGTTATACATGTATAGGCGGTCTTTCGGTCGCCAATCAAAATATTATATATATATATATATATATATATATATATTTCATATACGTGTCAAAGTGCTATAACAAAAAACCCCTTATTTCCGAAATATCTCAATTATACCATTTCATTTTTTTATTAATATTCGTTATTCAATATACACATTCGTATTTTTTTACTATTTTCCTTTAATTCGATTGAGCTGGAATCCCCCATTCTGGGGATCTTTTTATTCCACAATTTACACAACACCAGGTGAAAGCTGAAATATTTGACATATTATTTCGACAATAAATACAAACTAGTTATGCCAGAGGCCTGACAGCTAATAAGATTTTTTTACTCTGTTTTTGTATCGCTGAGGGAGTTTACCAGACGCAAATTAGAAGAAAAATATTCATGAATGTATATATGAATATGAATTTTCTAGATAGAGCATTGAATTCTATGAATTCTACAAAATTTAAAAAGATTCTCTCTTCATTTCCCAGGAGTTGTGGGATTCATTATAAACACATATAAAAATATAAGGTATTTAAATATACCAGGAAATTGAACTTTCAAGTTTCAAATTATTTTATAATAAGGTTCTTTAGTTAAAGTTTGAAATATCTACAACATTTTCTAGTCCAACAACTTCAAAACCATTTTATTTATCTAAAAGTATTTTCCCAATGACGTACAAGCGAAGGTAAATAAATATTGAACAATTTACAAATGATATGCGAAATTTATGCAAACTCTACAAAACAGAAATGATTCTGCAAAGGGGTACTGCGAACGCAATTATTTTTAGGTTTTAATCCCGCTCATATTGCGTGGGTTGTATTAATCAAGCTGAACCCATTCGACTTTTGGTCATTCATCAGAAATGAGGACAATTTTTGGTAATTTTTTCCTGTTTTTGTCTGAACAATTACAATTCTTGATATTTTCAATACGGGAGTATCACTTAGTGAAATTTAAATATTTTGATGATGTACTAAAAGCAAATCATATAAATAGCTTAATAGTAAATATAAACATAAATTTTATATTATCTTGTAATTAAAAATCGAAATTAAAAGTATCAAACGTTTAAAATGGTAGCAATGTAAAAATCTCAAGAACTTTTCCAAAGAACTTTTTTTAGCATTTATCTATTTTTGTTTCAATACTTTTATTTCTAAAAATTCACACAGTTGTTCAAATACTCTAAAAATGCGTACACTTACGTAACATTCTCTTTAAAATCAAATAATATTACTACCAAGTTTATATCTCTACCGAGATCTCTAACCATTTTTGAATTATTGCTCCAAAAGTCAATATACCTCACATTTAGATAAAAACTTCAAAATTTTCAAAAATCTAATTTTTATGTATCTAGATACTTCTCAATGCGCTGATTCCAAATTTTCAAACCGCAGGTCGATATCTCGTTTCGTTCTCGAGATATTTTGATTTAAAGTTTTGCTCAAGACTGCCCATTTTTGGGTATTAATCCAAAAATGGGTCGAGATATGAATTTGGCGACATCACCATTCGATTCTACGGACAAAAATACATAAGTATAGCAATTTTCATAATTTTTGTCAAATCGGTTCATTTTTTATGAATAAAAGTTTGAAAACCCCCGAAAATGGTCAAAATCTGAAAAAATCGTAAGGGGTACACCTTAGATTTTTGCGATTTTTGGCCATTTTCAGTTATTTTGCTTTAGAGATTTTATGCGATGTTCAAAAATTCTGAAAATTGGTGTACTTATGTAATTTTGCCCGTAGAATCGAATGGTGTTGTCGCCAAATTCATATCTCGACCCATTTTTGGGTTATTACCAAAAAATGGGCAGTTTTGAGCAAAACTTTAAATCTAAATATCTCGAGAACGAAAAGAGATATCGACCTGCGGTTTTAAAATTTGGAATCAGTGCACTCAGAAGTATCTAGATAGATGAAAATTAGATTTTTGAAAATTTTGAAGTTTTTATCTGAATATGGGGTATATTGACTTTTGGGACATTAATTCAAAAATGGATAGATATAAACTTGCTAGTAATATTATTTGATAAAAAAAAAACCCTTACGAAAATGATCGTATATTAGCCTATTTATTTAACATTTTTTTTTAGTTAGTGATATTTATAGAAAAAATAAAAAATATATTTATGATACTCCCCTATTACCATCTCTTATTTTCGTTGACATAGGGAGCACAATTTATTATAACAGTTTTCAGGTCAAGATTTTATATTATTCTTGTCATAACACATTGAACTAAAGAAAAAAATACCGTATTCTATCGATAAGTTACAACAAAAATACATTCAATAAAGAATCCTATACGATGCGTTTGTGAACTGCATTGCCGCTAGGAAAAATATCTATTTTCTCTGACAATGCGGATAGCACTTCAAGTAATATTCAGTTGTATCCATGCAAGAGTATTCTTTCAAAAGAGAAAATGCAACAAAAACTACTTACCAATGCTGGCTAGCTGCTATCTGAATACTGCTACCGATGGTCAATCTGTTGACAAAAAGAATTCTCTTATTGTAGAAAATAAAGGTGAATAAAACGTATAAAAAGAATAAAATAACAAATAAATGAATAAAAGGTTAAGAAAACTTTTAAATGTTAAAGGAAATTGTCGTAAATATAAATAAAATAGCAAAATATACGCTATGAATTTGAAATAATAAAGTTGAATAATATGGGATCCGATAGAGAATTTTCGAATTAAATTTTGTGTGAAATATTCTATAAAATGATGTTTTTTTTACCTTCCGTCAAAAGGAAGGTATTGTTTTTGGTCAAAAAATTCGGTGGTGAGTTTTTAATGAATAAGCACGTTTTAGGGTCCCTACAATACGAATGTACTATTTTTAAGATGATGTCTGTATGTATGTGTGTGTGTCCGTGTGTGTGTCCGTGTGTGTGTGTGTGTGTGACAAATTTTTCTCCGACGATAACTCCAAAACTACAATTCTAAAAATTATGATTCTTTCGTATTCCTCTTCCTTACAACCCTATGAAGAGCTGATTAGATTTTGGTTATAATTGGTCAACCGGAAGTACCCTTATTTGAAGTTCTTAACAGTTTTTCTTGAAAAATCGCAGTTAAATATCATTTTCGACATTTTATGTGATTATCAATAGAAAGAATATCTTATTCTCTATAAGGTTCGATTATACATTTTTCTTCATATTCAATAGATATAGAGTTATAGAGAGATTAAGGGAGATTAACTTTCGAAAATCAGTCAGCATTGCAAAAATTATGAAAACAATATATTCAAAAAAATCTAATTGACAGATGTCAGTGGAAAGTGCAAAACCAAAGTGGAAAGTATATGATGATATGAAAGTGATATAAGTGACAGAGTGTCCCTCGCTAGTGACTTGCATTTGCGGCCTCGCCTCAAGACAGGAACTTATAATGCCAGAAGTACAAGAAAGGCAAAAGAGAAGATGGAAGGACTGTATAGCAGAAGATTTGAGAGAGGAAGAACTGTGTCACGAAGGTGCTTTGGACAGGAATGAGTAGAAGAGATGAGTAAGAAACAGCGACTTCTAATAAAATAGGGCAAAGTTGAAGCAGGAGGAAGTGTTAAATGCAATACATAATGTACGTTCGTATTCGTATAAAAATTTTATTAGATTTTAGAATCTTTTCAAAGGAACTTTCAGTATGGATATGTAAAAAATAGTGTGTTCTTGTTACAATTATAAAGGATATATAGAATCTTTTTCAAGGAACTTTTGGTATAGGATATGTACAAAATACATCGAATTGACGGAAGGTTTTGTGCTGGCCACAACAGATTTTTTTATTTATCTGAGAAAGCAAGAACTAAAATTGTTTACGAGCAGTCAGCACCTATTACTCTATTACTCAAGTAATGACGTCATAATGTTAGAGCGCGAAAAGTTTTTATTAAAATTATGAATGAAAAGTTGATAAAATTTTGGTAGAAAATAATTTTAAATTAATCATAGTTTCATAATTTGACAAAACATATGCAACTTTTTTAGTAGCTACTGAACTTTATCGAACGAAATAATTAACGCAAAAATGATCTTAATTTTAGTGTCAATACACAAATAAAATAAAATCAACTGGAAATGTAGACATGTTATACGAATGCGAGGTAAAAAGAGCAAAATAGGGTTGCCAGACATATGTTTAACAAGCGTCTCCTATATTTTGTTCAAACTCCTATATCCTATAAAAAAGTAAATTCTTCTATATTTTCAATAATTCAATGTACAATAAAATCAGAATTACTAATAACTATAAATTTTGAAATGAATCGCTAAGAATTTTATGATTCTGGTAAAAGAAAAAAACATTTATTGGAAAAAGTTCAAAGCCTTGGAAGTATAGTAACTAACCATTTTTTTTTTTTTTTTTGTTAGTGTTAATACTCCAATTAAAAGTTTGAAATTGAAATGTATTCTATATATTCACCAAATTTATATTTTTTTGTACATTCAGTTCTTCTCTATAAAAGTTTTTAAAATCTGCCAACCCTAGAGCAAAAGTTGTATGGAAAATAAGAATGACGGGTAAAAAGAAAAGAGGTTGACCGTGTAAACATGAAAAGTGTAAATGTGAAATTCTTAAAAAAAAAAAACCACAAGAAGACAGACATAAATCCTATCTCGGCGTAGAGGTAGAATAGAAATGAAACAAATTTAACCCTTTTAGTGCCCATGCCCAACGGTATTTTAAAATTCATTAGGCTTGATTTATATTAACGATAAAATCATGATACGTTAACAATATAATCCTAATACGATACTACTTGCTTAAATGTAATTTAATCAATCAATGATGGCAGAATCGCTTTGTTTCTATTGAAAAATATTGTTTATAACAGCGCAATATTTGGTATTTGTATATAATGGTGACTAAAACGTTGCTTTTGTGTGCACTGTTCATATATACTTTGCTATGTCCAAAATTTCAGTTTTCATTTTAAAATGTCACTAAAAAAACAAAAGAAGTAGTCAAAATGAGCTAAGGTTGAGAAATAATTGAATATTATTGAATGATAGTTCTTTGCTTATGACAAAAACGTTAAATATTCTACAGACCATCACAATAAATACATATATAAATATATAGTATTGTACGGTGCACGTATCGTTATCGTGTCATTATTGATTCGTCACCATATCGTCATTGTATCGCTATTAGAAATAATCAAACCTTGTTTTATACCGGATATTCAAATTTGGGGTAATGGACTATGTATTCAAATAAAAATGCAACCATTATCTATGTCCAAAGTATAGGCGAGGATTTGTCTGTCTATCTCTATAACTGCATGTTTAAAATAATTTTAAAAAAGTATTATTATCTAATTTATATTGGGTAGAATTCAGTACTCTTCACAAGTGTAGTGATCGTCTCTAGTCTCTAGTAACCATGGAAACAACTTTAGTTAAAGAAGAGTGCTGAATTCGATCCATTATCTTCTGTTAAATAAAACAAAAAATTCTACATATTAAACAATTGAAGATTACTGTGTGAACTTGAGCTTTAAATTTGTAAATTAGAACAATTTAAATGATTTACCACAATAAAATACATTATTTAACGTAATTCATTTTAAATGACTACTCTCAAGTGATGTGTTCACTGTTCAAATAAATCCAAAACTACACATTTGCAAAATATATGTCAACAAAAACAAAACTTAAAACAATTATTACAACTACAATATCTTTTATAACATCCTTTATTGAAAAGTTATAATGTAAGGTTATGTGCATATAAAAATATAAGTAAAAACTTACATACTGTAAAAATAAATAAATCTATCTGTAATTGAAACGAAAAATCAACAAACCGATCAACTCATTCGGCCCTTTATTTACATTTTACTGTTTCCTAGCAACCAGTGCATAGCAGCGTGGTGAAACACTATCATCTGTCACTTTTTCGGCCAAACAATAATACCCCCACTCTTTTACCATTTCAACTCTATCTAGCAAAATAATATTTTCGCAAATACTTTGCAGTGACGTTTGAAAAGCCGTGTAGGCTTCCATGAGTGGACAATCTTTTTCATAACTTTTCCAAACTTCTGTCATTTTTGCGCGAAAATCTTCCGATGTAATCAACTGTTGCCCAGGATATGAAGGGTGTGATAACGTGTGGGTTCCTTTTAATCTGTCCAAATAAGATAAGAAGTCGTTCTTTCCAGACATGTGAGACTTTCTTTTCAAACGGCTCAGATGGTATCCCTCTGCAAATGTCGAATTAAGTTTTATTTTAAATGTTTATCTGTGATAAAAACTCATCGTAAATTTTGAAAATAATTTTGATACGTGCTGGCGGAATTGAATTAGAAAGTGGGAGTATTTTACTCAATATTTTCATCCGTAGCGGGTATATGGCCTGCAGTAACCCTTAGGGACAAATATGTGTGCATTTCTAGTAATAAATATTTGATAAATGCACAATTTTTAAAAATAAATGCAAGGTGAATTATTATGTACATAAATAGTTATTTATATCATATAATATTTCTGTAGGGATGATTTGACAATTCTAAAAATAAAATTCTACGGAACGACAAATAATTTAGATATTATTAAAATGTGAACATCAATTACAATTAGCAAGAACCAATAGTTTATTAACACTTATGATTGTGGTAAATGAATTAATTTCCACGAAATCACAATAAATGCAACAATTTTGATTTACAATTTATTTGTAAAATGTTTGTAGTTCACTTCAAATAACATATTTGAATCAGTAATTTGCAAATCGGGATAAGCTAACAATGGAGTTATTTTGTGATCCAATGTTAGTATAAGGTTTTTAGTTATTGTTTCAGGAAAAATGTATACAAATGCTTTTTATACAATGCTGTTTTGTATATTTGAAATTCTGCACGGATGTTATTTTTATTTAGGATCATTTTTTTCTGTAGACAATGTTTTTTTCTCATTTTACATATTTTTCGTTACCTCTATTTTCAAATATTGATCTACAATTAGTAAATTTTCGTAAAACACCCATTACCAAATAATGGGTAGGTACTAATGTACACACCACTCTAAAAAATATTCTGTATTTATTATGTTTTATTTTACAAATGCATATTAAGTAATATAAATATGTATGTAATGGGGTCGCGTGGCCGTGTGAATATTATTGTGTCTGGTTGCCAATCTGGTGATCCGGGGTCGATCCCGGCCAGTGCAGACTTTTAATCGCACATCACTTGATCCCTGTGGTGCACTCTCTACACCAGCTATGAATGCCCGTAAGGTAACGCCTGGTAAGCGGCCACACGGTAAAAATATATAGTTATCATTACCGCTGCATATATGTAATGTAGATACTGGCACACCCAGTAATGGGTAATATGCCGTGATGATATATTTATTTTATTTATTTATTTACTATAATCAAATGAGTATTACCACATTATTTTTTTATCTTACACCCATGGAAGCACATTTTTTTAAAAGAGAGAAAAGAAATTAAAGAAATTTCAAATATAAAAATATAATCAATATTTATGCCTAAATTGTGCTATATGTCAGTAGATCAATCTTTGGCAGTCTACTTTTAGATTTAGCCGTACCGAGGATGTAAAAGCGTAAATTATCAAATAAATTATAATAAATTACTAAATTATGTTTACCTTAAATTACAAGATACATATTTTATTTTAAACTCTTGATAAATTTCGGAATAATAAACTAGAGAATAAATTAACTAATAGAATAAATTTACTCAGAGAATAAATTTCGGGGTAAGTTAAATAAATGTTATATTTATAGAACACTTTTTTTATTTATTCAGATGTAATATGCTTTTTCTTTTCCTGGTAAATGTTTGACAAAACATTTGCATATTTTTAAAACAATGATAATTGACCAAATAATTTTTAATCCACCGTAATCACTAGTGTGTAGTTATTGAAGCAATGAAAGCGAAAGATGTCTGTAACTATCTTTCTCTTTTTCGTTGTTTATTTTATATCGCGCACGTGACGTCACAGAATGCCGTTTTTATTGAATTCTATTATAATTAACAAATTAAAAAAATATGGATGTTATTTTTAATTCTACATTAATAATATTTTCTCTAAATTTAATTAAAGTACATACCTACCCCACTCCTAATATTAATCTTTATACGTTGGTATTATTATAAACTATATTTTTAATTTTGTAATTAATTATATGAAAAAAATACAATAGATATTTGTAAATTTCTATATGGTAATTTATTGGTAATACATAATTTTAAATTACATGATAATTCAAATCAATAAACTACTGCGGTTATAAAATTACAGTAATTTTACACTCTTCGGCCGAAAAATCGAAATTTACCATCAAATCGAATTTTCTACTACATCATTATTTTTCAGGCTTTGGGTATTTCATTATGCAATGTTAAAAATGACTAGCCAATTTGCAAAATGCCCAAATTTAGGGCTATGACTGAGAAATGTATGTAAATATTAGTAAATTAGGTAGATCTGTATATTTTTCATCTCAAAATATTTTGTTTGAAATGAATAAGGTATCTATGTTGTTCACTTTAGTAGAAATAATATCAAACTATATTTGTTTATTCCAAAATAAATTATGCTATTTTTTGGCACATTAATTTACGAAAATCAATGAATTAATAATAAAAATATAATTTTTTCTGACCTGTATCGGCAACAAATTGCAGAACATTCCTCCTTACAGCGCCAATTGCATGTTTCTTGTGATCCTCTGCAGACATTTTCTTCCAGCTGCTTGCTGTGTTTTGACAAGCTAGTCTTAAAAACGCGCCAGTTAGAAACTTATAAGTTTCGCTTTTCTCGTACACATCTCGCAAACTACTACTGGCAGGAAAGCTTACAAAACGTTCAGTCATATTCGCATCACCAGAAGCTAGATTACTCTTGTCAGAGAGTTTTTTTAATCTGTGATAACAACATGGCATTACTATTGCTTGATTAACTGAAGTCATAGTTGAAAAAAGTTTCAAAAGAGTGATGGACAAATCGGCGCAAGCATGCAGACCAATTAAGCATACATTGTTGGTGTTTTTGTGATGTAAATCGATTTGTTCTTCTAAAAATTGCCCGGAGTTTTCATCTACGAAATGCTGAATATATTTAACATCATTTATTGAGGAATTATACATGTCATTTTGTCTCCTGATTGCAGTTTTTACTTTTTTAGCATCTGCTTCTATACCTATTATTTTATATCCATAAATTTTATTTAATAATTGAGGTAAATATCCCTGAAATTAAGGTTATTTATGCTGTTTCCAAATAATTATTATATAAAATTGGACGTGACTACAATCCCGAGCGCAGGATCGTTTTAAAACATTCCCGATGAGGAATATTTTAATAATAGAAATGTTCGGGATTTGGGCGAAATAATATAAATTTTCAACAGGTGTTCCGTAAGTAACAATGTTTCGCGATTTTTTTTGCGATACTACGCTTTTCCCCGGTTTTATAAAGGACAGAATAAATTTACTTTAATAGTAAATTTATTTAAACTAACAAATTCGAATTAACTTTATTCATTTTATGACACTTATAACATTACTGTAAAAAATTCGACTGTCATTTAAAGGAATAAATTTTATTTAGGTACTTTGGAAGTAAATTTATCTGTCGTTTATAATACCGGCCAAATGAAAATTAATACGAACGAACCGAATGATAACTGCAACAGAATTAGTTTTTTTTTTTTTTTGTATCCCATTAAGTGGCGGGATTTGGGAGGGGCAAGGGTAAACAGTTGTAAAAAAATATTTGACCACGCTCATCGGGATTTTTATCAACCTCGCGTTCGGGACTGTAAACACTTTCCATAAAATTTACCAGTCCCGATCCAATATCGATAATGACTTGTGAGCTATATTTTGTACAGTTTGCGTGAATGAAAGGTGCAAGAGTTAAAATTTCATGAATTTTTTTCTGATTTAACCCTCTGAAAAAATCTGAACATAAATTTGTTTCTAATTTAGAATATATTGCTTTGTGTACAGGTTTTAATGATTCAGTTTTTAAAATGAAATCTTTTAATGATTTAGGCCAGTTTTCCTAAAAGTTAAATTTATGTACACTTTTATTAATACTCCCTAAAAAACATGTACTTACTTGAAATTTTCCAAATGGTACATTGTTTAGCTCATCTGTTGATATTTCGTATAATATCGATCGCCATTCATGTGGGAATTGTTGAAGTAACATTTTGCTTAAAATATGAGTGTTTCGGGTGCTATACAACCACTGATAATTTTGTAAGTAAGAAACTGATGCTTGAAAATATTCAAGCGCAGTTTGAAATTCTTGTGGAAAACTCATTTTGATTTTGCAGTTCTTTTTGACTGTAATTTTAAAAGTTATAATTATATTACTTTGCACTGTATAATGAGGTCAACATGTTTTAAAATGAATTATTTGTTATAATTATGAATAGTGATGGAACGGATTTCCGGTTTTGAAACTAAATCCGGTCATAAAACTGGAATTTCCTGAAAAATTTGGTCAGATCGTTCAAAATGTTAATTCGCCAATAATATTGTGAAATACATGTAGACGCACGGTAACACATTATTAAATAAATAAAATACAATACTTGAAACCAGAAAAATAATTGTACAGTTCTTAGATCATATTTATATAAAAGTAAAAGGATTACGAGAGGACTAAGATAAAGTTATTAATTCATCAATTTTTATTCTTCTTTTACGGCTTTCCTAATTTTGTAAGATTCCAGAAATTTGAATAAGCGAGCTAGCTAGCTTTTGTTTTATTTTTATCTATTTTCCGCACTCTACTTTTTTAAAGATGATGTCCCAGTTTCATATTTTTTAAAAAGTATTTAAATGAAAGTTTGCAATATTTTTCACAGTAATAAAAAATAATCATAATTTATTTTTGGAAATAATTAAATAAGATTACACCAAAAATAGGCATGAAAAGAACCTCCAACCCTGTGACATCGGAGTACATCACGTCATTCATAGCCAATAGGAAAATAGTTTACGTTATTTATTTTTAAAAAAGTAGGCGATAGATCGTCACATGTTAAACTGTATGTACTCTGACGACACATTCTATTTCAGATCTCGTGACTTTTTAAAAATATTACACATATTTCAATATTTAATTGTAAAATATCTAATGGATATTTCGTGATAATTTCAAATTTCTGGCTCTTCAAAGAACAATATCTTTTAAGATTGTCAAATTAAGTAGTATCATTTACGTAGTTTTTATGGGGGCATATAAGATACTGTTATTTTCTTACCATGAAAATATGTATATAAAAGATACTAAGAGCATTTTATATCAAATATATTTTAAGGTATCTAAAAGTATCTAAGATATTTTAAGGATACTACTCGAATAATAAGTATTTAAGATATTTTAAGAGCATCAAAGATATTTTCCAGTGGATATCTAAGATACTTTTAAAAAGTATATACATTGCAAAAATTTACAATTTAAGTACCTTTCATAAATTTATGTAAGTATTTAGGTATTGATTCGAAGATTCTTTTTCAAAGCATCTATACCAGCTCTGGATAAATGTATGCTAACTTGTTAATCAGTTCTTAATACAAATGACCTTGACCAGACATTTAAAAAATTAAAGTATACTTACAACCTGACATATACTACGTTGCATCTACAAAAGTAAAATAGAGATAAGTACAAATTCGACCGGAATTTTAACGAAAATTATAAACGATCCGAAAATTTTCCGTTCCATCACTAATTATGAAGACAAAAAAGATAATAAAAACTGAAAATTTATATTTTATATTATTACGAAAAACGATGATACAATATTATAAGTAGTAACAATAAACAAAATATACAATATACAGTTAATATTTCTCAGCGTTCATTACAGTCCACAACTCTCTCTTTCTCTTCCTGATATCAAATTCCTTGCTTTTCGGCCCCAAAACAACTTTTCCTTCCAGTCCAGGAACCTTTTGCCCCAAATATTTGTCGCTTACTTCAGCTAATTGTTGTTTATTCACAGTCATTATTTCAGATCGATGTCTTTGAAGAATATCAGCTGTTAAACCGCGAGTGAATTCATCCATGCTTCTATTGCAAGGGGCTACGGGTGCATCAACCGCTTGGAAAACGCCCAATTTCGCTTCGAGAATATCTTGGTCTGTTATATTGGCGACCTCGTTTTGGAACCAGTTGTTTGTGTCATCGAAGATGTCTATGGTTTGCAAATGGCGAGGATCTCTATAGCTGTAATAAATGAAGATTCCATCGGGTGTCATTCTTGCGCCGCCTCCATAAGCGCCATTTTTCTCCCGAATTTCTGGGTGAAGGTATTTTGAAGAAATAAGTCTTGCTAATACTCGAAGTTTGGCGTAGTTTGAGTCTACGTATGGGACGGTTAATATGGCTTTAGAACAGAAGTGAACAGGAATATTTAAAATGTGATGTTGACAATGGATTGAATCAATTGGTGCCCAGATTTTTGGGGTGACATATATGTTTTTATTTGGAGGACCTAAAGAGTTTCCTGGAAGATTTTTAATGAAGGTTTCATACGATGTGTAAACTTGGTTAGCATGATTGTCCGAGGCGTTTATTGCGCATCTATAAAATAATGAAATTTATTAGAATACGACGTGATAATATATAGGATTAACTAGAGTAAAAATGCAACAAAAATAAAATTATGTATACACTTTTTTATTAAACACAGAAGGCTTTGCAATACTATTTTTTTAATTAGCATTTTGATAATATTAAACAACAAGTGCAATAATGAAATATACATTTCAAATAAATGAAATATTTAATTAATTTTGTTTAAATTTGAAAAGTGTAATGTAAAAATAATGAAATGTATGTAATAAAAATGTAATATTTAAATCATTCGCCATTGTATTTTTTTTATATAATATATGATTGTTTTTATACTATTGAATAGTAAATTTCATGTAATTTTCAAATTTGAATAAATATATAAGGAGGGTGTTCCATTTGAAAATATAACTTTCATACCATTCCGTATATAATGGAACACATTGTAGAAAATTCTGTACTGCATATTTATGGACATTTTAATTTAAAATAAACTTCAATTATTTTTTTTTTTTCATATTAAAAGCCAGAATTACAATGGCTGGTAGCACAAGCTTTGTTTGTTTTAAGAAATATCAAATTCAAATTTCAGTATTTAATTTCATCTTTGCATTCAAAGAACGAATTTTTAAAAAATAATTGTTTGAATACAGACTATGTTCTGCTTTAAAATAATATTTTGATAAATTTGATATTATTTATTTTTAACATTAAATAATGAAATTTGACATTTCTTAAAATTATGTTTTAGTTAAAACAAACCTAGTGCTACCAGCCAATGTTTCTATTTTCAGCTTCAAGAAAATATGTACCTTTAATTTCATTTATTAATTTTAAAAATATTTAAGACATTTATATAGAAAAATTGTTTAGAATTTAAATAAGCTGAAATTTAAAAAAATGCGAGTGTGATAGTTTTTGTAGTTAAACAATTGCCAATCTAGGTAATAATTTTCAATTTAAACTAAAGTAACATTTTTACCAATTTTTATTGTTCATAAGTAAGTAATGACGGATTGTACCAACGTAACTTAAATATTAAACTTCAATAGCCCGATTCACAAAAAAGTTTAAGCTAATTCTCATTTTTGGGTTAGCGAATTCTACTCTAATTTTGACAGTTTATATCTTAAAATATAGTCTAATCTATTCCTAGTATCTACCTTTATTGATAATATCATGAAAATTAAATTTTAAATACCGGAATAGAATAGAATTCACTAATCCAAAAATGAGGATTAGCTTAAACTTTTTTGTGAATCGGGCTGCAAATGATTTGATTTATAATATATTACTGTCAAAATTTCAATTCGCACTTTTTTGTTTAACTGAGCATAAATTGATAAAATTTAAATAAAAATGAACAAATAATGACATTCTGAACATTATTTTTAAATTTCAACTTACATATATTTAAATTTAAACTTATCTAAATACATTTTTTATGTATTTTTAAAATTACTTGAAACTGAAAATAGAAACATCGACATTCTGGACATTCTATATATTATACATTATAAAAATTATATCTGCGTATTTTTAGTAAAACATTCAATTTTTTTTTTTTATAAATAATAGCACTTTCTGCAAGATTAATAAAAAAGGTGGCGCTGGAGCTAATTAATGAAAGAAAGAGTTGTACCGATAAACAAGTCCAAGTACTAAAATATTTTTACTAATACATCAAATGGTCGTAAGCGTTTAGCATCAAATTAAAACAAAATAGATGAGAAATACTTCAAATATAAATTTACGTACCTTAGTTTATTTTTGTCGAACAAAATTCTAGCGATTTTGGATAATTCCTGTAACATAGCTCTATAATTTGAAGTACGTGTTAAATTCTTCATGTAAGTAATATGTTGCAGACCAGTCAACTGATCCTTTTGGTACGAAGATCCAGAAACAAGTCCAGCAGACGCACTCATCGCATAAGAATGTCCCATATCCACAATACCATGCGTTAAATTCGTCACATAAAGCTGTAGTAACATTTCAAACCGTTTCACATCCTTAAGCTCATCAATATTAAATATCTGAGACCAGAGATCCCACATAGCATTTGTATTTTCGTTTAAACAATAACTAGAAATTTGAATTCCAGGTTCGTAAGTGTGTAACTGATGTAAGCTTTGACCAGTGTGTAACGAGAAATTTATTCCAGCCGTTTTTCTGTTGACTAAATTGTCGAATTCTAAAAAGTTCATGGAGTTTGTTCCTAATTTGTTGATGACGTAACAAAAGAGAGGCAGCATCATGGTTTGTTCTGGAGTAAGTTCAGCTGTGCTCAAAATACCTCGGAAATAAGTAATGCCGTTTGTGTTAATCCGGCAGAGTTGTGTGGGAACTGGACCGCACAAATTTTTTGATAAAATATCTCGGGGAACATCGCTTTTAATATCTTCCATTTGCAATGTAGGAAGAATATTAGTATCTTGTTTCTTTTTTTGTTCTTTTTGTAATTCCAATCCTTTTAAATAAATATTTTTCTTATCTTCTTCCGTAAGTTTTTCGGTCTTGGATTTTAATACTTTGCCTTCTATTTCAGCATATTTTTTATCATACTGCATATCCGGCGACATTGTAGCAATAAGTTTGTGACTGTTTTCTTTGAAATACTTTTTGATAAAGCTTTGTAAATAATTTGGATCTTTTGCTAAATTAGATTTTAGTTCATCCATTAATGAATTAATTTTTAAACATTTTATTAAATCTCCGTTATGATTCCAAACGGGCAATAAACCAAATAACATGTGCAAACCAAAATTGGAATTTTGATGTTTGATTCCTAGTTCATACCGATGAATAACAGATTCAATATGACTTTTTTCAAATCCTTTTGTAATGACGTCATCAATAGTTTTATTATATATGGAAACAACTTCATCAAATAATTCTTTTTTTAATCCTTGTAATCCAACTGTAAAAATACTGTCTCGAGTTTGATTATCATATCCAGTACTTGGTGTAAATCCTCCGGATATTTTCGGTTCGACCAGAGATTTGTAAAATGGAGAATTTGGACCGCGGACCAATAATTCCGAAACAAATTGTAAAACGAATGAATCATATATGTTTCTGATATCCGACATGAGTAAAGAAATCGCGATATTATTTTGTATTTCTTTTGGTTGACCTATGGAATCTAAACGACAATCTACATGAATTTTTTTCGGTTCAGTCCATCTATTTTGTAAAGGAACTTCGGTGTGACTAACATCAATTCTGGTATATTTAGAAAGATATTGATTATTAACGTATTCTAAAGATGGAAGTAGGGGAAAATTGCCGTATGAATAAAATCTGGCATTACTTGGATGATAATGATCTTTGTGGAATTGTTTTAGTCCCTCCCAAGTTAAATTCGGAATAACTACAGGATCGCCACCAGACACGTGACCATAAGTGTGGTCGGGAAGTAACGCGTTAAGAGTTTTATACATCATAATATGTTCATTTTCAGACAAAGCTCCTTTCATTTCGTTAAAAACAACTCCTTTTATAATTATATCACTCTTTGTATCTTCTGGATTAAGATATTCCAATCTCCATCCTTCTTGCATAAAATCCAATAATTTGATGTTTGGTTTAAACACAGCGTCCAAATATATTTTTTGAAGGTTTCTATAATCTGCTTCATTTTGAGTACTAAACGGATATGTAGTATAATCTGGCCCTGTCATAGCATTCATAAACGTAGCAAGTGATCTATTCAGCATTTTGAAAAATGGGTCACGGACTGGGAATAATTCTGATCCGCATAAAACTGTGTGTTCCAAAATATGAGGAGCTCCAGTGCTATCCATAGGCGTTGTTCGAAAACTAACTGCGAAGACATTATTCGGATCATCTCTAAATAAATGCAAATATTCCGCCCCTGTTGGTTCGTGTACTAGTGCCATTGCATTCATCCGAAATTCCGGGATACTTTCAATATTTTTAACTTTAAATCCATGATAAACTGAACCAACTTTAAACTTTTGTAGGTCATCTGGAATTTGCTCTGTTAATGCGTGTTTAGGTGCGACATTAGAAAATCTATGTATGATTTGTGAAACATGTTTTTTATACTGTATTCTTAAATTTCTGGACCACATTCTAAAATATGACATGTAAACAATAAACAAATGAATAAAACAGACACATGAGGTTATAATTCTTACCTCTAATAATTTAAAACTTGTCAAACACTAAAATCATCACATCAATGAACTATAACTTAACCTGAAATTCTGTTGCAAGCCGGCATAAAATTTCGTAACCCACCAACTTTGAAAAATCGAAATAAACCTATTTACTGCGCCACATAATTTGTTGTGCAGGCTTACTAATATTTAATGTTTCACTTTGAAAATATGAAGGTATACACACATATTCTGCTATTAACACTATGTCCTTCTAAATAAAACATTATATAATTTCAAATAAATATATAAATTTATCTTACCTTTTTAAAACCAAGAGCATCTACGCAATGGTGGCATTTGATCAAAACACCTGGCTCGCCATTTGGCGGTAAATTTAAATTGCATAGCATGCATTTGGTTTTAGGAATTATATCGCCCTCACTGTAACTTTGTAATGGGTCTAAAAACGCAAGTTCAGGAGGGAAATATTTATCGCATGGAACATGTGGATCAATATCTTTCTTGCCAGATGGTATTTCACAAGTTTCAACCATCGTAACTTAATAAGAGAATTTAATTACTTTTTATTGTAATATTTAAAAATACTTATATACCATTGTTAGGAACATCTGGTTCAATCTCAATTGGTTGTACTGCTATAAATAATTAACAATGTCAACAAATTCTTATGTAATGATATTTTTTATTATTTACCTCCATTTACATTTGGATAAATTGATAGGCACAGGCCTAATGCAAGAATAAAATCAAAAAATAATTTGAACATACTTATTTGCTACGAAATTTGGAAAAATTCTATATACCAAATCATACACGCGTTATGTCAAAAACAAGAATTTGGTTGAAGTATATCAAAAAATTGAATTTTTCACCGAAATGTTGACTAGATTAAAATGTTTCCTTAAAAATAAAAATAATACAAGTATAGGCCATCCAGCGAATCAAGCGGTTTACGTCATCATTTAGGGATTTTTGAAATTTTCTTTATTATTTTAAATATATTTTATTAAAGGTATTTTATTGTTTTTTTTTATTATTATCATGTATTTGACACCTTTAATAGAAATAATTATATTTGGATATATTATTATTAAGTAAAATTTTGTAAATTTTTGCAAAATGACGTTTGATTATAATGTTTTAATATTGGTAATTCTGAACATGTATATTACTAAATATTATGTGTCTATATTATACTTTTCAACGTGTATTGTGATTTCATTTTGTTTTTGGTTTCGTTGTTCATTGACAAAATGTCAAATGCTCTGTCATGTCAAATTCAGGAGCTTATAGTTAATTTTTTGACTTATTAAATGAAAAATAGATTGGTGGGCTTACTTTCATTGAATTGTAATATTGAGGTAATGTTTCGTTCTATTAATTAATAATAATAATTTGAAAATTAAATCTATATGTACAGCGTGTGGCAAACGCTATACGCAATGTACAGAAACAGTGAGAAATTGTATGGTATTCAGTATTCTGTATTTTTTTAAGGATCTCACATAATACTAGATAGTTTGTTGCATATACTACAAGAATAAAGTACTTATAACGGCGTAAGCAGTATTGTTCAGAATATTTTAAATAAAATTGGATTTCGCTGGAAAAAATGATACCAGACGTGTTACCTTTTTAAGAAAGATTTGGATTTATGAAGACAATCCACAATCATATTTTAATCCGTTTTACATGCTCATGTAAACTTTTTAACATATGACGTCATTGTTTCTAGTGAAATTGTATTTATGACGTAAACCGCTTGATTCGCTGGATGGCCTATAGTCCAATCAGTATAGATTTTTACCTGGCAAAATATGGGGTAATTATGATTTTGATATGTGTTGATGGGCCCTAAAGAAAAATTTAAGTTTTCGATTCGGGGAATGGCGCCTTATTAAAATTTTACAAGAATACAAAATTAAATTTTTGTAGAAAAAAGAGTTCTTACATTTTTTACATAGGTGAATTCTCAAAGAGTTATGTTAAAAAATAGTTAACCAGAATAACAATTTAGAAAGAAATTAAAATTACTCAAAAAATAAACAATATTACAGTCCGGTATTTTCATCTCCGGTTAAACAGCCTGGTAATTTAACTGTAAGGAAAACACAGCATCGATATCATAGCCTAAATTGAAGAAAATACACATCGCACCCCTGCGAGAAGAATCCAAAAAGTCCAAAAAATAGTTTTGCGTAAAACTTAAATTAAAGAAGACAGTTTTCGAATGTAAAGTAACTTACATTAGCTCAAAATGAAACGACATTAGCTCCATCTCTCGAAAAATATAATCTTAATTTATGTCACTATTCCTGATTATTAGAAGCATATTTTTGACTAATTACCTTCCGTCACCTTTAGGTAAGGAAGGTATTGTCTTTGGTCAAAAAATTCGGTGGTGAGTTTTTAATGAATAAGCACGTTTTAGGGTCCCTACAATACAAATTTACTATTTTTAAGATGATGTCTGTATGTATGTGTGTGTGTGTGTCCGTGTGTGTGTGTGCGTGTGTGACAAATTTTTCTCCGACGATAACTCCAATACTACAATTCTAAAAAATATAATTCTTTCGTATTCCTCTTCTGTACATCCATATGAAGAGTTGATTAGATTTTGGTTTTAATTGATCCACCGGAAATACCCTTATTTGAAGTTTTTAACAGTTTTTCTTAAAAAAACGCAGTTAAATATTATTTTTTAACATTTTGTTATTATATATATTAAAGAAAATACTCTTCTCTATACAGTTTGATTATACATTTTCCTTTATATTCAATAGATGTAAATTTAAAGCATTATAAAGAAATTAATTTTCAAAAATTAGTCAGCTTTGGTATTTATCATGGAAACAGCTGACATAATTATTCCAAAATATTTAATTGACAGATGTCAGTTGCAAGTGCAAAACCAAATATGGAAAAAAGTATAGGATCTAAAATTGGTATGTCATAGTGTTGCTCGCAAGTGACACGCAGAGAAAGGCCAAAGAGAAGATGGAAGGACATTAATTAGTGTAGTTTATGTTATAATTTTATTGGATTTATAGAACCTTTTCAAATGAACTTTTGGTATGGAATTTGTAAAAAATAGTATGTGTTTTTACATGATATTATATAGAATCTGTTCCAAGGACCTTTTGGTATGGGATTTGTACAAAATACATGGAATTGACGGAAGGTCTTGTGCTGGCCACAACAGATTTTTTTATCTGATGAACTTAGAATTTCTAAATTTTGATTTTGTGTCACTATTCTCGCCGGGGTGCGACATGACAATTTTTCGATGCCACATTGTTGTTATAACGGACAGTTAACTTAATCGACAGTTTCACCAGAGATGAAAATATCGGGCCCACGTCTTTAATACTTAGGCCCGATATTTACATTTCTGATTAAACTGCCGGTTATAAGAGAATGTGGCATCGAAAAGGCCGTTCTCATAATAAACTTTTATCTTCACTTTAGCACTTTAAATTAAAATTAAAGTTGTTTTCGTTTTCATAATATAACTTTAGCACTTTAGCGAGTACTGTAGCATTACATTAAAAAAAAAGATAAAGTCTTAAAAGTAATTTAAATTAAAATCTTAAAGTGAGCCTGATTATGAAAATGGCCGTTGGTCTAATAGGTTTTTATTGTTTATAACAATTTACATTCATCAAGGCGCCGAAAGAAGTAAATTATCGATGATTTTAAAATATTTTGTCAACACTTTCCTAAAAATTTATCCTCTACTATGACTCGGCTAAAGATATGATAACGCGGTTTGAAAATTTGAATTGAGCATGAAATTCTCCTTCATGTTATTTATTACATGAATTTTGTCGATGAGCGATTCGCGAGTTACTAACAACTAACTTCCATGAAATTCTTGTAAAATTTTAATCACCTGCAAATCGGATTAGTTCTCATTTTTCATTAAAAATTTCGACACAATATTACATATTTAACATGAGCTTCACTTTTGTATTCTTGTAAAATTGTAAAAAAAAAATGCTGTATGATTTCAAGTACTTGTTAACATTAATCTACATCACAGTTGAGAAATTTACCCACAAAATGATGAAAATATTAAAACAAATCCAAGTACCGCATTAATAGTATGAATATATTAACATATCAAATTTAAAATATAACAAATATAGTGCACATAGTAAATTACATATAATAAAATCTATATATAATACTTGATTTTATCAAAAATCTTAATTTTTATACAGTGTATAACAAGGATATTATTCTGACCTAGTTAGTATGATCACGTTTCTTAAAGGCTCGTTGCTTTTTATTTATTATTACATAATTTGTACGTAAGCATTTTACATTGCAACGTAAGCTTATTTCTTAGATTTTCTTCCTTAATTTTTTAATGGGTCTAAGCTCTCTAAAGAGAAATCATCGTTTCCGAAACTGATTCCACGGCTGAATCCAGTCTGCAAAAATAAAAAACATTTTTAACCTTACACTTTTTCCATTTTTTCACAAAATTATTACCTTCATTTCCAAAATTCGTTTATCCAACAATCCAATCGCATTTTCAATTTCTTGCGGAGTCGCCGAAGGACTGAAATCTCCCATTTCGAAAGGATCGTAGAATTTATTATTGTTGGCACTAAAATAATATTATAATTTAAAGTTATATGTACATGTATAATTATATTTTTCTTACATACCTTGGAGGCGTAGTAACTGCATTTGATTGAGGACTGAAAGGCGTTGACCCAAACAAATCTTGCCCAAAAGTGGGCGTCGAATTACCATTATTACTTATTATATTTCTCTTAGCTACCTTTGGAGGTGGAGCCACTAAGAAAAGATGAAATTTTATTAATTTAATGACCAAATCATAAATAATGAATAGTTCGCCCGCTATTTTAAGGGTCGATTTTATTCTGTACATTTGTTATTCGTTTTCTGAAACCCTATTTAGATTTGGAACATGTACGTACACTTAATTTTGGGAAGAAAATTTTATTCCTTGGAAAAGATGAAATATTTCGATAAATGATTCTTCAATTAATTACTACATAATAATAAGAAAAAACAAATACAATTTATTAATAAGAATAATATGATAGGGTATAAACTCGCCTAATAAAATTTATTGATAAGAATAATATGTTAAGGCATAAACAAAAAAAAAAGGTTTAAACTTTACATTTCAATTTTTTAAAAGTGACGGTTTGGTATTTCATTTAGGAAGATAAAACAAAATAAAAATTAAAAGTGAAAAATTTCTGATTGTCGTTCATTACCAAGTTATTGATAAGAAACAAATAATATTAAAAAAACAAGTTTTATTCTACATCTGTTGTCACAAAATGTGTATAAATTACGTTGCTAATTACTAAATACGGCAAACATTCCCACGTGTTATCAGGGAAACATGAATGATCTGTAGCATATCGACCCATTGCATACAATGAGAGAGATAGTAAAAAATGAGATATTTTCAATGCGCAGTTGATTTTCTGCGCATATAGGTGATGGCATGAAATAGTTTTCATTTTGAAAGATATTTCGCGATCGACCAGAAAATTTAGACCGGAAATTTTTTGTTTACTGAGCTAGCTCGGAAAATTGTCTGTAAGGAATCAGAAAGTAACATTACGATCCCAGGACTGGTAAAGCTGAATTTCTTATTTCCATATATAACCTTTTTAATTTATTCTTTTTTCAAGAACCGCGAAAAACATGACCAACATGACCTAAAAGTGTGTTTACTGGGCTCACAAGCTACCAAAGCTTGTCTATGGCATGGCACATTACTTTCAAGTCTTGTTATGTAATAGTAATTTACGTAACAAGACCTGAAAGTGATACTTTACTGGGTGAGCAAGCATTTTCCAGAGCGAGCCGTAGGCGAGCTTTGGAAGCTTGTGAGCCCAGTATAGACACTTTCAGGTCATGTTGGGTACAATATTTTTTTGCGATCCTGAAAAAAGAATAAAAAAGTATTATTTTATTTTTTACTGCGAGCAAATAAGAAATAAATAAACAACTGATCTCCATGGAAACATTTAACTTTACCGATCCCGGGATCGGTAAAGTACTTTCCGATCCCTTATAGAAAACTTTTCGAGCTAGCTCAGCAAAGAAGGACTTTCCGGTCTAAATAGTGATCAGAAAGAGCTCATTTTCTGGGCGATCGCGAAAAAATTACTATTAAAGTAGGAGATGCAAAATCACCTATACAAAGCTTTAGAAAAATACCGCTAGATGACAGACAATGTGTCACAGAGCATAGGCAACTTCATAGAAATGCGCTACGCTTATTATGGCTTACGGCCGTTTCAAATCGTTGTTTTCCCATATGAAATTTTGTTGCGAGTTTTTTTTTACAGATTTGGACGAGATTTGGTACGAATAGTGGCGACAACTAGTTATTTTTATTTCAGTTAGGAGGATAGCGTGTACAAAATGTGTTGTCATTTATTAAAAGTAGATATAATACTTTAAAATTTAAATATTAAATTTAATATTTATTTTAACAGATTATTTTTTAAAATAGTACAATGTTACTCCGTACCGTGGCTCCACTTGACGTACTCGATCTATAACTTTCGTTTGACTAATTTTAGTGACATTTGGGACGGCCATAATAGGCGTAGCGAAATTCTTTGAAGTTGGCCATGCACAGGACAATAGGCTATTTCGAGTTAAATATTCCTCAAATAAGCGAGATATTAAGATCTACCAGAAATAAACAAAGAAGAATAACCGTATAAATAAACGTATCGAGAATAGGGTTACTAAATTTTAGTGTCTCTAAAAAACCTTTAATATTTAATTTTGTGCGTGAAATAACTTTGAAGATTATTTATTAGATGAAGATTTAATGTTTCAAAAATGATATAGATAAGGGTTTTTTAAATAATATTTTGCGAAATATAGAATAGTTTCATTCATAAAGTTTTCTTTTATAAATAATTTGATAATTTTATAAAAATATAAAACTGTAACTTGTTAAAATTTTAATGAGGAATAAACTTTTTCTTGCTTCGTGCATGTATAATGCTGTCAGCTATTTCTCATCTCTTTAATACTTACATAAAGGTGGGCTGGTAGTCCCATTCATAGTCGGGAATGTTTGCGTAGGACTGCTATTCTCAAACCCTCGTGGGTCAAAATCTTGATCGCTATCAACTTCATTTAGCAACAGTCCTTCTAATTTGGTACCAACAGATGGCTGCTGTGTCTCAAAATGTCTTGGCGGAACAGGCGGTGCAGACATACCTAACAAACAAAAACAACCATCAAGACACATCTCAGAACATTATCCTTTCATACAAACCATTTGTATTCTCGGTACTTGACATCAAATCAACCAATTTATTCCCATTCATGTGCTCGCCATCTGTTGATGAGTTGTTGTTACTGTTAGTGATGTTATTCTCCGTAGAGTTGGTAGTAACTGAAGCGGGAAGTTCAAGAATGTTCTTAAGTTCAGTTTTACGTAAATACTGATCTAGCTCGTGTTTGATGTTTGAAAATTGAGCGATATCTAAAAGTCGTTTCTTGTAGATGTTAACTTCTTGTTCTAGACGTTTTATTCTCTGTTGTGTGACCATGGCTCGGCGCTGGGATTCCAAATCCTTGCCCGATGTATCGAGGAATCGCCGATATGCGAGTTCGAATGCTTGGCCTATTGTTAATGTTATTTCTTCGGCTAGTTTGTCGGATATGAACACAAAACATTCGTGCTTTTCTTCTTCATTATCTGCAAGAGTTATATTGTTTACATTTACAGATGTCATATAAATTAAATGAGTAACAAAGCTAAATAGTAAAAGTGTTAAATAACATTGAAAGTAACTTTCATTTCAACCATTTTATTAGGAACAATACGAGCTGTAATGTTGAAATGTCAAATAAATAATAAAATAGAAATGGAGGAATAATATGAGAAAACAATTTATCAAATGCTAGTTATTAACAGTACCCGTCAAAATTTAACAATTGTTTGAATAACAATTTTGTTACAAATATTTACATTCAAAGATTTATAATACTGGAGCCGCCCCCCCCCCCCTCTTCCATAAAATAATTGGTGATACCCACAAATAAGAGTCATGAGTCATACATATATAAATTAATATCTCTTTATGGGTCTATTCTGAACAAAATAGCAACGAAAGCTGCAACTCTTATGTATAATTTAATATTAATCAACAAAAATAGATGCGTATTTGTCATTTTTTTTGCAAATCTACAGATCTGTAAAATTTTTCATAATAGGGTCCTATACCATAGTCATATTTTAACTATCTTAAATAAGAAGACGAAAATATACATAAATTAATGAGTATTAGTGACAAAATTTTCTTTAAATATTGACTGGGTCACAAACTACAAGCGATTGAAGCTGATTACTAATTGGGTATGACGCGTTAAGTACTAAGAATTTGATTGATCGCCTGATTTTAAAAAGAAGATTCGCGCGTCTGTAGCGGTCACCTTTGAAAGAATATGAAATGTCATGATATTCTATAACCTAACAAAACATTTAACAATTTTGTGTTTGATGAATTTGTTTAATTATAACATCTAGTAATATTAACAATAATCATGTATTTATAAATAAATCAATTTGTAATATGAATTAAATTAATAATAATATTAATTAAATTAATATTGAAACTTCAAAACAGGCAAACATTAGCGCCATCCGTCGTCATACTTTGTGTAATAATATTGTCAAACTGTTTCAATGTTCTGTAATTTATTAGGAAGAAATCCTTGTTAAATGCTTATTATTTATGTTATTTATACTTAATAATAATTTCTTCGTAAATATAACGTATAAGTTTTTATATAAAAACATTTTAGCTATGCAAACATGAAAAAAAATGTTTCCAGTATAACTAACAGTTTGTCCTATTGTTTGTCGATCACTTGTTAGTATCTGCTACGTCACGCACAAATTCTTAAACTTTAAAAACTCATATCTCGCTTATTACGTAAAATTTTTAAGTCGCGTTTGCACTGAAGTTCTTATTTTATCCTGTTCTCACAGGAAAAAAAATAAAAGAAAAATGGTATAGGACCCCATTGGCCTATTAGTTCCTGAGATATTTGCGTTTAAACTGGGAATCCAAAAATTCCATTTTTTTGACATTAACCCAAAAATGGGTGGAGATACGAGTATAGCGACTTCGCCAATCGATTCTCCGGACAAAATTACGTAAGTATAAAAATTTTCACAATTTTTGAACAACGGTTGCAATTTATAGAGCACAATAACTGGTACCTATTATACGTAGGTATACATTAATTACTTCATATTATTATGAATGTATATTGTATAATAGATCTTTTGAGCAAAACAGTTTTATATTGAATGAAATAATGAGATAACAAAATACGGAAACAAAGATATCATTGTAAGTGGTCACTATCTGGAGCAATTTTACAGAATGAAGTGAAATTTCCCAAGAAAAAGTAGCATGTAACAACAAAAATACAAGAGAAAATTTTCTCTGGAATTATATCAAACAAAAACTACATAATCATCTTATGAAACCGCACACCATAACAATAAAAGACTTTTTAAAGTTATTTTTCGGGTGCATGACCTTTTTGTTAGTAGGCCGTTACTAATACTAATGTAAAAAGATGACTTCTTCTTAATCTTTAAATTTCGGCACGTGAACGAGCGTAGGCTGCTAAATTTTTAATGAATATTCAGTGCGTGTTATAAAGTAAAACAAACACATAGAAGAAAAATGTTACAGTTACACGTATGTAAACCTTTGTAGAATAATGAAGTTAGAACAACTTAAACATATGTTGTTGAGGAGTGTTGAAAAGAATACCTAGGGTATAATTACATATTTGACGAGGAAATGTTATATTACTGTTATTTAATTCATAAATAATAAATAAAAATTTGCTTAGCATATAACGTATCAGGTATATTAATTACATATTCATGAGATACAAGAAAATAGATTTTATAAAATAAAATTTCTTTTCCCGAATTAAGATAATTGAAGGTAAATTAAAAGTTTTGTACTATTATTACTTGAAATGAAAAATAATTTTCGGAAATGAATACAATGAATTAATTAGCGTACATAATTGGTTTATTGTATTAAAATACTGTGAAGATATGAATGAAAATTAAATAATATTACAGAATGTTTGAATGAATTTTTACCTCTAGCTAAGGGGATGTTGGATAAAAGTTTTCTAAAATTTTATAAGAGTATAAAATTCTCTATCCGATACATTTAATTTTTTTATTATATGTTCTACAGATAAAGAAATATAAATATGTAAAATAAATATTCTGTTGAAATGAATCACACAGCCCAAAAATTTCATAGAAACCAATTGAAAAATTTAAATTTTGTAGTTGTCGGATAAATGTCAGTGTCAAATATGCCGTAAATATTTCTGAAGGTTTTTTCAAGGAAGTACATTAAATATTTCTTATTTTATTATTAATTAAATATTTAAAATTATAGATACTTAATATGTATAATATAACATATATAATTTAGAAATACCGCCAATTTCGTCAATGAATTGGAAGAAACTCAAACATGTAGAACAGTAAAAGAATAAATGTACATAATTAGAATTTTTGAGAATACCAGATATGTTAAATACAATACTATGGATATGCAAGATGTTTTGTGCTGGCCACAACAGATTTTTTAAATATATATATTTAATATGACCTTCTTTGTACAATAATATATTTTGATAATTAGTTAAAATGTTTTTATATTTTGACGTTTATATTATCATAATATCGCAATGGACTTACTTTATAATAAATAAATAAAATAAATAAATATATCATCACGGTATATTACCCATTACTGGGTGTGCCAGTATCTACAACACATGTAGACATCGGTAATGATGACGATATATTTTGCCGAGTGGGCGCTTACCAGGCGTCACCTCACGGGCATTCATAGCTAGTGTGGAGAGTGCACCACAGGGATCACTTTTGTGCGATCAAAAGTCTGCCCTGGCCGGGATCGAACCCGGGTCACCAGATTGGCAACCAGACACTATACGCACACGGCCACGCGACCCCATAATAATATATTATTAATATGTATTACACGAGTAGATATTATTATTAGGTAAATTTTAAATAATTTTTGCATTGTATAATAGGGTAATAGTTATTTGTTTAGTCTCTAAAAATCAACAAACATTGCAAATTCAAATATAATTATATACTTACATTTAACTTAAAATATGTTCACTTAAGTTAAATTAACGATATAGTTCTAAAATTTGTAAATATTTTGCTAATTCTTCAGCAATGCCAACTTACATAACTTTAAAGTTCCCTAGTTTTCACCGGCCTAGGTCGGCAACAAAGCGTGTCAGGACGATTAAATATAAAACTAGGTAAACATATTGAAAGTTTTTTAAAAAAGAAAAAAAAAGCGATTACAAAATTGTATTGCATATTATTAAAGTTTATTATTAATCGCTTCTACTATGACTTTAATTTACTTTTACACTACTTATATATTATTAACAAATAAATATTTGAATTCAATGTTTTGATATACAACTATTTTCAAACAGATGAGATCAGTATTATCGAAAGTATTACACTAGTAAACGATAAAAAATGTATTGCTAGTTTAAGTGCATAATATTTTTAAAATGATTTATATTTACATCAATACAATGAGGTCATTATACATTTTGTTTTATATCTTTTATTTTGATAAACTGTAAGAAGATAAATGTAGTGAAGTATTTTTGTTTAATGGAAAATTATAATGTTAATACTTTTAATTCCAAGTACCCAGCAGAAATAGAAAGCATGAAAGCAATAAAGTTTATTTTTATATTTATGAAATATTATGAAGTCATAAGTATTACTCGTAGAATACTAATTTTAGCAAAGAATTTTTCTTGATAAAATAATATATGTACGTTAATTTTTCAATCTTATTGATTTAATGATGGACTAACTCACGAAGAATGTTTCGCGCGTTACTATGTTTACAAGTGACTTTTAAACTTTAATTAAAAAAATAAAAAACACACACAGTATCCAAATCTATAAATAACCCATTTTTATTACCTAAAAATTAAAAATAGTAAAAAGTAATTCAAAATTTATTATAATCTGATACTACTATTCAATATGTATTGGTTAGTAGTTTCAGATTTGGCCATTGGAGGCTAATGTTGCCCCATTGCTGTGACGTCACACGTGAAAATTTAAATATTATTAAAAAATTTAAAAAATCGTAGTTTAAATATTATGTTCTTCTGGAATGTAAAATATGAACCTGCAGTAATAACTCGCGTACATTTTCAGAAAAAAAGATCCCATTAAAAATTTAAAAACAATTTTTACACAATTTTTAATGCATAAAACTAAAATTACATACAGGGAATTTATTTTAACATGCAACATATGGCGAATCACTTCCATGGTTACTCACTATTGTCAAAACATGACAGGTATGTAATATTTGTCCATTTTAAAATACAACATACAAAATTAGTAGTTTTGTATTATCAAAACTAATTTCCTATAAATTAGCCTACATACGATTAACAAATAATCAAAACCTGAATATTGTACATCTTAAAAAACTTTAGCTTACAAAAATTCATAACTTTCATGTAATAAATGTTAAAAAATACCCCCAATCACTCTGAGGCAATATTCTAGTCGGTCGTAATAAGAATTGACACCATCATTTGTGATGTGTTTTGGAGGTATCTCCTGTGCTGCAATACTATTTATAATATTGCATTTTAAAATGGACAAAAATATTACATTGCTGTCATTTTTTGACAATAGTGAGTAACCATGGAAGTGATGAACTAATGTTGCATTTTAAAATAAATTCTCTGAAGTAAATCTCTATGTTCACCCCTAATCTCCACTACCCGGTATTATTTTTCTGTTATTGTGAACTGGGTTTACATTTTGACCAATGAGATGACAGAAATAATGTTCCTAAAGTAACTAAATCTACGGTCCATTACCTATGGTTTCTTCCTCACCTTGCCCAGACTGTTTGGCAATGAACGAGAAGAACTTCTTCTCTCCCTTGTCATCGGCACAGTACGATATCCTGTGCAGGGGAAACTGATGTAGGATGGTATGCGTCCGTGGTTCTTGTATAGCCACACCGTCTGCACTAATAGTCAGTTCAACTTTCTTTGTTTTCGCACCAGTTTCACTTTTCTTGAGTTGCTGCGTGAACTGTAGCTTCCGGATGCCTTCCTTTACCACTTCGATGCCCTTGGGTTGGTCGACTACTGTACACCCGAGGAATTTCACAAGGTACGCGATGTGGCCCTTTTGCAAAGCGTCGGGAGGGTGGATCCAGCTACGGCCTCCGTTGGAGTTGTTCTTGGCGTTCTTGCTGTTGGTTGTGTTCTGCGCCCATTTTAGTAGCGTCGACATGGTCTGCAAATAAGATTATTATTAGTTTTGAGTTTGAAATCATAGTGTAAAAAAAAATCCTTATTCGGAGTAGGCTATGAACAAGAAAACGTATGTCAATTTGAAATTATTTAAATATATGTCAATTTGGCATGAGACATTGGTCGCGTTCAGCCGCACATAGCAGCTATCTAGCTGCTAGATAGCAGTGGTCGTGGTAATCCAGGGACTGCCATCTTTATACAACTGTCAAATTTAACCTACAAATTATTTTTCGCGGGTAGGACGTTGCCATTTGTGTGAAATAATAATATAAAAGAATAAAAACAATTTGATAAATTTGGTGATTGAGGAATATGAAGAAAATTTAGATCTGAATGCTATTGGTGTCATGTGTCACGAATTAGTAAACAGAAGATTAATTGCTAATCATGAACCAAGAATTCAACCTACCTGTTCGCAATAGAAATTATTACGAAGAGAAGAAGTAGTAATTCGGTATAATCCGGATGATTTTAATAGTTATTTTAGAATGAAACGTGAAACCTTTGAGGTATTCTCACCTCATAATAAAATTTTATATTATATAGTATGTAAAAGTTTATTTCATTGAATTTGAATTTATTAGCGCCCTACTTCCTACTTTTGACAGTTATAGCCAGTCTGTACGCTAGGTTATCTAGCGCATTTTGTTTTCGCTAGCCCGCTAGACTAGCAGCTAGAATCCAGCGGTCGGTCAGCGGACCATTCAACGACGTTCAAAAATGTCAAAAATGTTATCTAAAGAAATTAAAGCTTCTCTTCTTAAATCCTTATTTTAGAAATTGAAATAAATTAGAAAACGGTGAATGGCAATATTCTATATCCTTCTTTATTATCTTTTCTCCTTAATATTACCTACATTTCAAGATCAATTTTGACAACTTGACTTTTGAATTGAATAATAATCAGACATACGTTTCTGTGTTCATAGCCTACTCCGAATTAGGTTTTTTTCTGAACACACTGAATATAAATATTGATTTTTTTCTATATTCTTTTGAGTACCTATTGTAACAATTTAAAGTACTTTTAGGTTGAATTAAATATTGAAATTCAATCAGATATTTTACTATAATGAGAACAAGCCCATATAGAAGTGACGTCATATTACCGTCATCAAATTATCAATAATATCCGCCTCTTATGACGACGTATTGATTGATTTCACCATTGCCGAATAAATTCACAAACAGTTATCTGACGAATAAATTTTATTCTTTGAATAGTCAAACTTTTGAAAAGCGAAAACGCTGAAAAAATTCTTTGTCGTTCCATAATTCAAAATGATTTATTCTGTTTTATATAATTTTTTTTTAATTCGTTTCATTTCCACTATATACATTTACGTCAAAATCATCCATGGCATGAGAAAAGCAATTCTCACTTTGGTAATTTTAGAATATAATACATACATTTGTGTCGGTTAGGGAAACTAGTTGTTAACTAAATGAATCTAAATAACCAAAAACTGTAAATCACAATCTAATTACTAACTATTAGTTAACATTATTTTATGAGTTAACCAGCCATTGAAATACCGGGCCTTAGAGGACTACAGGATCATCTTAAATTCACTTGATTTAACATCACTACCACATGGGTTTGCTCCGACTATACGTAGATAACCACAGAGTGGTTTCGAAACTATTTTGTCATAGTAAATTGTTTGTAAAAAGATATTACAAACAAATGTATGTAGCTGATACCTTTAGAAGTTACAGAATTACTGTAAGATAATATGTATTTAGTGATTTTTTTTTAGCCGTAACTAACCTATGGCCTTTAAAGCTAAGGCGAAAACACAAAAAAAGAAAACCATGAACTATTGATGATTTTTTTTTTAAATTAAATACCAATTACCATCAGGTTTTTTAAAAATATTTTTGATTATAACAATGGAATATTCATAAAACAGTTTCATAACCTCTTTGGTCATATTTAAAATTTGGTACTCGTGTAGGAGCGATACTTATATGTTTTATGCTCAAAATTATACAAAGAATATTATGGTTGAAATATTAACATTTGACATTCTTTTGTCTTTCGTGGGATACTTGTATATTCAAAAGTAGAATAGGTATTGAAAAGTGAAAACAGAAAATGTCAAAATTTGTTAATTTATTAACTCCTTAACAACGCACAACGTTTTGAGAGATTTTATTGAAGGATTAGGCCGGAAAGAAGAAATTTGAAGAGCAGTACCGGAAAGTGTTATTATCTCATTAAAAATTGCCTGGAAAATGTTTCATTTTCTTTTATAGTCGGTTTCTGATAAATGGATGTTGCTGTAGTGGAAATAACAATAGAATTACAATATATAATTAACTTATACTTTTTCTTTCATTTTATCTAAAAAGGAAATGTGATAAAAAACCGCAATTATACTACATTTAGATTTTTAGAAAGATGTGATGTAAATTAAGTGATACAAATTTATATTAACAGTGGTGGAATGGCATCTTTATGACTAATGGGGAAATTTAGGAAGAGGGACCTCTTTGTGATTAGCCATTTTCATTATTGTAACCAAAATAGTTTTAAAAAACTGATGGGATGTAATCAGAGACAATTTTTCATTTTAATTATTTTAATAATGTTCTCTTTATTATAAATAAACGTTATACTGTTCTAATTAAAATTCTTAAATTAAAATCAAGAGATAATCAGATTAAGATGTATAGTTCATCTAGGGATCATTTTCCGAAGACTCGTTATCGTTTTATTATGGGTGCACAATAACTAAAACCGCAATGCCAAAATATTTCGGTCCGTACAGTCGACCAGTTCAGTATTTGCAATGCTGGTATATATTTTACGCTCAGTATTCGACTGTAGACCAGGACTCTACAACATCCCTGGTAAACAGTTTAGAAAATCTTGAAAGTGTAGTCTTGGTCTACACTCGAATACTGGGCGTAAAATATATACCAGCATTGCAAATACTGAACTGGTCGACTGTACGGACCGAAATATTTTGGCATTGCGGTTTTAGCTATTGTGCACCCATAATAAAACGATAACGAGTCTTCGGAAAATGATCCCTAGATGAACTATACTATGATGTGCTTAATCTTCATAAATTATTATGAAGACTAAATACAAATAATAATACAATAATACAAAATACAAAAGAGTAAAATCATAAAGTTCCTTCGCTTTTTCCTTCTGCAAAAGTTACATTTGTTTATTTTGTTTAAAGGCCAATAATTGTTATTCTAAATACAACTGTTTATTAATGCAGTATAAATAGCAATAAATACACAATACCCGAGGAGAATTAAGTTACGCAAAAAGGAATGTACTGTTTAAAACTTATGAGAGCAAGTTAATAGCGATTGAAACTACGATAGATTTGAAAATGGATGATTCGTTTCACAGTCTATTTATTCGTTCTATACTTGCATATTTTAAATAAATTAAATTTTATGCAGCTAATCATTTTTGTTTAGTATTCATCTTACAATACAAGCTTTTGTTTATTTACGCATGTTAATCTAAACATGTGCACAGATATTTTAATGAGTACTGGTTTACTTTCTATTATAAAACTAATGAAGTTTATTGTAAGTAAAAACGAAACTTTGTAACTGAATAAAATAATAGCCTATTATATAAATTGTATTTTCGACATACACAATGAAAGGAAAAATATAAATAGAATAATATCATCACGGCATATTACCCATTTCTGGGTGTGCCAATCTGATTTATGGCAGATATCGGTAATGATGATGACATATTTGTACCGTATGTGCGCTTACCAGGCGTCACCTCAAGGGCACTCATTGCTGGCGTGGAGAGAGCACCACATGGGTCACTTTTGTCCTATTTAAAATTCGAAATATTTGGCGTCGGTCGGGATCGAACCCGGTACCCCCAGGTTCGCGACCAGACACTCAGGCACGAGGCCACGGGACCCCATACAAACTGATATTCTTTCTAAAAATATCGACATTATTTTGAATGTTGAAATTGATTACGAAAAAAATTCGACGTAAACAAAATATAAATTAAACAATGTAATTGTTATCGAAAACAATAACTATTTAATACATTTCACGGGCAATTACATAGGACACAGCAATTGTCTGAAAATAACAATGACAAATTATTTTCAAAATAATTTATACTAAATGTTCTATTTTTACCTCCCGCTACCCATGGTAAGGGACGTATAGGGATCGTGCTAAAAATCACATATCGAGATTTTAGTAAATAACCACGTTTTAAGGTCCCTAGAATCCAATTTTAACATTTTCACAATGATGTCTGTATGTGTGTATGTGTGTGTGTGTATGTATGTGTGTATGTGTGTGTGTGTGTGTGTGTGTGTGTGTGTATGTATGTATGTGTGTATGTGTATGGATTTTGTCTTCACTCTAACTCAAATACTATCATTCAGAAAATTCTGAAACCTTGTATTTCTATCCTATTCTAATATGAAAAGAAGCCATTAGATTTTGGTGTAAATCGGATAACCGGAAATGGCACTTTACTTGAAGCTCATAATGGTTTTTCTTCGAAAAATACCATTAAATGCCATTTTTTCGCATTTTATGTCGTATGAAAATTAAAGATTATTGAATTTTCTACAGGAATACATTAATACCTTTTCTATATATTTTACAGATAAAATTAAAAATATTTTTTTTTATTAGTCCCGAAGCCTAAGATAAACACAATTCCTTTGTTACACAGTTCATATTTCAAATGAATGTAACTGATGGTAAAGCTTCATTTCCACCGATTGTCCTAATGCGTAAGAGCTATAATTAATGCTTAAGAATTAAGAGCAATGCTTAAGAACAAAATATTGCAAACTTCTAACCTGAACTGTCAACTGTCAATCTATATTTTATAATTATTGAATTTTTAATTTTTCGGTATGTATATAGATACAGAAAATTATGTATATCACATATTTAAAAAAAAGAAGAATTGCTGCTGCAATTGCAGTCTGCTAGACAACAAGTAATAATGGAAAAAATTGTGACATTTCGGTTAAATTAGTCACTAAACAAAATAGCTGGAAATGGTAAATTATCATAATGCATTAAGTCTTATGCACTAATCATTAAGCCTTAAGCAATAAAACATTCGGTGGAAATGAGGCTTAAACGTCACTGTCAAAAAACTAATCACTTCAAATTAATAATAGTGACAATTTAAAAAGAAAATAGTAAATAAAGCAATAGTTTTATGCAATGGAACAGTTTGCAGCGTTAGTAAATACGTATTTAAATTAATAAAAATTAAATAGCGGGAGGTTTTGTGTTGGCCACATCAGATTTTTTAAAAAAGGAACTTCAGAGCCGAAGTGCACATTAAATTTTATTTGAAATCGAAAAATTGAAAAAATGAAAGAAATATTTATTTTATATGTTATGTTTAATTACCTATTAGCTGACATTCATTGTTGCTAACCTCGGACATTGAAGTTATCGTAAATAACACTCAAAATTATGTGTTTTAAGTATCTCAAATTTTTTCGTCGAAATTATTTAGTTCCTTCTTCTCACACATATTTTTATCATTTTGCGTACAAATTTACTATTGTACATCGTAACCTACCCAAGTTATTGTACATGTACAGCAATTACCATAAGGTTGGCAACATTGCAATTGTATGAAATCGTCGTATAATGGATTACTTTAGTGCCGATTTCCGAGCTTTTAATGACCATTTCTGTGCTCTTTAGTGCTGATTTCAAATAAAATTATTTAGTACATGTACCTAAAAAAGGTCGGCTTTCAAGCACCATCTGTTTTTTCTATGTGAAATGAAAAATAATTTGTCTGGAAAACCAATGACAAGTTATCAATTGAAACATGACATAATACTCGAAATTATTCTGCATTTTGATGAATGACCGATTGAGGTTTAAACTAAACCGGAAATATTACGTGACCGCAATGTTGGTATTTACCGGAAACACGACAGATAATTATCTCGAAGCTATTAAATAATGGTACAAACACTAATATCAAATTCTGCTATACCTGGTACTACTTGGTACGAACCTAATTAAATCGTAATATAAATTCATTTTTAATGATAAAAGTAATAAATTACAAGTGTTTTTTTTTTTTTTTTTCATAAATTAGGAATCACATGATTTCGTGTAAGATGCTCTGTAATGAGATAATAAATTCAATTTAATTTATGGTAGAACATGTACTGAAAGCATAAATTATGAAATAGATTATACAATACTTAATGTTATTTTCATTGAACCAATTACTAAATCAAGTACCAGAACAGTAATTCTCAAACAGAAAAGTACCGAATTGCTCAAATTATTTTTTCATTATTTAATTTTGTGGTGACCCTATAGTTCTATTTATTATCTGGCACTGGGAATATTAAAAATATCAACATTTTTTAACTCTTCAGAAGTGGCACCTTCTTTTGCGACACGACACGGGAGGTGGTGCCGGGTTTGAAAGACCTATGTCAAAAAAATTTAAATAGCACTAAATGATCACTGTGGTGCAATCTCCACGCCAGCAAGAAGTGCCCATGAGGTGACGCCTGGTAAGCGCCCGCACGGTACAAATATATCATCATCATTACCGACAGCTGTGATAAAGCAGATTGGCACACCTAGAAATAGGCAATATGTCGTGATGATATATTTTTTTTATGTCAAAAAATACTATCGGGGTATTTTTGTTACAAAATAATGATATGAGTTGATGCATTGAACCTGTTTTTCTATGAAAACGAACATTTTACATATTTTTTTTTTTTTTTAAATGAACTCAAAATATAAACCAAGAAATAAATTGCAGTATTCTATAAAATCGATCGGGCCTATCAGATTGGGCGCTACGTCCGAAGGGTTAAAATTTTATTTTACATTAAAGTCTTTTTCATACAACCGTGGGTAAAGTACTAACTTTACGAACTCATTAGAATGTGTAAAGTGTCACTTTTCAAGCACTAGTGCATAAAAAGTAAATACGTTGCTAGGCAACATGCACATTCGATTAATTTACTTGTCAAATAACACTAACAATATTCGAAGATGCCTGTATACTCACACTCAGTATTATTAGAAATAGAAATATATTAATATAAATAAGATTTCAGTTATAGGAAAAATATTGTATGCAACTCATATGTAAATAGCATTTTTTTTCTCGTGCTAATTTTCGACACGCGATCGAAAAAGTATTACTTTACACACTTGTTACATAAATAACTATACATATTTACGAGCGTCGTTTAGAATTATTGATAATAAAAAAAAATCAGATACGTCCTGGAAAATAAAATTTTAATCAACTATTTATCTGCCATTTGAAATTAAACTGCGAAAGTTGTCAGTTTGAACTTAACTATTCAGTTTTATAAAGTATCGTTTGAGTGAAAAAATATAATGAACTAGAGAGTATTTTCAAATTATGATTTACAATTTGACAGCTTTGACAGATTTTAAGTCAACTTGAAATTAATTTGAGATTTTTTAAGTTCTCCAGTAATTAGTTCTACAGCTTTGGCAGTATTTAAGTCACCAGAAATTAATATGACAGCTTTGACAGTTTTTGAAGTTTTCTAGAAATTACTATGAAAGAATTTCAAAAGATTGGTTAAGAGCTTTCGAGAAGTAGAAGGAAATAATAGTAAAGTGTCAAGAGAAACTAATTTTAGTAAATTTTAAAAAATGGACATTCTGTCTTATTTTCAATAATTCTAGTGTGACCCTCATATTACCAATATTTAAAAGGAAGTCCAGGAACACATATATTTTCTGGTAAAAAAAGTACCGATACGACGTTCCGGATATATTTTATGATCAAATGGTACAGTTGTTAGCATTTTGCCTGCAAAATTTACATTGGGTCAGGATTTATGGTTTATAAATTCGATAATTTGATTTGACTCAAGGTCTTTATTTCATCACTGCTGGTCTAGTTCCTTGTGCAGTGCACTCGTCAACATTCTACTGTTTGAAAATGATTAATTGTATTCCAAGGTCTCTAGGAGATCTATTATAATCAAATTGTGTGAAAGGATCGATGACATAACTATAGTAGGTTTATTTTTAAGACTCATAAATCATGAAGAATTTGCAACAGTATGGAATAAATTATACTATGTGTACTACGACTATAAGCAACTAACGTAATACAAGTTTGTACAGGGCGTAAATCGAAAAGTGGGACGTAAGGGAAATCAGTTTTTCTTTGTGCAAACGTTACCTAATTATTTTATGCAAAAAAACTTCAAATAAAAGTATTTATTTTTATTTTTTATTTATTATACACGCTTTACAATGTATACTCGTACATATAAGACGTGATATTTTATGAAGACGAGACAATTTTTCATACAATACTTTATAGCGCTGTATTTTTCATTCGAAGATGAAATGGTGAAAGACCCACACAACAACAATGCCTTATCCGGAATTTGAACCCGGAACCATTGGAGCGTGAATAAAAGCAATAGAGATTTAAATTCTGCATCTAAATCATGTGAAACGATTAATTTAGCTCTTCATATACATAAACGTAAAAATTAATTATAAAGTTACAGTTTTTATGAGCTTCTTGTCTAGGTAGCTATAGATTTATGAAAAAAGAAAAAAAAAACAAATGCCTTATTTTTAATTGTCAATTATAACTAAATTGTTATTAGAGTAGTAAATTACCACATATTACAAAAAAGTGGGTGGAATTCAGTGGGTTGTATTAACGTCTGTATTAAAACTTGTATTAAGTAAATGGCAACATTGTAATATTTTCCACATCTATCCATGAGATTCAATTGTGATTTAGAAATTTTACAACAGGGAAAAGTAATACAGGTATCCTTTAGTCAAATGAGGAAGTATTACTGTAAATGGAAGGTGTAAAAGGAAACTCTTTATTGCAAAATTAGGTTAGAAATATGTCAAATTTTTTGTCAAATATTTCATACCTGAACGTTAAAATATCTCAACCCCCGTTTTGATCAGTTTTGACATTTGTCCTTTTTTTCTTACTTCTGTTAATAATATTTTTTTCTTTATTTGATCCTTTGGTCTCTTATTTTTTTCTGACAGGTATTACAAAGTTGCCAAAATATTTTTGACAAAGGACTGTTTTAGCTAATACAACCCACTGAATCTCACCCAAAGTGTTTTAGTTCTAATTGACAGTTAAAAACAACGCATTTGTTTATTTTTTGTCATAACTCCATGGCTGCCTAGAGCTAGAAAAATTGTATCACATGATTTAGATAAATCTCTATAACTTTTATATAAACTATTTTTGCATAAAATAATTAGGTATCGTTCGTGCAAAGATAAACTGATTTCCTATGTCGAATGCCTAGGTCCCATTTTTCGATTTGTACCTTCTGATTGAAAAAATAGGGATAAATGGCTGTTTAATTTATTATTTATTTCAGATTTATAGTTCAAATTAAAAAGTTGATACCTAAGCGAATATAAATGCCGTGAAAAGGTCCTGAATTCAACTTCTAGTCTTGCCTGAAGCTATATCATTGTTGATATTTTAAATGGAATGACGTATATATTTTTATGAAAGTAATTTAAATTAACTTTGCAGTGCTCTGTGATGAAACTTTAACGCATTTTTAGAAGTGTAAATCAGGCTTTGATGGCAGCACAATTAAGTTTATTTTTAAAGTGGAACAAGATTCGAGGAGTATAAGAAAACTACAGCTAATTGCGAATTCTAATCACTAGGTATAGTACTACTTTGTGTATACACGATTTGACTTCATGGCCTCTTATTTCTTTCCAATAATGTAATTATAATAAAGAATAAATATAAAATAAATGATAATAAGATGTAAAAATATATTAAACATGATGTTTTACTTTTACAGCTGAATCATAATATGAATGAATATTTGTTTGTAAAATATACGTATGACAAATATCAGCAAAACTTTCCATACATTTAAAATCTACTTCTTAATAATTAATACAGCGAACAGTTGCTGAAATATGGAGGATTTATAAACTGGTATAATGATGAATGGAGTCAAGTTAAGGTGATAAAACTAGAAAAATCTACTTTTGGTACAGGTAAACAAACAAAAAATACTGAATGGAACGAAAGAAAAAAAAAACTCCGTTGAAGTGATAAGTTAACTTTGACATTTTCGGTTCTTACAAAAAAAAATATAGGGTCGCGTGCCTGAGTGTATAAATAATTTCAGTAAAAGATGAAAAAATATTCATTTAAATTTATGCAAAAATTTCTTGAAGGAATAACACAAACAAAAATAAAGATGATGAAATTTTGAACAGTAATGAATACATGCCAATATCATGTAAATTCAATAAGCGACAAAAAAGTATTGATTTTTAAATAAAAATAATTATAAATGAAAAATATGCAGACTTTGAGCCAAATTAAGCATTTTTTTTTATTTAAGAAGGTTTCCTAAAAACAATAACATATAGAGTAAAGCAATAATGTCTAAAAGTAGTGACAGTAACATTAAACTTTTCAATAGTAACGAATCGAATTTAGAGATTTCACTTTATAGGTTGGTAAAGATTAAATAAGGTAAGTTGATAAAAAGACAGTTTTCATGCTGACTCCGAATACATCCGGAATACAATCCTGTCTAAACCAACACTATTTTCCTAGCTGAAACGCTTTATACAAAAATATTTTTCCTACAAACTTACGTAAAGTACATACTTTACACACTCTTTACAATGTGTAAAGTATAACTTATCAAACACTAGTGCGTGAAAAGTAAATACGTTGCTAGGCAACATGCACATTCATTTACTTGTCAACTAACACTAACAATATTTTAAGATACCTGTACACTCATACTCAGTATTATGAGAAATAGCACTAACATTTCCGTTGAAAGAAAACTATTATATCCAGTTCGTGTGTAAATAGTATTTTTACCCTCCTGAAGTGTAATGGGAACTTTATAATTGTATACACAGCAAGTGTAACCTACATTATAAGCTTACTGTGTTGTAACTTGTCTAACTATGCGGTAAAATAATCAAAATACACTGGACGTTTATGGGCATTTAGAAAAGAAATCATCTTTACTATAATAAAGTTCATGTAAAAATGTACTACCTACTTAAGTTATTTTTTTACTTTAACATTTCCTATATTTAAAATTAATTTATATAAACCAAAATCACGGCAGCGACATATGTCATTATTGTAAAAATCCGCCGTTACCGACATAGTCACCAATCGATATACCTGTCAAATACGCGAGTCGAACATTGCTGAAATGTCAAATATCGACACCTACCTATTATTTATTACGAAGAAAAGATGAGCAAATAAATATATTATCAGTCATAAACAACGTCTATTATTACAAATAAATTTTCGCTAGAAGAAGTACTCTAATGAAGGTAAGTAAAATCAAATTTGGAAATTGACTTAACCCCACTATTTTAAACTAACCCTTTTCAGAAGTACAACCTATCTCATTAAAGAAAGTGATTTTCATTATCGTTGCCCAAAAAATTTGATACAATTCTCGTGAGTGAAGTATTTTACAGCGCTCCAGCTAATAAGGCACTCGCCTTAAGGACTCGTGCCTTAAACAAAGCTGTCGCGCTGTAAAATACAACTTACACACACTCGAATGTAAATAACTATTTTTTTTATCTCGTACTAATTTCCGCACTTACAAAAGATAACTAGATTGTTTTGAACATAAATGCTACAATTTTATTTGTACTAATGGCATTATTGTCAAATTTTATTTATTACCGCGAAGTCCAAGTTACTCAGAGACACCATAATTTTTTTAAATAATAGTATCCCGGTTTAGTTTCGGAATTTGAATTCGTAGTTTACCATTCCCACATCATACGTACTTTTTGGATAATAAAAATTTTATATACGAAAATATTCTCGAGTTTTGAAACCCTCGTAGTAATAATATTATTCTTGGCGCACTAAACGTGCCCAGAATACCATACTAAATCAAACCAGATTAAATCATTCAAATTCCTCCAACGTCTTGCGTCCGACAATACTCATTACAAATCCACTCACATTTCTACATGCCCTCACTTCGTATAATCAGTTTAGAGTTAGTGGTGTATCATCTGCTTTACAAGCTTCAACGGTAAACAGATAACACTAAACAGTGGACTACATTACATTGCAATTACGAAAGAATTTCGCTAATGTTCAGCCAGTCAGCATTTAAGCGTGCGGTATCATCAAAACACTAGTAGCGTAAGACCTAAATTTCTTATCTTACTAACCTAGAGAAGAGAGTATTGTATTACAGTTTTTTTTGCATATTAAGAATGTTTATGTGGAAGAGATAATAATGAAAACATAATTCTGGAATGCATAACACTATATTTATAAAAGGTAATGAAATAGACCTTCTGTCAATTTGATTATTTTGTACAAATCTCATTCCAAAAGTTCCTTTGGAAAAGATTCTATACAGCGTGTTAAAAATATTTGTCACAAATTATGAGGGCATATAGTATTGACCAAAATGAGTTAAAAAAGCTTAATCAACATGGGTCCGATCTTCAATAGTTTCCGAGATATAAGGCAATGAAAAATGAGTTTTTTCGGTGTTTACCTCTGCTATATCGAAAACTGTAAGAATTACGACTTTGATTAAATGAGACATTTTATTTACCTTTCAGAGGTCATCTTAGATGTGTTTTTGTTTTTCAATAAAAAATCAAATAATTGTACTGAGACAAAAGTTGTAGCGCTTTTGGCCAATATTTAGTTTTCAAATAACTTCGTAACTATTAGAAAGTGAAAAAAATCATATAAAATGTTATTGTTTTTTTTTATAGTCTATTTACTGGCATAGACAAAATTTTGTTCAAGCACTATCTTAGTCAGTTTTTCTTCGATTCTAATACAGAATGGTCTCTTTCTTAGAAACAGCTGAAGATCGGATTCTTGTTGATTAAACTTTTTTTTTACTCATTTTGGTCAGTACTATATGCCCTCATAATTTGTAACACGTATTTTTTAACACCCTGTATAAACAGTAAAATTGTAATACAAACATATACTATTTTTTACAAATTCCATACCGAAAGTTTGTGGGAAAAGATTCTATAAATCCAATAAAATTATAACACCAGCATACACTAAGTAAATTGCACTTGACACTGACATCTGTCAATTAGAATTATTTGAATATATCAGCTGTTTCCATGATTAAAGCAAAGTTATAGCTAATTTATGAAAGTTAATCTGTTTATAATTCTTTAACACTATATCTATTCAATATGAAGGAAAATGTATAATCAAACCGTAGACAATAAGATATTCTTTCATATTGATAATTACAAAAGATGTTAAAAAATGATATTTAACTGCGTTTTTTCAAGAAAAACTGTTAAGAACTTCAAATAAGGAAAATCTTATCAGCTATAGATGTAAAGAAGAGGAATACAAAAGAATTAATTTTTAGAATTGCACACACACACACACACACACACACACACACACACACACACACACACAGAGAGAGAGAAAGAAACACCATTGTAAAACTAGTAAAATCGTATTCTAGGGACCCTAGAACATGCTTATTCATTAAAAACTCACCACCAAATTTTTTGACCAACGATAAACCTTCCTTACCTAAAGGTGACGGAAGTTAAAAGTCTAGTAAAAAAAAATTAAAGACGTTAAAAAATATAATGATCCTTCAGAGGACGCTACTGTATGCAGTATCAATTTGTAGGAAGCAGTTGATGAGATCCCGAATCTAATAATTGTCTGATTGTTTTTGATAGTGTAATTTGACTTATTCTGTAATATAATGGAATAAACCCCTAATGTTTTCATATAAATTCAAAATAAAAGAAGTTTTTATATCTGCTCACATAAAAGGCAGAAAAGGAAATGCTTGTTTACTCCTATTTTTGTCAAAAATGAAATAATTTTTCAAGTCAGTAAGAAAAGATTTGTTTTAATCTTTATTTACAATGGCTTACAATTCGCGATGCTTCCTTTTCTTAATTTATCACACAGTTTACAATCTTTAATTTGAGGATGAAATAATACGGAAATATGTTATAGTCTTATTTATTTGTACTTGCTCGTATTACCAACACAAAATCGTTATTATTTCCTTTACAAATTCATTATCTAAATCGTTCCAAATCAATTTCCTGCGATCAGTCAGTCTGGAGTTGAACTTGTAGGATATAACGGGAACAAGATCTAGTCTGACAGCATTTACAGCTGTATGCTTTATATACTATATGCAGAGCGACTCAATGGATGATGAAATGAAGATTTATATTCTTATCAGCGCTTAGCGGAGGTCAAACGCCATGTGAAGTAGATACTACAAGTAGAAGCCTCAAGACTTTGAGATGAGAGGAATAAGACAAAGAACAACATGAAACAATTTGAATGGAAGGTTTGTACGAGGAAAGATTTGTTCTTGGAGTGATAAGAATATATTGTCAGAAATGATGGCTGGCTTAATGATTGAAGCATTTGTTTTCTGTCTAATCACAGGTTGCATCAACGTAACTTAAATTAACGAAATGTCAAATGAATGCTTTTTTACCTCCCGCTACACTTGGTAACGGAGGTATAGGAATCGTGCTAAAAATCGCATGTTGAGATTTTGGTTACTGACCTCATTTTAAAATCCCTAGAATTCGATTTTAACATTTTCACGATGATGTCTGTATGTGTGTATGGATTTTGTCAACGCTCAAACTCAAATACTATCATTCAAAAAAATTTGAAACCTTGTATTTCTACCTTAATCTAATATTAAATTTTAGTGTAAATCAGGTAACCGGAAATAGCACCTTACTTGAAGCTCAAAATAATTTTTCTTCGAAAAATTACCTGTGTACAGTAAAATTTTTGAAAGAAGTCCGATCAAGGCCATCTACAAATTGTATCTATGAATTAAGATTTTGTGCTGTCAAATTTAGTAGTGTCTTTTACTTAGTTTTTATGAGGGTACATAATATCTTGTGTACCTCATAAAAACTATGTAAACGACACTACTAAATTTATTTATTTATTTATTTATTTAGAAAGAAAGGCCGTACAACAGGCCAAGGCCCAATAAAAGTACAGCACAGTTAACAATATACATAAAGAATAAAAGTTTCTAGCTCGACAGTATAATAATAGATAATGAGAAGTACAAACTAAGGATCAGACAAAGAATGCGAGAAAACATATTTTAGAAATGATTTAAACTTAAATAGTGAACAATTAAAAATATCTGGAACATTATAGCTAAGAATCATGTTATTGAAAGAACACATTAATCGATTTACTGTAGAAAACATAGCAGCATTGGTTTTATATTTTTTAGAAGAGAACGTTTCAAGAGAACGAATAGAATAAGAAGGCACACGCAGAGATATTTTACTTCAAAGGACGGGACTATCTATATAATTATTTATGATTTTGTATAAAAATGTCAAATCCAACACTTCTCTACGTTTTTGTAAAGTGACGAAACTGACAGAATTATAAGGGAATTTCCAATTTAAAGCTGAAATAAATTTCCGTTGGATACCTTCAATTCTCTTAATATATATTTGGTAATGAGGAGACCAACAAACGACACCAAATTCTAATTGTGAACGCACAAGTGAATAATATAGTTGAACGAGAGTGTTATAGTTCTTGAAAAGTGCTCCAACTCTTAATATAAATCCAAGCATTTTATATGCTTTCTTTACAACAGTGTCAATGTGAATGTCATATATGAGTTTACTGTCTAATATTATTCCAAGATCTCTTACATGAGATACACGATTGATTACATTTCCACTGATATTGTACTGAAATTCAAAATTGGTCCGATTTCGAGAAAAAGAAATACAAGAACACTTGCTATGATTGACAGATAGATCATTTGCTGTTAAATAAATATTTAGTTTCTCGAGATCTGCTTGAAGAGCAATGCAGTCTAACATGCACGTTATCTTACTGTAAACCTTAAGATCATCAGCATACATAATAAATTTCGAGTTTTCAAAAATGTTGCTAATATCATTAATGAAAATAATGAAAAGGAGTGGTCCAAGATGAGATCCTTGAGGCACACCAGAAGTCACGGGGAAATTATCAGATTTGAACCCTTTGACAGTTACACATTGCTGCCTGCAATTCAAATATGATTCAAACCATTTAAGTAGGTTGCAGTGAACTCCATACATTTCTAATTTATTTATCAATATGGAATGGTTTATTCTGTCAAATGCTTTACTAAGCATAAAATCTTAATTCATAGTTGCAATTCGTAGATGGCCTTGATCGAACTTCTTTCAAAACTTTTACTGTATCTGGTCGCAAACCTGGGGAACCGGGTTCGATCCCGACCGTTGCCAAATATCTCGAATTTTAAATGGCACAAAAATGACCCCTGTGGTGCACTCTCGACGCCAGCAATGAGTGCCAGTGAGGTGACGCCTGGTCCTGGTAAGCGCCCGCACGGTACAAATTTGTCATCATCATTACGGATATCTGCGATAAAGCACATTGTGGCACACTCAGAAATGAGTAATATGCCGTGATGATATATTTATTTATTTTATTTAAATATAATAAACACAATTCCTTAGGACCGGTTCTTCAATATCTGGTTAAAATTTTAAATAAGAGTTAAATAAACAAAATTGAAACGAAATGAACTGTCAAATGATACAAAGATCATTGCTGTCAATAATCCGATTCAATTTTGTTTATTTAACTTGTAGTTAAAATTCTAACCGAAGATTGTAAAACTGGCCCTTAGTTAAATAGTTCAGATTTTAAATGTATGTAATGACAGATAAATCACTGTCAAAAAACCTGTCCTTTCAAATTATTAATGGTAACGTTTTAAAAAGAAAACTGTAATATTAAATAAAACAATAGTTATATTATACGAATGCAAAGGAAGATAATATAGTTTCCAGCATCAATAAAAATGAAGGTATATATTTAAATTAATGAGTTAAAAAAAAAAAATAATAATACTTGATTTAGTTTCACAAGAGAAGTATATTTTTACTTTATTGTACAATTTCGCCAGTTGTGGTATGATCAGAAGTACTGGCGAGAGGTATAGTGCTGGCCACAATAGATTTTTTTTAAAGGTCGCTTAAATTGTAAGCCTTATTGGTGCAACTGGGCATAAGAAATTTTGGCCCACATTACGTACCCACTTTTATAGATCGCTTTTGTTAAAAGTGGATATTATTTGGTAACTATAAATTTATAAACCAATTCCATATCTATTTATTTTAACTTCAGTTTCAATAATGACAGCGATTTTAACATTGCAGTACCAGGATAAGAAAAACATTTTTTTTTTTAAATAACCTTTTCAATCACAATAAATATGGATTATTCCTATTACATAAATAATATTATTAACTTATTTTCTAATAATTGTTAACAAGTGAACCAAATCAAAATTACTGTTTATTATATAGCATTACATATAAATATGAAAGGAAAAATATTATTAACTCACTATCAGCAATTTTTTGTAATATAAATAACTGGAATTTATAATTGAAAACTTGTTTTCTATAGTAAATTTCACGGTAATTGTGTAAACAAAAGAAGTAAAGATGTTAATAGCAATTAATTTCATTGGAATGTCGTATACGTTTAATATTAAACACTTTAAGCGCAAAAAAATATCATGATGTGAGAATGTAGCATTATTTCCAGGAATATCATGCAGATCATGTTGGTACACGTATGTCATATATGGAGGTGAAGAATTACAAGTGTATATAATCAAACATGTAATGAAGCTGTAAGATTTCTACGGCGTAAAACTGATTTCATTTTATATTCATTATATAAACATACACATTACCATTAAGTTTATTCAGCATTCATTACTATATTATACGTGAATAGTTACTGGAGACCAACTGTTTTCTGATAATTGGAAATGTTGGACATCCTGCCTTAACTATTATGTAAGTGGGTATTTAACTACAGAGTGTACTTGTATTAAGCACAGTATAAAGTTTTAAGTTTGTATCGGAAAAGAATATAGATTTACATTAAGATTCTTATAATGTTATTCCTATTAAAATCTACTATTATTTAATTTCAAAAAGTTTTTCAATGGATTGAATTGAATGTCGAAGTCGTGAAGAACGGTTTGTCTTTAACATTAACCGATAATGAGGTAGACAATAGCTCAAAAATATTTATCAACTGCATATTTAAATTCATTTTATCCTATAAAGTTTATACTTGTACAATTTTGCGTTTAACCTGGTCATTAAAGATAAATCCATTTGGACAATTATTTTACCATATTTTATTAGAAGGTATATCATATTTCTAATTTCTTACGGTCTTCTTTTCTTAAAATGCTTTTTACCTCCCGCTACCCTTGGTAAGGGAGGTATAGGGATCGTGGTAAAAATCACATATCGAGATTTTAGTAAATGACCACGTTTTAAGATCCCTAGAATCCAATTTTAACATTTTCACGATGATGTCTGTGTGTGTGTGTGTGCACGCGCGCGCGCGCGCGCGTGCGTGTGTATGTGTATGTGTGTGTGTGTGTGTGTGTGTGTGTGTGTGTGTGTGTGTGTGTGTGTGTGTGTGTGTGTGTAAGTATCTTGTTGGCACTCTAACTCAAATACTATCATTCAGAAAATTCTGAAACTTTGTATTTCTACCCTGTTCTAATACGGAAATATACCATTAGATTTTGATGTAAATCGGAAATGGCTCTTTACCTGAAACTCATAATGGTTTTTCTTCAAAAAATACCATTAAATGCCAATTTTTGCATTTTATGTCTTTAAGAAAATTATAGATTATTGAATTTTCTACAGAAGTTCATAAATACTTTTTCTAGATATTTTACAGATAAATTTAAAAATCATTTTATATATTAATCCCGAAGCCTAAAATAAACACAATTCCTTTGTTACACAATTCATATTTCAAATGAATGTAATTGACAGGTGAATGTCACTGTCAAAAAATATTCACTTCAAAGTAATAATAGCAACATTTTAAAAAGAAAATAGTAAATAAAGCAATAGTTATATGCAATGGAACATATTATAGTTTGCAGCATTAGTAAAACCGTAAGTATGTATTTAAATTAATAAAAATTAAATAGCGGGAGGTTTTGTGTCGGCCACATCAGATTTTTTACTTTAACTAGCTTCTGCACTTTATTTAATAGAATTTAACTGAAAGTAGTACAACTATAGTATTATATTATATTCTTTTCCATACATTCAATCAACCAACTTTTTCTTTGCTAAAATTATGGAATGATTTCTCGATTTTTTGTTATACTCTCACAACCTTGCAGACGATGTGGGCTTTAATTCTTAATGAAAATGCAAATATTTGTAACTAAAACAAGTGTTCTTCCTACTCCTTATTTCGCAAGGAACTATGAGAATTAATACACGTTTACGTTCAACAGGATAACAAGAAATTGTCTACTTAAGAACCAGAGACTAAATTTTGCGTCAGCATGTGTTAAATCTCTTCACAATAGATGAAGAAATGTGTGTATTGAAATAATACAAAAGATACTAAAATGTCTGGCGCAACTTGCTCTGAAAATATCGAAAGTACTGCAATTTATTGTTACTGTCATAAATAAGTCATTTACTTGCGTAAATAAGCATGAGGTAATTTTATTGCTATGACAATACCATTTAAGTATTTAAGTATGCTCTCGTAATGACACCATCTCACAAATGTGTTCTTGGAGAAAAAAAGAATGAATCACAAAGACTGACTACATTATCGTACCTTGTATTAACAGGAACATAGACATTAAATAATTATTAACTCATTATTATCTCACAAAAGTGATTGTTTTTGGTAAGAGCCAACAAAGTGTCTGACATCTGGTGGCAAAATAAAACATATAAGTTGTAGGGAAAACGTTGTGCTGTCATACAGGGTTATAAGTAAACAACAACCAGCAAATCGAAGAGATATTGTTCTGTACCGCAGTGCAATAATTATGCAAGTGCTGGCATATCCGTTCATTATTTCCAAAAAAGAGAAATATTAAAAAATAAGTGGAAAATCGCGTTAAAAATAGGAAAGGACATATTACCGTTCATGAACGTTTGTTCACATTTTTACCTAAGCGATTTTATTCCATGTAAGTATTTATAAAAATTTATGCTTCAAAACATTATTAGATTGTTTTTGTAATCAATAAAAGAAAAATAGAGAGACGTTACCTATAAGTAGTAACTATTATTCTTTAATATTATATATTTATTTTAAATTGTTTATAGGAAAGACAGGGAAGAAAAAGAAACTACAAAAATATCAGAAATTGAGCAAGAGGAAGACGTGCAAAACAAAGAACTTGATGTGCATTTATATTTAGTGTTATTACGATTGAGTGGTTAGCCCCTTTCAACAATTTTTAAGTCTTATGGTTTTTGAGGGGATCGTCCCTCCAACATCCATACACACACACACACACACACACATTTTAAAAATGTTATAATCGGATTCTAGGGACCTTAAATCGTGCTTATTCAATAAAATCTGGATATACGAATTTTAGCATGAATCCAATACCTTTCTTAGCGAGAAGTAAAAAAGAAACACTGTGCAAAGTTGGCGCAGCAATGAAAAATATATTAAAAATGATCAAACACGAAGTACACAAAATGAAATTGATTGTAAAATGTTGCCATATTTAATTAATAAAATATGATTTCATAAAAGTGGGTTTTTAGATGCTTTTTTAAAAAAAAAAACCCGGGTGGGTTTTTTTGGGTCCGGCAAAATTACAACAACCCTGAAGGCCGAGGACAAGATGGTAAAGTAGGAACAAACACAGAGCCTAATCCTGGAAGGGCAGAAGAAAAAGAATCTTGTCAATTTTTCTTTTCATTTTGAATGAGTGTAATTTGACAAAATAATGTTAACAATTCAACCCAACACGATTTTTCAGTTTGCTCAGTCGACTCCTTTATCAAGAAATATTTGAAGGGCAACAACTTTTAAATTTGTAAATGTTCAAATATGTCGTCAATATTCTTATTCTAACTACTACCATAGTAAATTGCCCTTTTAAAGATAGGTAATTAGATTTTATTGTTTATGCGTGATCAGTTTAATAATTAAACATTGAAAAAGAAACTAGTACATTCAATGTAATTATTTTATTTCATGGTATACTTATGTCTTTATATAATTTTACTTTTTATATTTACTTTATGTTGTTAATTAAACTGAAAAATATATTTTGTTTTGCAATAAATTTATTTTTGGTATTTTGAAACAATTCATTTTTAAAAATAAAATTTTCAATCTAAATTTCAAAAACAATCATAAATTTGTTTAAAATATGTAAACTCATAAACATTTGTGTGCATATCGATAAACACAACTCTACCACTTGTGACGTCATTCAGCAATGAACAAAGACAAGGTAGCAAACAACATTCCTCTAGAACAGATGAACATCCAGTATCAAGAATTCAGGGATAACTAGATTCTACAATTTATTTTATTTCTTCCTCGTTTTAAGTTGTGTGTTTTGTTTGGTTATATAGTGTAAGAAAACAATTAGAAAGCGAAATAATCCGGATGTTTTGAAATAGTTACAAATCAATTGTGTTAATAGACACGGTAAATCTTTGGACATCGTTGACACTTTCTGTTCTTATTTTCAATGAATAGTGCTAACAAATACAGAGAATTCTTAAGGTTAAGTTGCACATGTAATAGTCGATTACTGGTTCTAAATGTTTGTATACATTAATATTTAACATACTACACTTCGAAGGACAAGAGTCATTAGAAGTTCTTAAAAGTTTATCAAATTAAATTTCAAAATATTATTCTTTATTTTCTACGCGTCTACTGTATTGACAACTGACAAGCTGCGATATACCATCTGCTGGTAAAAATATGAACTTTCCGGTTTAGTACTGTATTGTGACTGTATGCTTGAGTTACATGTGGTTTGATCATTTGATATGAATAGAAATGGGAAAAAGTCGTACTAATTGTTGTGTATTCGGATGCAACTCAAGATCTAGTCGAGACACAGGCATTGGGTTTTATAATATTCCGAAACATGACTAAAATAAAGTGAAAATTACAAGTGTAGGTGTTGTAATGGATATGGATTGACGAAAAGCATGCGAATATACAATTCCTAGTGCAAAACAAATAACGAAACATATGAAAGTTTGTTCTCGTCATTTTAAATCGGATGATTACATATTTCCTAGCGAGTAAAAAATTCAATGTTCAGATTTTGTCTTAGATTAAAAAGTTCATGTTGTGTTCGTTCTAATTATTTATGTATTTTTCTATACAATTAAGCGTAAAACTTTAAAAAGAACTACAGTACCATTACTTTGTCTTCTCGTATTTCAAGTAAAAGTTCCTGATAATAAGCGTTTGCTACGACAAACCAAACGTGTAAAGCCAAAAGCAGTAAACGCCAGTGACATTGCAATGCAGTAAATGAAGTAGTAGAGGATAATATTAATAATACATCAGCACCAGCATCTAAATTGTCTGAAGAACTCGCTAAATGTATTTTGATTTCATGTGGCTTCGCAATATTTGCTCTAGTTATAAACAGTATGACCGGTAGTATTTACTGAAAATTTTAGTCACCCTAACTAACTAATTACCATGACTACCATTTAGAATTACATTGGGATGATTAAAAAACAACTGAATTTGTTACTTTAGTCAACGCTTAATCACCCTTGTTTAAGAGTAAATACTACCGGTCATGTGGTTAGCGTTTATAATTCGCTCACCTGCAATCATCAATTTCGATAGATTAAATATATATAAAATTATAAATACCTTCCATAAACATATATAATTAGCTGTTGCTTCCAAATATCTAAAATGTTCCATGATATCTAGCCTCATTTTAAATGAAAAAATTGTTCTTGTTGTTTGCATTCATGTCACAACATTGCGAGTACTAATTCAGAAACAGCTGATCGGACCGATGGTGCTGCCGCCATCGGACATGTCAGTTCTCAATAGCAGTAGACGCGGTAGAATAGTGTGACATATGAACGAAATTTTTGGGAACTAAACTAATTAAACTTGTCAAACATGGTAAGTCCGGGAGAGATACCAGAGAATAACAGCAAAAATTTATTGTAATATTATATAGATACAGTGGTGTTTGTAGATTATAATTGGCTATTGTAAACTACTCAGTTTTAAAAGGCCTTAACAAAAATGAAACTTACTTGACTTTAAGGATTAAAATTTACTATCCAAAATTCAGAATCAGTTCTACAACATTCAATTTGACTTAATTTTACTTCATTTCAAATATACGAAACATGAAATCTTGTCAGAAACTCCCACATCTGGAATTCAAATTAGGAACACTATTTTTAAGTCAATTAAACAAATGTTATAAAATGCAACGAGCACCAGCGTTAATTAGAATGAAGCCTTGCACATTCCAGAGCCTGAGAACAATTTCATCAGACATCAAAATGATTCTCACAGCATTCTAGATGTACTGATACAGTAGTGAGTAATTTACTTTATATGTAGAAACAAGTTCTTAAAACCACAAATGAGAAATTGATGTAGATTCTTGATAATTACTGTAATTATAGTTGAGGTAGGTACAGAATATTGCAAAAGTGCAAATAAATTTTGAATATGTCGTCGCAATGACGACATAACCTGCGAAGTGTTTCTAGGGTTTAAAGTTGTCGTACTTCTGAAGCAGGAATACAATAAATGATTTGAAGGTCCGGGAAATTCTGAAAAACTTGTATGTATATCCTCAACACTCTGAGAACGTTTTTATATGTAAATTTTACATTTATATATTTAACTATAAACTATAATTATATTTTTTTGCAAATAAAAATTATAATTTTCAGAAATTAAACAACACGGAACAGTGTTGTAATATGAACATTAAAAGTTTATAATCAATTAATTTTTTTAGAATTATCGTTTAACAAACAAAAAATTCTATAATACTTTCTGAAATATTAAACTATAAAAATTTATATGTTTATTTATTATTTATGCAATTCTTCCTTCCAAGAAGTTTCTTTTGGAAAGACATAACAAATCGAATAAGGAAAATTTGTCATTTATGCAATTCTAAGAAATATTTTTGTTATTGACAATATTTTTACAAGCAAAAAAAAACATGCAAACAATGAACTTATTTTTGAAACAAGTTATGTAAATTTTAAAATAATTTTTCATAGAAATGCATATCTGAAAACTATTGAGAATAAAACACATGATTCATCCTTTTCAGAATTTTATTTTAAATATGTTCAAAATAGTTCCTTTCCTCAATAATACACTTCATCATTGTTTCAATATATTTCTTAAAAGATCCAAATAAATTTTTTTGAAATGCTTTCAAACTATTTTCTGGGAGAATTACAAACTGTCAAAGCTGCAAATAACCTTACGGTGATTTAAAAAGTGTCATATCTTTCAAACTAATTACTGGGGGGCATAAAAACTGTCAAATTTATTTTCAAAGTTGTCCAAATTATAAATCATGATTCGAAAATGCTCTTTCTGGTTAAATCCACATTTTTACTACACTACAAACTATAATACTGTAAAAAGATGATTAAATTTTAACTAAGTTAACTCTCGCAATTAAATTTTAATGCCCATTTAACATTTAATGTTTAAACTTGGTTTTATTCAGTTAGCCAAATTAATTTTACACTGCAATTAAAAATTATTCAATTGGAATTAACATCAATTTATTTGGCTAACTGAATAAAACTTTAACAGCCCGATTCACAAAAAAGTTTAAGCTAATCCTCATTTTTTGATTAGCGAATTCTACTCTAATTTTGACAGTTTAACTTTAAATATAGTCTAATCTATTCCTAGTATCTACCTTTATTAATAATATCATGAAAATTAAATTTTAAATACGTACCGGAATAGAATAGAATTCACTAATCAAAAAATGAGGATTAGCTTAAACTTCTTTGTGAATCGGGGTGTAAAAGTTTAAATTTTGTGTTCATGAACTGACAGATAGATAACTATTTAAAATTTTGTTTTGTTTGAACGGCCTACCTGATTTTCTTATTCACAATAAATTTAGTGTGACTCTTATAATAAATATATCATTACAGCTAATTACCCATTTCTGGGCACACAATGTACTTTTATTTTCAGATTTCCATGCTATTTGAAAATTGGAAATAATTTTCAAATTTCGATCAGAATAACTAGAGAGGTCTATGGGCTGGTTTATGATGAATTCCATATAGAAATTATGATTTAAAATTTACAATTATCTGTCTGGTTTTTGTTCCATTTTGAAATTCTGGATCTGACTAATCAGTAACTATCACGCGACTTGTCATTGCTTGTTCACTGTTCACTAGTTACCAGTTCAGATTTTAGGTTACAATTTTATTTTCATAGCCAAAAAAATTGTTAGACGCTAATGAACAAGATATTTTTTTAATAATATCAGGAATGTTTTTTACTATTGTTGATTTCTATAATAAAGAAAAACAAACACAAACGTAAAACATTAAGATTTGTCAAAGGAAAGTATCGTACTTTGTTTTTGTAAATGAAAGAAGCAAAAATAAGATCATAAACAATTCTTCAAATATGCTCGTATGAGTGTGCATGTATTTAATTTCTTGCTATCTCTTGTTGCAATGAAATAACGCAAACGTTTTTATTTTTGTACAATTCATTTGCTTTGTCGTACAAATTAAGATATAAAATATCAATTTGTTCTTGTGACTCCATCTTTAAAATGCACAAAGTCACACTACAAACAGGAAAGACAGCCCATCTAAAGTTATACTTTACCGCCATGTTTAATAATTCTCTCTTGTGATTGGTCCAATTTGAAATTTACATTTGGAAATATAAAATATAGTTATATTCCAAATCTAAATTTCAAATTTCTATATTTATAAATCGTTCATAAACTATCGTATGCGTCTTAAATGTTTATATTTTAAAATTTAAATTATAAATCGTAAATTCGTTAATTAAGTTCATCATAAATTAACCCTTAAATCACAACCAGTCACCTAACGCACCCATCCATGCGACTTGTTACGTAAATTAAAAAAAAAAAAATCAAATCTGGAAATGTCTTTCAATACAATATTCACATATTTCTAATTAAAAGATGTAACTAGACAATAGATTTATAAGTAGATAAGTCGTTGCAACCGATAATTAAAATTTAATTTCTTTCGCACATAATAATATATAATTATTTATTGTATAATATACTCTTATCTCTTCACGTGTTGTAAAATTTTTATTTATTTTTCAAATCCTGGTTCAAGATCAAACAATAATCTATTTGCAATTGTATACACAACAAATGGAACAAAATTATCATACATGAATAATTGTAATAATCGAGAATTGATTTGAAGAAGTGACCATGACTGTCATTCAAGGATATCAAGTTGAGCTAATGGTACCTCATACGGACAGGTTCCGATTCTTGAAGAAGAGCAGCAAAAAATGTACGATATCTGATCAAACAATGAAACCACTGATTGCTTTAAGTAAATTACAAGAACTATTAAACATATGTTATGTTATGATTAGTTTCAAATTATGATGTAACAGGTTACATTAAATAGAGCAACGTACACAACAGGTGTGGCGAATTGGACTGCGAGTGTTTTGTTTCATTACAAAACAAAACAATTCGTCGTAAAATAAAACCGTTTGTTTATGAACTGTTTTACATCTTTTTACAAGAAAGGAAAATCAATACAATCAATAAAAATAATTTATACTGTAGAAGAAATCATAAATTTTAAAAGATAATGTTCTTTAAAGAGCCTTAAATTTGAAAATATCACGACATATCCATTAGATACTTTACAATTAAATATTGAAATTTGTGTAATATTTTGACAGTCACGTTATTTGAAAGAGAATGGACGTCAGAGTACATACAGTTTAACATGTGACAAACTATCGCCCACTTTTATTTAAATAAATAACGTAAACTGTTTTCCTATTGGCTATGAATGACGTGATGGCACTTCGATGTCACAGGAAGAGGGGGGGGGAGTTAGTGTTTCATGACTTTTATGGCACTAATATTTTTATTTAATTTTTTACGATGCAATAAATTATTATATTTTTTTATTAATATGATAAATATTGCATTCTTTCATTTAAAATACTTTTTAAAAAATGCGAAACAATCTAATTCATTCATCAATGATATTTCTCAATATGGTTTTCATCAAATTTTACAATTTTGTAGATTAAATTTTAAATACCTGAATAGAATAGAATTCACTAATCCAAAAATGAGGATAGCTTAAACTTTTTAAGAAAAAAGAAACTAATAAATTGTTAAAAGTTTCTAGCCTATGGTCATTCTTCATTCATTCATTTGCCAGATGTGTCAAATTTATCTTTTCTGAAACTATTAATTATATATTTTTTATAGCTAGAAGTCAAAAGTTGAATTTAATCCAGATGGAAATAATTTCACACTCATGATTATGTACAAGGCGTGAATGATAAACAAATAATTTATTATTATATTATGAAAATAATAAATTATATACACACTCATAAAAATTATTATTACGACATGCGAAAGTTTATGAATTATGATATAAATCAAAACATTGTATTTAAATTTTCCATTGCATCTAAAGAAAAGCATTCAGGTTTTAGAATGCATTATGAAATGTACGTAACATAGAATGTTAATTTAACAATATATAATATGCAGTTACAATGCACCATTAAAATGCAAATGCATTGAATATAATTTCCATTTTTATGATTTTCAGATTGATGGATTCTGCGTCTGCAACATTCAGAATTTTTTATGAGAATATTTATTGCACGAGGAGTATAATATTCGTTAATAATTTTTTGCAGTCGTTGCATAAAATATTTTTTCCATAAATGTAAATTACACGACAAAACTATATAAAATTTGAAAATAGCAGATTTATGTTTAGCAACTACTTTGGATGGTCGTATTCACTCTTAGTCAACGGTGATTAAGCTATGTCTAAAATGACAAATTCAGTTGTTTTATAATCATTCCAATGTATTTTTAAATGGTAACCATGGTAATTTGTTAGGTTGTTTAAATTTTGAGTAAATACTATATGGTTATTGTTTTTATAATAATTTATATATTTTGTTCCAGGTTGCCAATGGTAATGTAACGAAATGTTTTTTTTTTTAATTCGCTCTGGAGTAAAGGCCTCTTTTCTTTCAAATCTCAAAATTGCGTAGATTTTTGTTTACTTTCTGCAATAAAAAAAAAATTGTTGTGGCCAACACAAGACCTCTCGCCATTTCCATATTAGGCTATACAAGTACTGTATTGCACTTCGCTTTCGAACCGTCGTTTTATAAAAAAATATTACAGAACTTTACCCAAATATTGTTTTTTATTGTATTTAACATGCCTTCTGCACACATATAATTCTATTATATCTATTTTTCATTGTATGAAGAAGTTTTTAAATGTCAGAGTTTCTTCCAATTCATTAACCAGATTGGCGGTATTTCTGATGGATATATGCATTTTACCACAATTTTACCTATAATTTTAAATATTTAATTAATAAAATAGTAAGAAATATTAAATATACTTCCCAGAAAAAGCTATCAGAATGTCTCTAAAACTGTTGATTTTTGACACTGGCATGTGTCATTTACAACCTATGTTATAAACATTGGAATTTGTCAACTGGTTTCCATCTTTCCTTAGTGCCTTAGCCTCTGCGATTAGTTTACTCTATAAATTATAGTGTCTTTATCTCTAAATCTATACAAGATATAATAAAAAATTTAAGTGTATTAGATGGAGAAACTCCCAAAAAATTATATTTAGAAGAATTTTTCTAACTACTACTTCCGGTTGTTCAATTGTTACCAAAACCTTTTCAGCTCTTCCCAGGAATGTCAGATTGAGGAATCTGCAGTTAAATATTTTTTAACATTTTAAAAATGTTATAATCGGATTCTAGGGACCTTAAATCGTGCTTATTCAATAAAATCTGGATATGCGAATTTTAGCATGAAACCAATACCTCTCTTAGCGAGAGGTAAAAAATAGTTATTTATGTAACAAGAGTATAAAGTAGTACTTTTTTGATCGAGTACGATGTAAATTAGCACGAGGTAAAAAATACTATTTACACACGAGTTTCATACAAAAAATTTTCTACAATCAAAATGTTAGAGCTATTTCTCATATAATACTGAGTGAGTTGTACAGGCATCTTCAAATATTGTTAGTCTAAATTGACATGTAAATTAACCATTACTTAGCAACATATTTACTTTTCACGCACTAGTGCTTGAAAAGTATTTTTTACGCACGAGTGTTCGAAAAATCACACTTTACACATTGTGCATAAAGTACATGTTTCACGCACGGTTGTAGGAAAAATATTTTTAATTTTAGGCATTTTAATACAGTGTCATATAAATTACATGAATGCTGAGTTTGCTATTCGTAATACGAAGGTTTCATAAACCAGGTAATTCGTAAAACGAGATATTGTATTTCATTTAGAGAAACACCTCTACTATGCTATTCGCAAAATATAACAAAACTTTTTTTTCTTGCACAAATAACTATTACTATAATTATTTCTGCATCTTTCAATATAATTAATGGTTAAATGTTAACCGCATTTACTTGATTATATTAATAATATACTACTTACTATTACATTCAATTTAAAATTCAAATACATAGATTAAATCTATAGTATTATACTAGGTACTACTACATTACAAGATCTTGGATATTATGTAAATTCAATCAGATAAATAACTTGTCCAAATCTAAATGTCAATGACACACCGAACGATATTTGTCTACAATGAATTAAATAGTTTTTGTGTTATAATTAACTAATCATGAACACGACAGCTAATAATAAATAAAATAAATAAATTTAGCAAAAACTGGTACACTATTACATGAGTGAGATTAAAAATATTGCACATTTTATTTAGAAAATTAAATGATGATTATACTTATTTAGTTTCACTTAAAGATAAATGATAATTATAAAAATTAGTGTTTTGAAATTTTGATGATACGAGAAAAATAGAAAGTTTGTATATCACGGAAGACCTAAATATATGTTATTTATAAAATATTTCCCAGGATTGTTTTTCTGTTTTGGAAAACATTTCAATATAACAATCGTCAATTATTAAATAATATTTAATATATCTCTTGTATTAATTGCACACGATTTGTAGGAATTATATACTCCTACTAATTGACATTTGCTGTTTATGTGAAACATAATATTTGCATACGTTCACACATGATAATATTTAATATTTGTTTTAGTAGATTCATTCTAGGAAGAAATTCACATTAATTAATGCATATTTTTATAATGTTTACAAAAATAAGTGGGATATCATATAATACTTGTATTATTTCCTAGAATATTTCGTCAAAGGATTTGCGTATTTTTTTGTGAAAATATCCTTGTTATACATACAATAATCTACTATTTCCTAAACTTGTTATGAGCGTTTTGATGTTAGTGTCACCATAATAAAATATTTATTTAATTTATGTGGAACTAGCTAAAAATAGACAATTTTTGGAGTTCTAGTAAATAAGGAAGTTAGACAGGATTATTACGAACAATGGAGTATGTGATCAACATTTTTAAAACCATCTTTCATGCACTAGGGTTTGAAAAATCACACTTTACATATTGTGCGTAAAGTACATACTTTACGCACGGTTGTAGAAAAAATATTATTAATTTTAGGCATTTTACTACATTGTCATATAAATTACCTACATGAGAGTTAAAAATAATACAGACAGACTGTAACAGAAATAAGCACATACATGGTCGCGTGCCTGTGTCTGGTCGCGAACCTGGGGGAACCGGGTTCGATCCCAACATACACCAAATATTTCCAATTTTAAATAGCACAAAAATGACCCCTGTGGTGCATTCTCCACACCAGCTATGAGTGCCCGTGAGTTGACGCCTGGTAAGCGCCCACACGGTAAAATATATCGTCATCATTGCCGATGTCTACATGTGTTGTAGATACGGGCACACCCAGAAATGGGTTATATGCCGTGATGATATATTTATTTATTTATTTTTACATTAAATTTAACAGTGATAGAACTCGTCAAGGGCAACAATATTTCTTAGCAACGTTTTTTTTTTTAAACCTTCTAGATATTGTGATAAAAATTCATTACCTGCCTAAAAATATTAATAAATTAAGAATTCAAAAAAATATTACTAAGTTCTGCTCTCGACGAGTTCTGCAAATGTCACTTACTTTTTTCAGTTTCACCAGAATATATCTCAAAATTGGAAATATTTTTTTCCAAAAAATAAATTGCGTTTTCGAGAAATATTGTTGCTCTTGCCGATTTTTATCACTGGTTAAATATAATGCACTTATTTCTGTTACACCCTCTGTATCCGTAAATTTTAAAATTTGAGAAAAACGGCAATAAAACTTGTGAGTAATATAAATTTTTTTTTTAAATATTAATTATTATTGAGAAATTTATTTGAATTTCAAATTTTCTGGTATTGTATTCTTAGGAACTAAATAACTGAAGTATACTTCCATTAGATATCAATTTATTCTAAATATTATACTACTGTTTCCAAATTCATATTAATGATAAGTTATATATAAACAGTTGTATATTTTTCTCGGACTTAACAGTACATTAATTATACGATCCAAATAAAACTATTACTCATTCTCCTACATATATAAATGGAATTTTAATAATTATTTTACTTCTAATTTTCCTGTATAACTTACAACCATACAGCAGATATAAATAATATTCAATTAAAAAATAAATATACCTCTGTACCTACATATTATTTGGCTTACAAACGTAATAAAGGAAACTATATTATTAATATATCAACAAAAAATAAAGGAAAACGTTATTGTTTCCTTCTTTTTAAATAAAGGAAATATTATTTCTTTTTTATTTTAATTATTTTTTCTGTACAGTCTGAACCGAAATATATTTATGGTTTAGGTTTCGTTTCAGATTCAGGATTAGAATTAAAACGGTTCATCGTTTTGGATTCGGGTTCGAATTTCGGTTTAGAGCGGTAAATGATCGTGATAGTAGATTTAAAATCATATTAATAATTTAATTTGAATTTACAGTTTTCATTATTCAGAGTGATCGAAAATGACTCCATACGATTTTGACATTTACCGCTTACTTAGTATGTCAGCATTACTTTTTCTCTGGGCGAATTTTTCGGATTTTGCCGCTGTCATAAGAATAATCCCAAAAATTATCTTCTTCGTTCACCCGAACGAAAATATGCTTCTAGAAAAAAATTGTCACGCTCTTCATTAAAAGCCGTAATGAAATGAAATTAAATGAATCAACGTACGGGCAACGATATTAATCAAAAATAATGCACCTGTCAACATCTGTCATTAGTGGAATATACATAGTTTTGACTTTTGACTAATTATGGGAAACAAAAGTGGCCACACGACCTTCAGCCATATTTTATCACTCCGTATATTTAACAGATCTAAACCGAAAATGAATTTAAAACGGTTTAAATTCGGTTCAGTTTTTTTGAACTTAAAAAATAAAGGTTCGGTTTAAGTTCATAAAAAATTCGGGTTAATTCAGATTTTCGGTTTAGGTTCGGATTTAGTTCCAGGTCCCTGTTAAAAACTCAACAAAAACTTTGAGAAATATTGAATACTCTTACTCAATTCTTGTATTATTTACCACGAACATACATATCTCAACATTCTAGAATCTTGCTGGCGGCTATCATAATACTTTCTCTGCAACTTCAAATGTTCACAGATTTACACAAGAGTGTTTTTGCTTTTCTGAAAACCGCGCAGTTTGTCGTTTAATCTTTCTCTAAAGACAAGTACAAGTTTATTAACATTAAATTAATAGTGGGTTGCGATGGAATATGTGCTGGGTTAGAAGGTGAAAAGACTTCAGATTATGTTAACCTTCAACTAAAGAAAAAACTCTGAAATCAGTATAGTCCATAAATACGAAAGATCGTCGAATCAAATAGTCTTTTATGGAGAATAAAATAAATGTAGGTATGGAGAGAAAAAAGAAGATATTCCCGAAATATGACGTATGCTTTTTTTTTAAGAACATGATTTGGGATGTTATCTTCCTAGCCATGAAACAAAAGAGCAATTGATTTCTGGGAAACTTCAAATTACATTTTGGTGACAAAACTGTTCAACTAATTTATGGGGGACTGTAAAACTAACTTTGAAACTGTCAAAGTTGTAAAATAAAAATAAATATATCACGGCATATTACCCATTTTTGAGCGTGCCAATCTGCTTTATAACAGATACCGGTAATGATGTTGACATATTTGCACCATGCAGGCGCTTACCAGGCGTCACCTCACGGGCACTTATTGCTGACGTGGAGTGTGCACCACAGGGGTCACTTTTGTGCCATTTAAAATTCGAAATGCTTGGCGTCGGTCGGCATCAAACCTGGTTCTCCAGATTCGCGACAAGGCACTCAGGCACGCAGCCATAGGATCCCATAAAAAAGTTGTCAATTTATAAATCATGATTCGAAAATGCTCTTTGGTTAAATTATAATTTGACTCAAAACAATAGTTTAAAAAATTGATTAACTAAGTTCTAACTAAATTAATTTTCGTAACTTCCAAAAGACAGATAAATTTTCTTATTCTTAACAATCCTAGCGTGACCTAATAATGAAAATAAGCGGAATTTGCGATAATTATTGCAGCTATTATTTTAAATTACTCAAAATTAGTTAAACATGCATTAACATTTTCATATCTTCCGTAATTAATTAGAAAAAATGAAGGTTGTCCTTAAATACTAAGTATCAAAGTATCATCTTTAAGTGTGACACCATTTCGTATTTTATTTGAAACATCATAAATAAATAAAAAGTTATAATCTGGTAAAACAGGTAGAGGAGGTAATTAAAAATTTTATTTGGTGCTGACATACATTAGAAATAGGTTATAGGTAGCCGAAATTTTCTCCACTATTAAATGATAAGAAGATATAGTTAAGCTTAGCAGACAGGAATATGGAGGCATTTGAAAATTAATTAATTTTTAATAATTTTACAAAATTCATTATTAATGATAATAATTTAATGATTAAACACAGAAACGGAAAATATATTGACAAACTAAATTATTTATTAGTAAATAAACAAAATATTCAGATAAAAACTTCAAAATTTTCAAAAATCTAATTTTGTACTTCTCAGTGCATTGATCCCGCAGGTCGATATCTCTTTTCGTTCTCGAGATATTTAGATTCAAAGTTTTGCTCCAAACTGCCCATTTTTAGGAATTAACCCAAAAATGGGTTGAGATATGTATTTGGCGACATTACCATTCGATTCTACGGACAAAAATACATAAGTATAGCAATTTTCGTAATTTTTGTCCAACCGGTTCATTTTTTATGAATAAAAGTTGCAAAACCCCTGAAAATGACCAAAATCTGAGAAAATCGTAACCTTAGATTTTTGCGATTTTTGGCCATTTTCAGTTATTTTGCTTTAGAGTTTGTATGCGGTGTTCAAAAATTCTGAAAATTGGTGGACTTATGTAATTTTGCCCGAAGAATCGAATGGTATTGTCGCCAAATTCATATCTCGACCCATTTTTGGGTTATTACCCAAAAATGGGCAGTCTTGAGCAAAACTTTAAATCTAAATATCTCGAGAACGAAACGAGATATCGACCTGGAATCAGCGTATTGAGAAGTATCTAGAAACATAAAAATTAGATTTTTGAAAATTTTAAAGTTTTTATCTAAATGGGGGGTATATTGACTTGTGGGGCAATAATTCAAAAATGGGTAGAGATATAAACTTGGTAGTAATATTATTTGTTGTACTCAGGGCACAGATTCCAAATTTTGAGAAGTATCTAGAATTTTCAATGTTTTTATCTGAATATGGAGTATATTGACTTTTGGGGAAATAATTCGGAACTAGGTAGACTTCTACCCCAGAAATGGGTAATTTTGAGAAAATATTTGAGATTGAATATTTCCAAAACTAAAAGAAATATCGACCTGCGTTTTCATGATTTGGAATTAGTGCTGGCTCGATGATCGACTCGAAATCGCGGCGAGCTTCGGGCCGGGCCAAAGCTCGAGATCGATCCCTAGACGGAAGGTAAGGTACTGGCCACATCCGATTTTATTTATTTATTAAATTATATAAGTATTGTTACAATTGGATATTCCAAAGATTTTCTCTGAAATGTTTTTATATTGTTTATTTTTGTTTTGCGTTTTTTCCACATTCTGTATTTTTTCTTTGAATATAATTATGTACATATTTAAAGAGGTTGAAGTTAAAATTTACAAATATTAACATTATTTAGCTAAAATATCCTCACTATGTGATATGTGACCTTGAACAAATTTAGAGAAAATAATTATGTATTAATAAAGAATTAAAAATGACCCATATTGTTTTACATTTGTTAAATATTAATGAAATGACAAATTTACTGTGATATGTTTAAAGTAATCGCTTTTATTATAGTTATATAGTTTATATAGTATAAAGTTAAAAAAAAGTCTGATAGCAGTAAATTGTGAATCTATTACAATTTGTGATGTAGATAAAATAATTTAATATTTGCAGTATTGTTTTTGAAACACATCATTAAAACAAGGAAAATACGAAAACATGTACTGCATAAACAAAATGCTGTTAAGAACAATGACAATACTATCCTGGTATTTACGTTGCTATTGTTTTGCGAAGTACTACGAAACAAAAGAATAATGTAAATGTACATAGTTGTTTGTAAATGACTTATTTTGCAATTAAAATTTTGTCCAAGACTCTTGAAACGTGATTCTTTTGAGAACTTTGAAATATTTTTATCTCCTACTTATATTTAAATATTTATATTGTCATAAAACTTTCATTTTAGAATTTGGATGACTTTACAAAATAAAATAAGTAAAGTAAATTTAAAAAATGCAGAATTCCATTCTTAAGCATATGTATACCGAGTGTAACATGACAAGCGGGCCATACGAAATTAACATAGAAAATAGTTTTTCCTTGCGCAAAGGTAGCCTATTAATTATTTTAGACAATAGTGCTTCAAATTAATAGAGAGAATTAAATTTTGTATTTAAATTAACAATCATATTTTGTTTGCACATTTTTCTAACCGTGTTAATGTAATTTAAAACTTTATAAAAGTTAATATTAACATTGAATAAACAGTAGGTAAATATGAAATAACATTATTAGCAAGTTTTTCCGGGTTCAAATCCCGGTGGCTGACGTCATCTTTTCACAATTTATTTCAAATTTATAAAAGTTAGTTATGCATAATGTTAGCCATAAAATTGAAACAAAATCAGAAACAAGTGTACTATACTCGCCGTCAAATAAATATGGACTGATGCTCAATTTTTCCGTTGTCCCTACCCTGTCCCTCGCCCTGCGGTGTTGCCGCTTCTTCATAATTTACCATTTTCAACGTGACCAATGGAATTGGCAATACTGTAGAAATCTCCAGTCCATATTTATTTGACGGCAAGTATAGCAAATGGAAAATTACCAATGCAAATTATATTTCATAATTTTGGACATTTAAAACGTTATCATATTTGTTTGTGATTTTGTTTCAATGGGGTATTCCGGTGATATGGAATTAATGCAAAATAATAACTTTTTTCTATAGTTTCCATCTTCATATAGTAGAAAAATATAATAAAACATGTTTAATAAAAAGTTTTAATTCGTAATTTAATATTATAAAATTGGAATTTTTACAGTTCTACAAACGTCCTTGAAATTTGTGACGTCAAGTTGATAATATGTTGCCCATTTCAAAGTAAATATTTTCGTTTAAAAACACAGATGGGGCCAGTAGTTAACACGCGCGGGTATATTTCTTGTTTGACATTTCGTCCACTTTATAATTATTAGTATTACTCCTATTTTTACCATAAACAAACATAGGACAAACACCGAAATACACGCTGCTACTAAAATCATATGTAAACAAGCAAATGGCTGTCATGAACATGTGGATTTAGGCGCTGAAGTTCGTTGCAGATGTCACCATCGAGTTGACGTCATAAGCGCGCCATGATAAGAAAATTTGAATTGCGATGAAATTTTTTAAAATTCATATCTCATGTGATGCATACATTTTCTTACTCAAAGTTAGATATTCAGAGTCCTACTGGTCTGTACTAATGTAAAAAAATATTTTTAAAAAATGCCGGAATACCCCATTACTCTGCTAACAGTATAAAGAAATAATTTTAAAATAAAATTAAAATCGATTTGCTTGGTTACGAAACGTGCAAAAAATGAGATTATTGAATTGGATGCAGAATTTAATTCTCCACAACTTTATTGGAAACATTTTTAAATTATTAGGCTACTTTTGTGCTACGAAAGACTGTTAAATACCTATGGCCAGCATTCTTATGCTAAATTTTATTTATACGGTGGAGCGACGTATTTATGATTAAATATTTCACATACCATTCTTATGAAGCGTAATGTTTGTTTCTGTTTAAATAAAGGAATGTTTGCAAATGCAAATACCAGATTATTTTACTTTTATTTTAAATGCAATTTGTTGTCGTAAATTACAATTAATGGTAAGGTGGGAATTCCTATATTCGTATTTACCTGTTATGTATAATAAACAAGAAATAAAAATAAATAAAATATATTTTTACTTCACCTTAAGATTATGGGCAGAAAGTTTCCAAAACAATTCTAGAAAATTTATTATGCAACGTAAGAAAAAGTTGATATGTTTTAAAAATGACAGTCTTTTTACCTCCCGCTATCCATGGTAGGTATAGCAATCGATTTAAGGTCCCTAGAATTAGATTTTAACATTTTCACGATGATGTCTGTATGTTTGTATGCTCTAACTCAAATACTATCGTTCAAAAAATTCTGAAACCTTGTATTTCTACCTTATTCTAATACGAAAATAAGCCATTAGATTTTGTGTAAATCTGGTAACCGGAAATGGCACTTTACTTGAAGCTCAAAATAGTTTTTCTTCGAAAAATACCTTTAAATATAATTTTTTCGCGATTTATGTTATTATAAGAATTAAAGATTATTAAATTTTCTACAGGTATGGATTCATACTTTTTCTAAATATTTTATAGATGAATATATAAAGTTCAGATTTGAAATGTATGTAATTGATAGATAAATGTCACTGTCAAAGAACCTATCATTATTTTTTTAAGTAAATTATTGAGGTTCAAATTCACCTGACAATAATTACGAATCCGACAGTAGTTTAAAATATTAAAGATTTGGTTAACGCACATACTTTTTGTGAACAAATTATGAATACTTTCAATATTTATGGTATAGAATAAATAAAATAATTGTAATTTTATTTTTTACCCTAACATATTAAGTAAAAAGCTAATTATTATCCTATATTAAACTAACATAACTAAACCTAATAGGCTATTCCACATTTTTAAAATTTTTTTTTCTTGAAATACATAAAAATATAAGACCACATGTGAAAGTCCGAGTTAAAAATTCCTCCAAATAAGCGAGATATTAAGGTCCGAATTTTAAATTAGCTTTGTGACGTAGGTAATGTGGATATACCACAAGTAAACAAACAGTGGTTCACAAACCTCGAAAAATTGTTAAACAAATTACAAATTAATGTATATTTAAATTGTAATATTATAATTCATTATTAGAGGCATAAAATACATTATTTCAATTGAACCGAATTGAATATAACTGTAGTATATTTGCAAATAGAGAAGTAATTATTAATATTATATATAAACATGCTAATTATCAACGTTATTTTTTTTTTCAACACAATGTAATTAGATATTATTGCTAAACATAAAATTAATTAACTTAAAAAGAGTGTTTTTATATTTAATTTAAAAGCAAAATTTTTATTACATACTCGCAAAGCGAATTTTATATTACTTTTTTGATTTCTATAAAACTATTTTTAAAACATCCGCAGGATATAAATTATTATAAATTTAAATTTGCAATCAACATACATCAATTTACATTACATTTGCATTAGCAATTATAAAAATATTGAATATTTATTGTTAAATGCATTCTTACATCTTTAGATAATCCAACTTCAATTTTCTGCTGTTAGGTCGTGAATTTATCGCCATATTAAGATAAAAATCAACCATAAGTCCGCGTTTAGCAATGTTCAAGTTTCGCTTTTGAATTCCAGGCATACATTATTGTCTACTTCTACAATATATGGGTAGAAATTGTTGGTATTCAGCGCCAAAGAAGTAGAGAAATTCGTCGTAGTTAAAACAAAGCACATCACATGCCCAGATGCGGTTCGAAGTTGCAGTTTTACCTACCGCGATGACGTTAACCGGTTAACCCAACTTGAAGCTGATTTCACTTTAAAATAACAACCATATTGTCTAGCAAATCGGAGGTAAATAGGTTATCTGTTGCAAATCGATTAGCAAATAAATTTTCTACTACTAAATCCTTTCTTGTAGGTAGATTAGTTTCAAATTACAAATATAGAAACATAAAGGAAAGGTTTTTTTCTACGTTGGTGAATTATATGCTTACTTTACTTTGTTTAGCTAAGAAATGATTACTGTACTCTACACAGAAAAAGAAAGAATTGAAATTTAGTCTAATTATATTTAGATATTATTTTATTAAGCAACATGTGTAATAATGTAGTATAACTTACAAATCTTACTTTAGCATTTTAACTAATCCGAAAAAGATAATACATATTTTGTACAAAATCGTTAATTTAAATATGCAAATGGTTACTTTATTTACATACTTCATTTAATTTTACTATATTTTGGCTTCATTATTTTTATCCTACAAATTTCGGTAATTTATCTAATGAATTAGGTACTTACCTAATTAAATAGTAAATTTAAATACGTATTTAGTTAATTAATTTATATTTAATTCAATACTAATTACGATATAAATGTAATCATTTCATCTAATTCTGTATTTAATTTTACTATAATTTGTTATTACAAATTTAGAAAATTTAACTAAATCAACTTAGATATATTAATGAAACATATTAGTAGGCTGTAAAATAAGAATTTATTAGGAATGACAATGGGTACCCGGGTACTCGGAACCTACCCGATAATAATGTACCCGGGTATAAAATTTCTTATAGTAGGTATATTATTTATTTGTATTACTTTTTATTTAATAAATATTATGTAATCAACAATAATAAATTTTATTAAAAAGTGAACTGCTCATATAAGGGTAACTGGTAATTGATAAATTATGTATATGTACTTAAAGAATAATGGGTAATTAAAGGGTACCGGCTAATTAACGGGTAAAAGGTACTATCCGGGTAGTTGTTTCGAGTACTCGGGTACCAAAATTATCGGAATTCGTCATTCCTAGAATTTATTTAGTTAATTTAACTACAATTTAGATGTTTTTTTTCTGTGTAATTGGTTAAATTCCAATCGAGATTACAATAGCGAAAAAATTGGTTTGGCAAGCCATCATTCTGAGTCGGGACAAAAATATATTAGAAATTAATATCATACAAGTTAGGTAAAATAATGAAGAATTTTTCAAAACGAGCACAAAAAGAAAGTTTTTCACAAAATAAGAATTTTTTTCACCTGTACCGCTGTGCCTGTATGTGACACGGAACGAAGTTCTTGTTCTATAATGAAGTAAATAAGTAAAACAAATACTATTCGACATAAGATAAATACTCTGTCTACCGCATTAATAGAACAACGTTCGCCGCCTTATTTAATTTATAGTCTAAATATAAAGATAAAATGCCAGAGTTTAGCTTGCTTCAACATAAAACAGAAAATTATTACTACCTTATTACAAGAAACACATAACAATGCAATAATTTTACATTTATTTATGCTTTAATAAAATTGCACAAATATCTAGAAAGCAATTCCATAATAAATCTATACAAAAAAAATTATCCTGTTTTCTACATAGAATTATAAATGGTTCATGATTTTACGATACGGCAGAAAAATTGGCTGTACGAAAACTACATTCGAACCTCTAAACTCGAACCTCCATAACTCTCTGTAAATCGAAGTTTATTTTTTTACAATTGTATTTTGACCTCTCTAACTCAAATTTCTGTAACTCGAAAATCTCCATAACTCGAAACCACTCACATACCCCAGTAACATTGTAGCCTCTCGAATTTTCACGCACAAAATGTTTTTTTTTTTTGGCATATTATGCACCTTAAAAGATACGGACGAAGAAACAAGATGAGTTTCAAGACAAATCGGATGAAAGTGACATCGATGGAGAATTGCCCAGGGAGAAACCATCTCTCCAGGAAATTATAAAAGCATTTGAAACCAGGGTTGGCCTGATTTAAATCATTTGATTTAAATCAACTGATTTTTTAAAAAAAATCACTGATTTTTATCACAGATGAAAAAAAGATTCAAATTGTAATAAAAATGAATTTATTTACTACAAAAGTATAAATAACAACAAAAATATGGACTGTATTTGAATTCTAACAGATTACTATTACATGTTTTGACCTATTTTATTTAGGTATGTATTGTTTAAAAAGAGGCGCGCGCGTGCGTTCGTTATATTTATATACTAAATTTATGCAAAAATTCAAATGCATCTTTTAGGGTTTATTACAGATTTCGTTTTCGTTTATGAAATAAAATATTTATATTGCTTTTAACACAATTAAAAAAGTACAATAACACCACTAGATATTTAAAAATAAAAAAAATCAAAAAATCATGATTTATTTGATTTTTTTAAAAAAATCAATGATTTTTGATTTTTTTAAATTAATCATGATTTTTTCTAACCCTGTTTGAAACAATTCAACTTTTTTTTGACTATGAATGATACATACTTCGAAATTTTTGCTACCAATTTTATTTACACATATTTGCATTGTTACTAATTTATTATTATTATTATTATTATTATTATTATTGATTACATTAAACATAACTAAATCCTAAAGATGCTGATACATCTTTAGGCCAAAATACTGACGTTACGCAGAACACGAGTCAAAACTGAAGGCTCTTTCCGATCAGGATCTCTAAAAGAGACTGTTTAAAAAAAAACGGTTATCATCTTTAGTAGATCATATCTGAGGGATGTGGGGTGAAAGGTTATCATACAGTATCCATAGCTAAATATCAACCCTACACGTAGGCTGGCAATAATTTACAGACTTAATTATCAGTACACTAAATGTGTAAGCGGCTGACATTGTTTTGGGAAAAATTATAATTAGTTCTAAACAGAATTTTGACTTTCCAAGATAACAAAGTTGAAATATTGATACTATAATAATATAGAAGATTGTAGTTTTTGAATTACCTCGTAGTACAATTACGTTGAAATAATATGAAAGGTTACCGCCTTCTCGAGGTGGGGAACCTTTCATATTATTCATATTATTTCAACATAATTTAGAAGAGTTTATAAAAAAGTTATTTGCTTATTATTGTTCTGCCCTCACCTTATCAGAATATACAGCCACCTAACTAATTAATATTACCTACATAATTGGAGCGACAGTGCGTTAAAACTTATTATTTACATTTTTATGAATACCTAGCTTTATAACGAAGAGTAATCAGAAAAACTCCGACTTATAATTTTCGATTTGTTTTAGACCCCGAATTAAATCCCAGAACGATTATAATGTCAATTGTCAATTTAGAATACACGTGGAAAACTATCAGAAACTTCCAGTAGCATTTCATTAAATCATCTCCAATTCTGTACGAGAGGAAAAAGTCCATCATCTGTACTGTACTATAAATATACTTAATGCAATAATTGGCTTTCATATTCACTTTCCTCTTGCCACGTGTATCTTCTGCTTCTGTTTCCGAACCAGTACCAGTACCAGTGCGACTATGAGTATAGGCTGCTTCAACATACCGTTTATTTAGGAAACAAATGTGTAATCAAAATTAGCCAATAATAATTTAGTTTTTACCTCTTGCTAAGAGAGGTATTGGAATCATGCTAAAATTCGCACTGACAGATACATATGAGTGTCAAAAAGCCAGAGACATTACTGAAGACTTTTCCTGGGAAGTGCATTAATATTTCTTATTTTATTATTAATTATTTATAATTTTAGATACATATATTACATATACCCTTCAAAAATACCGCCAATCTCATCAATGAATTGGAAGAATCTCGAACATTAGAAGAATAAGACTGAAGAGAATGAATTAAAAAATATAAAATTTAAATAAATATATCATCACGGCATATTACCCATTTCTGGGTGTGCCAGTATCTACAACACATGTAGACATCGGTAATGATGACGATATATTTTACCGTGTGGGCGCTTACCAGGCGTCACCTCACGGGCACTGATAGCTGGCGTGGAGAGTGCACCACAGGGGTCACTTTTGTGCCATTTAAAATTGGAAATATTTGGCGTCAGACGGGATCGAACCCGGTTCCCCCAGACACTCAGGCACGCGGCCACGGGACCCCATATAAAAATATATAAAGAAGATATGTGTTTTTGCGTGTATCACAAATGTATCAAGTCTTGTGCTGGCCACAACAATGTTTTTGCTTTAAATTAACTAAATTTTTTATACTAAAGCCTGTTTTACATTATACTTTTTTTATAGATAAATTTTATGCTAGTTTTTAGAAACTTTTTTAGGCTAGAAGACATTTATTATACTTGCTTTAAAAGAGGCATTAAATAAATAATTTAAATTAAAAGTTAATATTAACATTGAGTTAACAGTCGCTAAATTTGAAATAAATTTATTAGCAAGTGGTTCCAGGTTCAAATTCCGGTGGCTGACATCTTTTCACAATTTATTTAAAATTTATAAAAGTTAGTTCTGCATTATGTTAGCCATGGAATTGAAACAAAATCACAAAGAAATACTATACTCGCCGTCAAATGAATATGGACTGATACTCTGCTCATTTTTTCTCCTTCTCCCACACTGTCCATTTCCAAGTGATGTTGCCACTTCTTCATAACTTCATTTTCAACATGACCAACGGAACTGGCAACAGCGGAGAAATCTCCAGTCCATATTTATTTGACGGCAAGTACATAACGATCAGCAGATGATTCCATTCCAAGCATGGCTGATTTCATTTGTCGTACGCACCACGCACACTGAAATGAAAAGTGTGAGTGCACTGAACCAGCATCCGAGTTGATTATTGGTTATGGTTAAACACTTTCCAAATCGCTACGAAGAAGATAATTAGAAAAAAGTTATAGAAATATTCACCATGAAATAGAAATATGTATATTCACCGTTGGATGAATTAACTTACAACTGTATTTTGTTATAAATTTTATATTTATGACATTTATTTGCCATGTTTGTAGATAGCTGGAATATAACAGAACAAAATTGCAAAGGATTCATTCAAACACGATTTTTATTATTAATGGTTTATGAAATATTGCAAATTATAACTTTAACTGTACTTTATTCAATATTTTATTGTTAAATATACATTACTTATGAAATATTTATTGCTTGCAATATGCTGAGACATAAAAGAAAAATGTATGAAAGAACTCATTCATAAATGATAATTATTATTATTATAGCTTTACGTAATATTAGCAAATTATAAGTCAAAATATAGTATCTTTATATTTTGTTGTTAAATATTATATTTACGGCAAGTTATCTACTTCTTTTGTAATAGCAATAAAACCTAGAAAAATGTTTTACGAATTCGAACTTATTCTAAATATTTTTGTCTTCTGACAGATTTCGAAAACGTAAATGTTTAGATTATTAAAAGAGAAAAGTTTTATTTGAAATAATCAAAAGTTTAATTCTTTTTAATTTAGATAAAAACCAAACATGTTTGAAAATTAAAATTTTCTAGGAAACAAAAAACCTTCTCATTTCAAAATTGTTCATTGTGTCTATATGGTTAAGCATAGGATTAGAGTGTACAGATTAAGATTTTATTTAATATGTAAGTTCATCATTTATTAAAAATAAATCTAGACTTGTTTGGTTTTTGTAGAAATATTGCATTTACCCAATGAAAATTATGAGAATATTGTTTATACTTCAATTTTTGCTTAGTTTTTGAGAACCCTTGTTGCTTACAATAAACCACCATAAACCGGAAACTTTAATAATTGGACTTTTTTGTAATTGTATGAAACCCGTGCGCCAATTTTATTTTATTACGTATGGAATAAAGCCTCATTTCCACCGAATGTTTTTATGCTCAAAGCATATTGATTAGGGTATAAGGCTTAATGCATTACGACAATTTACTAGGATACCATTTACAGCTACTTTGTTTAGTGATTAGTAAATTCAACAGAAATGTCACAATATATGCCCTTATTACTTGTTCTTTAGCAGACTGCCATTGCAACAATAATTCTTCTTTTTTTTTAATATGTTATGTACATAATATTCATATCCATACCGAAAAATTACAAATTTAATAATAATAAAAATAGAATGACAGTCGACAGTTCAGGTTAGAAGTTCGTAAATCTTTTGTTCTTACGCATTGCTCTTAATTCTTAAGCATTAAGCGTATGCAAAGCTTTAAATGTTAGTAAACGTGTGTGAGAAACATTTTTATGCATTGCGCTTAGTTATTAATTATAGCTCTTACGCATTACGACAACGGGTGGAGATGAGGCTTAATATCTTTTAAAATTTGATGCCAACTATTAATGCCCTCCACAGGAGTGATTTTAACCTCACTGTTGAATATTTTTATAAATTATTTAATTATATATCTTATGATAAATATCGAGATATTTTGATTTTGATACAATTCATTCATAAAATTAAACCATAAATTTTTCCATGGCTCCATCAGAGTAAATTATGTATAAAATTTATTTCTGACAGCTGCCCCTCACGAAATTAATTTGTTCTGGATTGATCTATGGTGTGAACTTTTTGATAGTTTTAATCACACAGGGCTTATATTCTTTAATACGTACAAATACGTATTTACAAAATTGTTACCCATTACCACAGATTATCTATACTACCGTATACAGATGCGACACTCGGCGATTTCGTTGGGGCAAATTTTCAACTGCGCAGGTTGTTTGCACATGCCATATTTCGTTAATAAAATGGCGTGTTCTTAGTTTGCCGTTATAGTTTGCCAAATAAATATGAAATATAAAAGTCAGTGCCGTGAAAATAAAATGGAACACTTTTTTTTTCAAAATTTTGAAATTATAGCCATACAATTTAATATCATTAAAAATATTGTAAAGTAAATTAAAGAAAATAAATTTACCCATACTTGACAGCAAAGTTTATAAACACGAACTTTAATACAATTAAAAAAAAAACTATTATTATTACCTATAACAAATAATAAGGAATGGCTTAATTGATTCTTAGTTTTTTTTATGTTATGTTGTCATTAATGCATAGTGTAGCAGTTGATTTTTACATTTTATTATAAATAATAGGTATTGTATTATTTAATTCTTTGTTTAATGATATCTAATGACTATTTAGTAAAAAAAAAAACATTGAAAAACTTCTTTATACGGATTTGAACTCGCGGAGACACTAACTTAAAAGGTACCGACAGAGAGTGTCGTATCTGGTTACGGTAGTATAGATAATCTGTGCCATTACTATTATTACACCTATTGTCTGTCTATTTAAAATTTTATTAGTATATAATCTAGTTTCAGTTTTCAAAATGAAACTATTAAGTTATTAAAATTAAATATATTGTAACAGAGTGCTTTTGAATTTACCAAAACTTATATGTATAAATATAAAATGTCACTTAAATAAAGTTCATGTTCATAATATCCATAAATCTAAAACAGCGAAAAAATAAATATTTTTGTACAAAAGTACATACTTAAGTTAGAGGTCACATTTGGTATGAATAATTAAATAATGATGTAGTTTATAAAATACGCGGAAAGACGATTATTAAACTAATATAAAGCAAAACCAGTTTTACGTTTATGTACTGTATGAATATTTTATAGTCCAGTTTGGCCACCTTTGCTCTGCCATTTCTGAGAACAGCGCGTTACAAATGATTGCAGTATGGCAGTGAAGGTAAGAATCGGTTTGATCATACGTGGAAAGGAAAGCATTGGAAATATGTAGGTTTATTTTACTGCAGGAATCCTGCTGAGCTGTTTGATCTTGAACTACTTCAACAATAAAGTTCATTAAATATAAATAAGTAAAGTACAATCACTAGATTCGAATGGAAATGAAATCTGTGGAGATATAATCTCTATGGTTAGCGTATTATAAACTATTATGACAAGTTGCAGATACATGCATTTGTGTGATACCTCCTTAAATGTAAAAACGAATATAAATGAAAGTGAACTGATTCAGGAACTGTAACTGTATTAGTAGGCAGCCATAATAATATGTACAGTATTTTACAAACAGTGGCGTAAATATGCCAATGCAGCCAATGCGGTGCATTGGGGCCCACGTCACAAAAGGGCCCATTTACTTAATCTAATGTCAAATTTGTCATTAAATTTAATTATGATAACTGACTAACATTAATATAATATTACGATATATTTAAATTTTACGCTCTACCCAATATTTTCAATTCAACACCAATATAGTTCAAATTTACTACAATAACGCAATCCTAACAGTTTTAACTTGAATGAAAACACCATTATAAAAAAACTCAAGAAAAAATCCGAGAAATGTATTCAAATGATCTCTGCCAATGCAATTGCTGCTATGTATTAAATTTTTTTCGCGATCGCCCAGAAAATGAGCTCTTTCTGATCATTATTTAGACCGGAAAGTCCTTCTTTGCTGAGCTAGCTCGGAAAGTTGTCTATAAGGGATCGGAAAGTACTTTACCGATCCCGGGACCGGTAAAGCTAAATGTTTCCATGGAGATCAGCTGTTTATTTATTTCTTATTTGCTCGCAGTAAAAAATAAAATAATACTTTTTACCTTCCGTCACCTTTAGGTAAGGAAGGTATTGTCTTTGGTCAAAAAATTCGGTGGTGAGTTTTTAATGAATAAGCACGTTTTAGGGTCCCTATAATACGAATATACCATTTTTAAGATGATGTCTGTATGTATGTGTGTGTGTGTGTGTGTGTGTGTCCGTGTGTGTGTGTGTGTGTCCGTGTGTGACAAATTTTTCTCCGACGATAACTACAATACTACAATTCTAAAAATTATGATTCTTTCGTATTCCTCTTCTGTATACCTCGTCCAGATTTCATTTGAACAAATGACTTTTAAATCCTCTGTGTTAATCCTAATCTTTGCTACTGTGAATATTTTTACGTTTCATGCATCCAGAGAACCATAGTTGATCTGTAAAATTCTTATCCAAGATGTTATGCTTGCTTTAACAATGAACGCTCATTACTGAATTGAGCAACTGGTAGTGCCAAAATGTAAATATGCACGAGGTACAGTTATACCCCAATACCCCAATAAAACTTTTCCCTTTTTAAATAGTTACAAGCAATTTTCAACTTTCATAGACATATAATGTACTTTGAGAAGAAACTATATTTGCGTGAAACGTAAAAATATTCACAGTAGCAAAGATTAGGATTAACACGGAGGATTTAAAAGTCATTTGTTCAAATGAAATCTGGACGAGGTATACATCCATATGAAGAGTTGATTAGATTTTGGTTATAATTGATCCACCGGAAGTACCCTTATTTGAAGTTTTTAACAGTTTTTCTTAAAAAAATGCAGTTAAATATTATTTTTTGACATTTTGTTATTATATATATTAAAGAAAATACTCTTCTCTATACAGTTTGATTATACATTTTCCTTCATATTCAATAGATGTAAATTTAAAGCATTATAAAGAAATTAATTTTCAAAAATTAGTCAGCTTTGTTATTTATCAAGGAAACAGCTGACATAATTATTCAAAAAAATTTAATTGACAGATGTCAGTTGCAAGTGCAAAACCAAATATGGAAAAAAGTATAGAATCTAAAATTGGTATGTCATAGTGTTGCTCGCAAGTGACACGCAGAGAAAGGCCAAAGAGAAGATGGAAGGACATTACTTAGTGTAGTTTATGTTATAATTTTATTGGATTTATAGAACCTTTTCAAATTAACTTTTGGTATGGAATTTGTAAAAAATAGTATGTGTTTTTACATGATATTATACAGAATCTGTTCCAAGGACCTTTTGGTATGGGATTTGTACAAAATACATGGAATTGACGGAAGGTCTTGTGCTGGCCACAACAGATTTTTTTATTCTTTTTTCAGGATCGCAAAAAAAAATATTGTACCCAACATGACCTGAAAGTGTCTATACTGGGCTCTCACAAGCTTGCTCACCCAGTAAAGTATCACTTTCAGGTCTTGTTACGTAAATTACTATTCAAAGAGGGAAATTGAAAATAGATTAAGTACTATGATATGAGTACCTACTAGTTTTTCTGAAGTATATTCTATATTTATTTTGTATTTGTATACCTGTAACAATATCGTTCGTCTTCCAAATTAAAATTATTAAAAATTATCTGCGAAATACTATAGGCCAACAACGTCTCTCTTCGTTAGCACTCTTAAGCAGACAACAAAATTATATTTTTTCCCCAGCTAGCCAATACATGGAACTTTTAATTTTTTTTATTTGGGGGAGGGGGGTATATAAGGGGCCCCAAATTAAATTTCTCATTGGGGCCTTTTTTGTCTAATTACGCCACTGTTTACAAAGCACAGTTTCATGTCTGACAGACAGTACTCCCGACAGTATGTTATTAAGCAGCAAAACATTCCAATGTTATTATCCGTTGTAGTATAGATGAATATAATGAGAGAATGCCAGCGATTGTATTGTACTTGCTGAGACAAGTTGTGTCTGGTGGTGTCAGGAGGTCGTTGGACAATGAAGTACCTACTCGTGTCCTGCGTCCCTCTCTGTTATATCGTGTCATACCATGTGCCTTCCTTGCCCATTAACAAGAGTAAGTGTGTGTTAATAGATAGGTCACAACACACAACTAATGCACACATGACATAATATTCAGGACATTACAAAGATTGACGGTAATAGAAGTTACAACACAAGTATAAATAAATATCACATGACTTGGGCATATATTGAGATAGATAAATCTTTGAGTACACATCCCTAAGATATTGCATAGATAGAATAATAGTGACCTAATTCTATATAATTTTTTTTTGCCACAATCTAATCGTCTATACCCACATAGATGAAACACATCATCAAATATTTATCAACGAAAACCTAAAATTAATACAGCAAGATACATCGTACAAAAAAACTAGAATTATTAGAAAAATTTGAAATACTTAAACATAATGGCTGGTAGTGCGAGCTCGGTTTTAACCACGATTTAAAATATACTGGTTATGCCACTTGTCATGTTTTTCATTGTTTCTAATGGTCCGCTTGATACGTGTTTCCTTGAATAATCCGCTAGATGCGCTACGTGAGAACGACCCTACCACAGCAAACTATTTTTACATAAAATATAAAAAATGAAATGCATAATGAATTTATTTTTAATATAAATTTATATATTTAATGGAAACCTGAATCAATACATTGTTAGAATTTAAAATTGGACAAACTAAATAAATTGATAGAACCGTATCCTTTCAGATTTCCATTCGGTAATAATATCTTCCCGAAAATGTTTTCGACAAACATCATTCAATCTTAATTCGCGAGCAGCAAACAGAGATACGTTTTCAGTGGATTTCTTGTAACCGGTTTCACATCCAGGAATGAAACATTTTCTATTTAATTTTCTTTTCATTTTACATTAATTGCAATATCTTTCAACAAAATATTTATATTACATTACATATAATACGAATATGTACTTCAAAACCTGTTTTATTTATCATTCTATAAGATATAACATGTAATATTTTTAAAATGATGTGCAAATGACAAGTGTCAGTTGGGTCGTTCTCACGTTGCGCCTCTAGCGGAAAAAACGAGGAAACACGTATCGCTTTGGACCCTCGTTTTGTGCAGAGTGGCACAACCAGTATATTTTAAATCGTGGTTTTAACTAAAACGCTGTTTTAAGAAATGTCAAATTCAAATTTCAATATTTAATTTCACCCATATGTTTAAAGAACGATTTTTAAAAAAATATTTGTTTGAATACAAATTATGTTCTACTTAAAAATCATATTTTGATAAATTTGATATTAATTATTTTTATTATTAAATAATGAAATTTGACATTTCTTAAAACAGCATTTTAGTTAAAACCGAGCTCGCACTACCAGCCAATATGTCAAATGATATCATATTGTTAAACGAAAACACCAATTTTCACGAACCACACATTTTTAAATTCTTACTAATATTCAAAAATAATACTTTTTCTTCATCCCCACAATAGTCAGTGTCAGTACTATTTTTCTAAATTCTAATTCAACTGAATCATACCAATAGAAAATAAAATGTAACCAAAAATCGAATAAAATTAAGTTCAGTCTCGCATTAATAAGCTGCTTGGTGTTAGAAGATAAATTCATAGTATAAATTTATTTTACAGGACTTTTATTCTATTTTCTGGGCTAGCCTCGTTAATAATTACTTCCTCATTACAGAAAAGTCCGGAAAATACCAATTTTCCAGTCGGTTGCAGATAAAACAGTTTGATTTCAATTTTCACTCTGAAGTAATCCTGATTCATAATCTTGTGAAATTAATAATATCAAGAATGAAACTTACCAACAACATAACATTATAATGTGAACTTGCTAGCATAACTAATATTGTAATACACTATTACAAATTTATAAATATTAGATACAATTTTCACTACAGGCAGTAAAACTCAGGTAATGAACAAATGCTAAACTTTTTATATACCACAAAAATGGTAGAAATTTTATTCATAGCAATTGTTTTCTATTTCGAAACTTTTTACAGCTCATTTACAATGACCACTATGACTATGATAAATGAATTTTACAATTCATTAATCTACTAAATTACATACTTTTCATTTTTGAATTTTACTATTTTGAAATAAAGGTTACTGAACCAGTACAAGTGTGATACGATAATAAATAAATTATTAATGGTGTTGGATAAAAAAAAAATAATGTACTGTTTTTCACAGAAAATTTCGTTGAAGTGAAATAAATTCAAGGGTAGTAATTTTCGCAATATACCTAATTATCTACCAGGAAAACATGAAGTTTCTCTAAGGCAAATACTTCCTTCCTCTATGTGAAATCTTTTTAAATTATCTCTGCTGACATAAGAGATGTTATCTATTTAAATAAATATAGCATCACTCTAGTTGTTTGTAACTTTATCTAACTGTTTATCATCTTGCTCTGTTATACACCTTAAGTGAAACTTTTTGAACGCACTCGCACTTTCTACATTGAAAAATAGATTAACAGATTTGAGAAGATTGTAGAATCCGTGCGTTTAGAGAAAAAACATATCGGTGCAGGAGAACTTGTACTTGTACTTTTAAAACCCCAAAATTTACATTTAAAAAATACCTCCACGTTATACAGCTGCTATCTGCTAAGTTAAAATATCGTAATATCCCTACTTTTAGCAGCTGCACTCGCCCGAACGAATTTTGCTCTCTTCTCAAGTCTTTTCTCTAGGCGTGCGGACTCTAAATATTCTCATGATGATAACGCAAAATACAGTCTACATTACATTAAAACATTTTTTAGACGACCATTGTGATAAGTATGACATATCAACGCAATATCCTAACACTGAAAGTTAAACATATGACATTAGTGTTACGATATATTTCATATCGTAATAGTTGACACGGTTGCTAGGTTACTATTAGGAATGACGAATTCCGATAATTTTGGTACCCGAGTACCCAAAACAACTACTCGGATAGTACCCTTTACCCGTTAGTTACCGATACCTTTTAATTACCCGGTATCCTTTAAGTACATATAAATAATTCGTTAATTTTGTTAATTACCAGTTACCCTTATATTAGCAGTTTACTTTATAATAAAATTCATAATTATTGTTTACATATATTTATTAAATAAAAAGTAATACATACTGTATCTCTATAAAAAACTTAACATAAATTATATTAATTACCTATGGTATGGTAATAAAATGCTCTTCTTTTAGATACAATCTTTTCGGCAGCTGAAAACTGTCCGGGTAATTAAAGGGTATCGGATAATTAACGGGCAGCGGGTATATTTCGGGTAAACGGGTAAGAAATTTTATACCTACCCGGATACATTATTATTGGGTAGGTTCCGAGTACCGGGTACCCATCGTCATTCCTAGTTACTATGTCATTATTTTCTGGCTATATGTATATATTATTCATTTGTCAGCTGTCCGTACGTTTGAACCTAAATTTCAGTTTTGTAAAAAAAGTAAAATTTATTTATGCTCGTCTAAAAAATAATGTTCGTACCTTCTATGAAATTCAAATATCTAAGCTCGTGTGTATTGACTAGCACTCCGCTACGCGTCGTGCGTCAATTTACACTCGCGTGATATTTGGTATTTTTCATAACTTGTTACGAAAATAACTATTTTCTCACCTCCGGAAGTAGAAACAGAGATACTTCTGAAAATATCTTGCCTCTAGGCTCTAGGACGAAATATAAAAAAAAAAAATCCTAGAAATTTATTATTTGGACAGTTCACTTGTTTAAAGCCGCCCGGTTACGCCAACATCAAGTAAATCTTCGAATAGCAAATGGCGGTATTCTAGCTGTCATAATTTGATGCGATATTATACACTTATTTGACGTATAAACTATTAGATTTATTTGATGTTGGTGAAACTGGGCATAATACAGGTAAAATACAATAGAGTTAATGATACAAATAAACTCCCAAAAGTTGAATTAACATGTTCTTTGCTTTTTGGTACAGTAAAGCACCGCTACTCCGGATCAATTAAAACTAGCTGAATCCGAAATATGAGAAATAACGGATTACTGGAATAATATTACTGTAATTAAGTAAAGATGTTATAAATGCTATAACATTTAAATTTGATGTAAGTTCAGAGTGCATTTGAATTAAATGTAAAAGGATATTAATCGAAGCGTATTATGATTTTTTTTAACCTTACAACAGGATTAAATCACAATTATTGAGTAGGTTCACATACACAAATATCCATGCCTTAGTAGGATTCGAACCCAGAAACCCGAGCGCATTCATGACTAAGATGCGTTGCTCTAACCATTGAGCCACCGGAGCCGACAATTTCAATAAAATTTATTTATAAATGTTTGTGATAATGGATTTCGGTTTACGGATTACCAGAATTAGATCACAGCGACAAGTAGTTTAGAGAATATCGTAATTAAATATTGATACATTATTCTAATGGGGAGCAGGTGGTTATTTTGTTCTGCAAAAACCAAGAGATGGGTTTATAATACAAGCTTTGTACTGCGATCCGGATTAGGATCCCTGGCCGATCCGGATTAGTGAAGGTTCGGTGTAGCGGTGTTTTACTGTATTCTATTTTAAAAATAAACGACGTAGAATCCAAAATTCTTGAAGTGAAGTTTTACAAAATTCAACTTTTGTTAGGTGTAACAAAAGTGTAATCTCAAAAAGTATTATCTTTGACAATTCATTAAATATTAAGCATCACAAACCATTTTATTTTTCAATAAATACAGTATTTTATAAAAAAATTATAAATACTGCAAATCTTGCGGATAAATATAAATGATTTATATTTCTAATTACTAGTATTGTATAAATAATTATTAATTATTGTATTGTGTAAAATTAATTAAAATTATTACCTGGGAATCCCTAATAGGATAATATAATCTTGAAAAAATCATTATTAAGTGCATTGTAAATTTCCTACCGCATAATTTGCAATTTTCTCAAAAACTATTTAATTAACCATTGATTAGCGGAAAACAATTGCAATAGCGTCTTTCTTCATTAATTATTAAAAGAAAAAAGTTATCGTAACAAATGGAGGTCAAATGTCAGAACCTTACTCATTATAATTCAAGAATAGAATGAAAACTATATTTAAAAACAAGATAAGGAGGCTATTTCATGGAAAAAATTACAATAAATTTGATAATTTTCCATAAAGATGTTGTTTACAAGATACAAGTTCAAGAAAAGATTTTAAATTTAATTCTTTGTGGTTAAATTAATTCTAAAAATAAATTCTTCAACAAAGTCTACCACTTTCGTTTTTGAATCATAATACGTAACATTCGCACGCAAGTTTTCTAATATTTCGTATTTTGTTTAATTAGATTCAAACTTGTTATGAACAGAGTTAAAGCCTGATTATGATTAAAATCTAGTACCAGTTTTTAGAAACTTTTTTTGCACAGAAGACATACTAGTTTATCCTAGTTAAATATAGCGATTTTTAACTAATTAGCAATCAGCTAATACATGAAAACGAGCATGAAAATAGTTTTTTTAAATCCATAAAATTATTCATCAACAATTTTTATAAAAATAGTTATTTATGTATCAAGGCACTGAAGTTCTATTTTTTATCACGGATGTGGAATTTATTTGCCGAGGCACTCAGGGCCGAAGAAAATAATATATACATACTAAACCAAAAAATAAAATACCCGTATTTTTTTAAATTGATTAATTATTCGTAGTTTACGAGAAAATAATTATTAAATCTTTGGAGAAGGGATCTGTGACGCCAGTAGGGTAGAATGATAGAAGAAGACAGTTAGACTGAGATAGATATATTGTGGTAGGCGAAACTGACAGCAGCTGTCACGTTCGCCATTCCATAACCTATCACAACATATCTATCTCAGTCTGACTGTCTTCTTCTACCATTCTACCCTACTACTAATGTTTAGTTTTTATTATTATAATGAGAAGCTATAGTGGTTTGTTTTTATATATTATGACATATATTGAAATTCGATTATGGTCACATACCCCATTCTAAATGGTAGTTTAATGCTATGCATTGCTCTGTCAGATTTTCTCTGCTCTCATGAAAATTTCATAGTCATTTACCTTTTTCTCTCAGCTTGCCAGCTAATGTTCGTAGCTCATGATGCAAAGCCAGAGAAGCGTAACACTTTTTTTACAAGATCCGGTTCTGTGCTATCGTGCACGAGAAATGCCTTCTTATAATTGTTTTGTTATACTAACAAGCGATTTTCATAATGTAATCAAAAGGAAATCACTCTTTACTGCACCACGGTGTATCAGCTAATCATAGTTAATTGTAATTATTTGAAATTATGTCGGAACAAGCGATAAATTTTGATTTATATTTGTTATTAACTAAAGTAATAAACCATTTTAATAGTAACACAATTATTTATATTATTATAGAAATCATTTTATAAAATGCACAATAATAATTATAATTACTTATTTTATTACTGGAATAATTTTGAGATTATGTTTAACAATTTTAAAAGGTAGTAATTTTAAAAATATAAGTACCACTCTGTACCAGGAAATCTAAAAAAGTTCACTAATTCATTGATATTGCGAATCATTCAAAAACAAAAAAAAATATGTGTCCGTATGCCAAACTTGCTTTTATTGATTTATATAAACCAAACTCACGGTAGCGACATCTGTCATTATTGTAAAAATCCGCCGTTACCGATCGATATACCTGTCAAATACGCGAGCATTGCTGAAATGTCAAATATCGACACCTACCTATTATTTATTACGAAGAAAACATGAGCAAATAAATATATTATGTCATAAACAACGTCTCTTATTACAGATAAATTTTTGCTAGAAGAAGTACTCTAATGAAGGTAAGTAAAATCAAATTTGGAAATTGACTTAACCCCAGTATTTTAAACTAACCCTTTTCAGAAGTAGAACCTATCTCATTGAAAAAGTGATTTTCATTATCGTCGGCCAAAAAATTTGATACAATTCTAGTGCGTGAAGTATTTTACAGCGCTCCAGCTAATAAACAAAGCTGTCGCGCTGTAAAATACAACTTACACGCACTCGAATTACCTTCATCAGTGCTAAAATTCATAATACAGCACAGATTAACAAAACAATTTTCAATCAGTAATAAAATACAACATAATAAATGCAAGTTAAACAATAAATTGACAAAAAAGTACCTATGAGATATATAGGCCAAACAAGACAATTATTTAAAACCAATGAAGTCATGCGTGTGGAAGTTAATGACTTTTTAGTTTGTCTTTGAAGTTGTTTATATATTTTAAGTTATGTTTAAAGTCTGTTTTGAAATTAACTCATTTGTTTTTATTTATATTATTATGAAGAGTCTATTTAAGTAAACGAGGATATTTGTTATTAACTTTATCAATAATTTTAACATCAGCAAATTTGAATTTATGGCCAGTATTAAGTGTGTGATTAGTGAGTGCACTGTAATTTGGATCTGATAGGTTGCTAAATTTGTTGAAACATTCTTTTTTTAAGGGGTTGGGACGTCTTTCCTATGTATATATGATTACATTTTCCGCGATCGGCCTGGTAAATAAGGTGGAGTCACAAGGATTTATATTGTCTTTTAACTTGGAGAAAACAATGGACTATGTTTGACGAAGTACGAGTATAGCTTAAAATATAGGTCCGATAATGAAACTATGTACATGCCAAAAAATGTATAATGTAATAAGTAATAAATATTGTTTGCTCACGAAATCATGTCCTTGATAATACATATAATAAATTTAAAATATGTTTATTAAATATGCCCATTATTTTTACCTTAAATTAGCAATAGGGAAATAAATGACTAATAATAACTGTTTATCAATAAATTTAAAAAAATGTACGTCCGCTTATTACATTTGTTTAAATTTTATGTAAAATATTATAATCATTTGTTTTTTACAGTGTGCACAAAAACGAAAACTTTATTTAATGATGATACTAAGTAAAGAAAACATGTTTCATCATATGTATACAACTATTATTTTCAAATTATTTTAATTAAATAATAATACATTGTTTCACTTGCATAATAAATTGCAGGCATACGTATGTATGCAAATATAAAAAAATATATAAGTACTGTCCTTAATCTTTATATAAATTATAATTTAATTTAAAACTTTTTTATAAATGATTAATTTTCATATTTTTGAACAATGCTATTTACAAATTCAAATCAGTTAAATTATTTCGTGATAAAAAAGAGTTTGAATAATGCTATTTAAAAATTTCACATCTCAAAATTTGCATGTACATGAAAAAGAAAATGATGGTGATTTTTCCCAGATCTGACAATGTTAAATGCATTGCATAATTTAATAAAGGTGTAATTATAAAATAACTCAAGAGTACAATAAACTAATTAAAGACGCTAATGAAATGTATACAGCGGATACACTTAAACGATTCAATTGTACTTATACGTAACATGAGAATCTCTATTATTATATGTTATCTTAAAAACAATGGAATTTTTAAATTATGTAATATTTAATTAATAAAAAGAAAATATTTCATATTACTGCTTTTCCATATATTGGTTGTAACACGAAAAGCGAGCCATAAACGTTTAATTATTAATATTAAAAATTATAAAACATTAACTTTTGTACAATATACACAAAGTTTAAGCATAGAAATAATAAAGGAATTTTAATTCGCTTTTTATTAATAAATAGGTAATACTATATTGAACCTATATCAATTTTATAACGTTTTCAATTTACAAAGTAGAAGCAATTAAAATTGTGTACAAAATTAAAACATAGTCAAAACACAATTGGAATAATGTATATAATAGTATATTATACGCTAAGGTTGAGAAGATAATCATTATTGACCCAGCGCCAATATTAAACCCGAGGGCGAAGCCCGAGGGATACAAGGCGTCTGGTCAATAATGATCTTCTCAACCGTGGTCTATATACTATTTTTTTCACTACTAGCACATAAATCCTATTTGAATTTTTTTTATTGTTAATAACAATCATTTTGGCATGAATAATTACGTTACTTATTTGTTAATATTCACAAAAACAAAGTACATATTTGATTTAATTCTTTAATAAAAACACTTTGTGCTGTTATAGTCAGCAGCCTTTTTAGTTTATTATTATTTTTAAATAAATCTATTGAAATGTATTTACCTATAAATACAAAAAAATAGTGATTTATTCATTCAAATATGTTTCACATTTTCACCAAAACAGCACCGTGGCCAAGCGAGGGGGCAGCGTAGGTCAATTTAAAATTAATTTGGAGGCTTGAGTTTGATTGAAAAGTGACAGTTTGCATTATAGACCTAGGTTAATAATAAATTATTATTGACTTAGGTTACCATGGTTACAAGCAAGCGGTAGTGAAAAACAATTTCTCATGTCAAATAAAGGTAAATAAATAATAGTGGGTTCCTAGGCTAGTAGTGAAAAAAAAAATTTACTTATTTAATAACATAAATTCCCAGGTTTATAAAACAACATATGCAAACAAACTGATTACAACAAAGAAAATAAAAAGATTTAATTCTCTATCGTTTTAATACTATAATAACGCATTATGCATTTCCCGGTGATTCACTAAACTGCATTTAATTCACTAATAATTAATGTCCAATTAATGCGGTAAGCTTGTCCGCCGACGCAAGAGGAAACACTTTACTGTAGCATGAATTGCAATTGTTTCTCCTATTGCGGTTCCAAGCGCGAACTGGTACGGCCGCCGGCCGGTCAGAAAAAATGAACAAGATGAGTGAACGCAGAAAACGCGGAATAGCGCCGATTAAAATCTATGGAAAACACTGAACCATAGAATACATACGAAAGACCTTGGAATCAGCCTAAATGCAGGTAGACAGTGAAGTTGAAACAGGGAATGAAAGTCTCAGGTGAGATCGATTGGTTTGGTCCACTGTACTTAATGTCAAAGCGACGAAAGCGTTAAAAACAAGTCAGAAAATGTAAATATTATAAAGAAATGTATTGTTTACACACTAAAAGTATGAGAAACAAGCTAAACTGATTGATCACATTTTTAAAATCTTTGTTTTAAATATATTCAAAATAGTTCCCTTCAACTTTCAACAATACCATCAATCTCTTGATGGGGTCTCATGGCCATATGCCTGAGTGTCTGGTCGCAGCGAATCTGGCGACCAGAGTTCGATCCCGACCAACCACCAATTATTTCGAATATTAACTGGCACAACGGCACAAGTGACTCCTTTGGTGCAAAATCCACGCCAGCAATGAGTGTGAACACCTGGTAAACGCCCACAGGGTACGAATATGTCATCATCATTACTGATAAGTGATAACTGCGTACAAAGCAGATTGGCACACCCAGTAGTATAACACGAAAACAGGGCCTTAGGCGTTTAACATGGGAAAACAGTTTTTCCTTGCGCAATTAATTTTAGACAATAATGCTTGCTTCAAACAAATGTTGTAGAGAATTAAATTCTGCATTTAATTCAATAATCATATTATAATTTGCACGTTTCATAATAAACACTTACAAAATTGACGTCCCTGCAAGAGAGAGATATAGAAGATCATGCATCCAAACAAACCTCCCCTCGTTGTCTTACGTCCCGTTGCCTGTTCCTATCTGTTATTGTGTTCGCATCTGTTATTCAGTGTTAAACCTAATTCTTTATTGTGATTTGTACGTAGTTTTTAATAAGAATGAGTTTAAAACCAGAAGATGTGACTGGGGCAACTTTTTTGTTTGATAATATTGAAGACATTCGATTATTCAACTAAAACAATGGCTGGAGTGTAGAGTCTACGGCTGATGACAGGTCTTTGTTTGGACGTGGTAACCATAGCAACCTTGATTTCTATGCTTTGCCGTTAGAGGCTCTCGTGTAAATTGCAATTTTGTAAGTGTCGAGCAAATTGAATTTAAAATTTTATAATAGTAACTTTTTTATAGTATTAGCCATGGTATTCAAATAAATGAAAATAACACTAATAAAATTACCCCTTAACCTTAAAATTTACAGAGTAACCAAGATTACTCAACATGTCAACCATGACAGAAGTCAATACAACTCAGAGAAAGAGAATTTCACGCCGAATTCATATTTTCAAACAGCGTGTCATATTTTGTGTGACACTGATGAAAAAGATCTTTAATAAAACTGTAAATTAGTTGAAAACATATTACAAGGACTAATATATTATTTAAAATTATAACGGCTGCATGGAAATCTATAAACCACAAAATTATCGATAATTTACGATGCCACGGCGAATGCAAGCTGTTATAAATTATTATTGAAGTATTAAATAAGTAGCATTGTTTATTTTTTGAGTTTCTTTCATAAATTGTTATTCCAGTTTTTTTTTTTTTATATAAGATTGTACCACTGTCGCTCTATTTTTGTCGCACCTTACATCCTTATTCAAATAAATATGTACTTGTGAAATTTAGTACAACGATACTTTTGAATTACTCATGTAAGTCTATAAGGTTTATCTATTTAATATTTATTAAAATATGGGGGAGCATTTTTTATTGGTTCTTAGAGTCTATTTATATAATGCTTTATGAATGAGAATTCAAATATTTGTTAACGCCTAATTTATTCATGAAATAGCCGCTAAAAATTATTTTGACATTTTTTAAAAGCGAGCGAAAAATTATCCCGATAAAAAGTTGCTATTGTATTGTTTTGTCTAGTGATTTCAATGACTGGTAAATTTATTTCAAACTAAAAGTTGCGTTTCCTAATACCAATATTTGTTATAATTGTTACAACCTGCAATTTTTGTAAATATGGGTAGAATTTTGGACAGTTTTTGCAATGTAATCTAATAAGTCTAATTAAAGCGCAAAGAATAACTCTCTATGACATAAAAGTTATAATGCTGGCGATTCCCATATATATTATTACAGCGTCAATCAAGGCCGTGAGAGTAACGGAGAATACTCAGGTTGGTACAGTCTAACTGCAAGATAATTCCATAAAGGTGACGATTTAGATTAGATTTGATTTACTGAAGAATCACCCAGGTGAAACGGATCAAACTAAATCAGTAATCGTTGAAGTTCTAGGTCAGAGCAGCACATGCAAAAATGCGACAGCAAGCAACATCCTGGGAATATCTAACGCACCTTTCTAAACCAAACAATATAAACATGAACGTGACAAAACCGTAACTCTTAGAAAGTTAACTACTATTTCACTCCATTTACAGAAAGTTCCAAAAAACTTTTCCTTACTAACTCCCAAAGGTACGCTACTGTGTTTTATTCAAACAACATTCTACCTTCTGTAGTATTTTCAAACTCTTGCACCTGGTAATTATGTCGCAAAACTTTAAACAATTGTTGAGAAACTTTTACTGTTTGTTTCAGTTTTTAAATAAATAAAAATGTATTCACTTACCAACAAATTGATGATTCAATAGAGTGTAGAAGACAATTAATTTGAAAACAATAGTTGACAGTTATTTTGTTGGCCTGCCATAGGCAGAGCACAAAGCACTAACACGACCGATACAGCAACCGCCCGTCGCAGCACTGAGATTTGAGAACCACTTCCAACGTTTACACCCACCAACAAACGCAAACATACCGGTTGGTCGGCGACAGGTTGTCGACATGTACGCTATCTAGCGACGCACTCGAGTATTATTCTCACATAAAATACAAGTCTTATGCCCGTATTCACCAACATCAAATAAATCTTCGAATAGCTTATTCATTGAATAAGAGAAAAATATCGCATCAAAATATGACAGCTAGAATGAATACCCATTTGTGTTGTGGTATTTTTCTCTTATTCAATGAATAAGCTATTCGAAGATTTATTTGATGTTGATGAATACGGGCACTAGAATCATTTTTGGGCTAATTAACTATTTTATTTAAAAGAAATATTAAGATCACAATTAAATATATATATTATTGTAGCGTGCGTGCTACCGACGCCACTAGTCGGACGGTAAATAAAGTTACACTAGTTTTTAAATAAACTAGATGATTCAATAAATCACACTCGTTTGTTGCTATTAAGAATTTATTAAATAAAACACTCGGTTTCGTTTCACAAAATAAAGAGTAAATTGTACAATAAAGTTCATTTTATTCTTTATCTTGTGAAATGATATTGTTTTATTTAATAATTTCCAATATGTTTTACCGAATGCCAATACCTTCATCCATTGAATTAGCTATTATAATATATTTAAATTTTTATTTTAATGAAACCAGCACCAAATTTTAATAAACTGAATTTGTATTTTTTAAATTTATATTCACAATGCGCAAAAATATTTATTTCTGTTTTATTTTCAAATAAATCAATAGCTGTCGCACGTCTAGTCTAGATACATCATAATATTTTTATCACCTGAAAAAATAGAAAAAAGTTCAATAGTCGCCACAGGAATTTTCGATTTTCTTTTGTTTCTGAGCGACAGACAAAAAATCGTTTTTCGTTAATTTCAAATTTACCTCATATCTTGTTTATTATGAGTTAAAGAAAAATTTTGTACCGTTTCTTTGGTAGAATAAAATGACGTAATTAGATTTTTTAAACTTAATAATTCTAGAGATATAATACTTTTGACATTTTAAACAGGAATCTATGTTGAAAATAGTCTCATCTTTTTCCTTATTTTATAAGCTTTTCATTGATGTACAACAAGTCTATATTCTTTTGTTTTAAACATGAATAAAAGATGAATTATTAATTTATTGGAGAAAAATTAAAAATTATTAACAAATGAAACCGTGATTGCATATTTATTTTATGCGGTTAATATTTTGGGGTTACCTACTTGTTTTACATTCATTTGTTTTCCTTCATGGCTAGATAGATATGCTAACTCACCTTCCGATATAAAAAGGGCATTAATAAAGTACCTGTACCACTTATGTTGCTGGGCGAAGTTCACCAAACTTGATCCTGCAGTGTTTTTCAACAACCATAATTAAAAATTCTTGTATCAAATTCTTTAGAATTTAAAATGTAGATATTTATATAATCCTGTAGATATAAAATTACAGTATTTTACTTATATATTTCTAAGGTGAACGGTAACAATAATAAAGTGTGAAATGACTTTATAATGATAGAATTCATTCAACAACTGTAAAGTTCAATTACAGTAACATTGCTTATTTATTGCTTGCATATTGTAAAACTTATAACGTATGCTTAGTCAATCAATTCAAGAAATAGAAGCAACGCGGCATCTTAAAATATTAAATATAAACTATCAAATTTCAAGTGCTACGCGACAATTGTACCGAAGTGCTAACGTCAAAATACAACAAAATATATAAAACACGAACTAGTAAAGCAAACGCAAACCGACTAGACTAGGATAATGAAAACTTCAGACTAGACAAACATATAAATAAAATATAGAATATTTACATAATCTCTCTTGTAAATAAAACGCTCTCTGTATCTGTACTATTTATATATAATCTAAAACACTTCTATTTATTTTGTTGGTTGACTAGATGATGAAGAGGCTAGAACTGAATTCGGAGGACAAATTTCAGAAATAGGCGTACCAAGCACTTGTTCGCACACTTCGCTCAGATCTTTGTCTAACATCAAACTATTTATCTGGTCCTCGCTAAGCATATCAACACTGGAACGGAATAATTAATATTACAGCAAAATGTTTATTACATTAGAAGAAAAAACAAACATAAAAGAAGATTAACTGATTTGTTTTTTTATATTTATTGGAGGAATCGTATTTTAAATTCAGTGAGAAGTACAGGGAGGAACAAATTTGAGTTCCTTATAAGAAAAACTTTCTTATTATGCACGCTACAGAAAATTGATGTATGGGCTATCCAGCGAATCAAGCGGTTTACGTCATCGTTTAGGGATTTTTGAAATTTTCTTTATTTTTTAAAATATATTTTATTAACGGTATTTTGTTGGTTTTTTTTATTATTTTTATGTATTTGACATCTTTAATAGAAATAATTATATTGGGATATATTATTATTAAGTAAATTTTTGTAAATTTTTGCAAAATGACGTTTGATTATATATTTTTTATATTGGTAATTCTGAACATGTATATTACTAAATATTATATGTCCATATTATACTTTTCAACCTGTATTGTGATTTCATTTTGTTTTTGGTTTCGCTGTTCATTGACAAAATGTCAAATGCTCTGTCATGTCAAATTAAAGAGCTTGTAGTTAATTTATTGACTTATTTTGAAAATGAAAAATAGATTGGTGGGCTCTTACTTTCACTGAATTGTAATATTGAAGTAATATTTCGTTCTATTTGTAGGTAATAATTTGAAAATTAAATCTATATGTACAGCGTGTGGCAAACGCTATACGCAATGTACAGAAACAGTGAGAAATTGTATGGTATGCAGTATTCTGTATTTTTTTAAGGATCTCACATAATACTAAATAGTTTGTTGCATATACTACAAGAATGAAATATTTATAACGGCGTAAGCAGTATCGTTCTGAATATTTTAAATAAAATAGGATTTCACTGGAAAAAAATTATACCAGACGTGTTACCTTTAAGAAAGATTTGGATTTATGAAGACAATCCACAGATCATATTTTAATCCGTTTTACATGCTCATGTAAACTTTTTAACATATGACGTCATTGTTTCTAGTGATATTGTATTTATGACGTAAACCGCTTGATTCGCTGGATGGCCCATAGGTGTTTATGAGCCAATTTTTTGAGATAACTTTAATAGGCAGCACAGGAATATTATATCGTCTATTGTTTTTGAGATACAAACGAGTTATGAGATATTTTCAAAATTACCAAAAATCAAGTTTTAGCCAGTAGCTCATAAACAAAAGACGATCGAAAATGCTTGTGGTACCTATTAAAGTTGTCTTAAAAAGTTGGCCCATAAAGACCTACATCAATTTTCTGTAGCGTGCTTAACAAGAAAGTTTTTCATAAAAGGAACTCGAATTTGTTCCACCCCGAACAAGATTTTTTTATATTTATTGTAGAAATCGTTTTTCAAATTCAGTGAGAAGTACAGTTCTCATCCGGGATCTCTCGATTGTGTTTTATTATCGAAACTAAAGACAGTTATGAGCAAATCTCGAATAACAGCTTTGTCAGCTTATATGGTAAAACACTGAATTAACAAACCGTAAATCAGTTATTAATAGGAATTTTTTATTCTCAGATGAAATTATTAAAAAAAGGTTGAATAGCCATTGTGCTGTAGGATGTTAACCTTGAAGGTGGAGAGAAAAGGTTTAAAAGTTTTGAGATGTGGTAGTGAAGAAGGATAGAGAGAAAGTCAGGAATGAGGAGTTGATGAGAAAAGAGAAGAATTTTGTTAATAATAAGACCAATTTTAATACTGGAGGTACTTTAAGGCGATCCTATAGCGAAGAGGTTATTGCTGTACTCAAAAATATGAAGAAGATTCAACTACTGAAGACACAGTAGCGAGCAGCTAAGACTGTACTACTGAACTATGATCGCAAATTAATAAGAATTCCAGAAAATAGTGTTTATCGCGCTAAATTGCTCATCCTCCATTTCTAGGAATTTGAACATAAATTGTTAGTATGTCTAACATAAAACCAATTAATATATTCCAAACGAAATTTTGCAAAGGACTGATGATATCAGCTATCAAAAACAGCTGTTGTTAAGTCATAAATTGGCCCCTAAAAAAATTTCAAAAAGTGTATGGTTAATTTGTAGATCATACTTTTTTTTCCTAATATGAATAGTTCAATAATGCGTGCTGTAGCTTTACGCGCGAATATTATGTTTTATATCATTTTGAGGATGCTATAGGATCGTTTTAAGGTGAAATTATTTTGAAAAGATTATAATTAAAGCGACTAGTAAATAATTAATTAAATTTAGGTCAGAGTTAGAATTTTATAAACTGTGAACCGCAGCCCGCAGGAAATTTATAATGGTCTTTCAAGTTTAATTTTAATCAGTTTTCATTTGTCTTCTTAAGAGCAAGAGGATATATTTTTGTTATATTGTTAATTTTTTTATAAAATTTTATATAATAATTTGTAATTCAATAAATCGTTGATTTTAAATTGTAAATTTATCGAATAAAAACGTCATGATAACTGGAAAGGCAATATATTCTTAATCCCGGTATTTTCATCTCCGTTTGTCAACTCTCTGTTAAAAAGAAAAATATGGCATCGATTATCGTGTCAGTTTTTCGATGTGAGTGTTTAACCAGAGATAAAAATACCGTGTCTTAGTATTTTTTGTTAAATTATATTTTGTATTTCTATTAAGAATAGTCAGGAAAAATTAGTGCAAAAAATACTGGTCTACGATACTACGATATGAAAATGTTGGGAAACGCTGAATAAATGTGTCAGAAATCAAACAGTATTCGACTGTAAAAAAAAGGAAAAGCTTGTGTGCAATTTACCTGGCAAGACTTTCCGAATCAGAGGTATCATCCTCATTTGTAAGATATGTAAGAGTTTTCTCCAAAGGGCTTGGAATCTTCTTGGAACCCGACTTGACCTTTTCATCAGCTGATGCAGAACGTGGTTCGCTATTCCTACGTTCGGTTAATGAACTTATATTCAACATCATAATGCCTTGTGAAAATATTTCCTTTACTTTTTCTCCAGTAGGGCCCAAGATATTGTCTAAACTTTGCCGACGACCTGTGAATAAATCATATTTGAATCTTATTGGAATCAAATAGGGAATAGTTCTTACTTCCATTCACAACAGCGTCTTGTTCGGATTTTGCTGAAGACCTAGAAATCCAATTAGCTATACTACTATCTAATTTTAATTTTGGTTTTGTATTGTTGAGCTCCGCTTCCGTCATCGGTAGCGTCTTCTGCTTCACCAATTTCGGTTTTTCTACCGGCTTTTCTGTCTGTTGAGCAGTGTCCAACCTCTGATATGGTATGTCTTCTTCGGGACTTGACACTTCTAAATTGATCTCTGTCCACTCGCTGGACTGTGAGTTAGATTTCTGCGGCTTCGCATTGGAAGCAATATTGCGGAAGCCTGGAATTTCATCCAACTGAGACAGTACGGGGCTTGTTGTAGCGCTCAAAGTAGCGGGAAGACTCATGTATTCTTCTTCTTCCTCGTTGTAGGGGAATTCAGGGAAGGAGCCGATGGTTTCTGAAGATGCTGCATTGGATTCTTGTGCTGGGTTTATTTGTCTGGGGGATTTATTGCGTGTGCGGTGGATCTCGTCCGATATCTGCTCCAAGTTGCGTAAAGCGTCAGCGTAGGTGAATTTAGCGTTGCATACTTGCGATTCTAAGCTTTGTACTTTTGATCGTTGGGCTTCTAGCAGTTGATTGAATTGGGCTTTCATCTCAAAATATGGTCTATAAAAGGGGCATACTTGTATAATAAAATGGTGGGTGTGACCATATTCGAATACAAATATACGTCATAAAATATAAAAAAGTAACCACCATAATTTTTTATTATAATAATAAAATTTAAACATTAGTTTGTAATAATATTGTTATTACCAATTTACATCTCGATTCTCGAATAAGTTTAGGCTATTCCTCATTTTTGGGTTAGTGTATTTTGACAGTTTATCTGGTCTATTATGTAATTCAGTAGTTAAATTTTAACAACTGAAAAGAAATTAACCAATCAAGTATATTGAAATATAGCAAAAAAAGGACTTTTAGTTATTAAATCAATATCTATTAGGTAATTTTTTAACCGGTTGATAAAAATTAACGAATGAGTTACTGAGTAGGCCCATTCTTAATTCCTAGTATCTACCTTTTTTGATAATATTTTGAAGATTAAATTTTCAATACCAGAAAAGAGTAGAATTCACTAATCAAAAAATGAGGATTAGCTTAAACTTTTTTGAGAATCGGGGTGTTAATGTTTTGGAGAAGGGGTAAATGATGTGAGCATGGTAAGATCGTGAAAAAAGACATATAGGCTTGGAGGAAAAGAGATAATTATAGATCAGCGTCACGATTATGTTGTCATAGTTTATGGCATGGCGACAGTTGGCTATAACTATTTCTTTGCCTTCTAGTCTATCCATCTTCTTCCACGATCCTACCATGCTCATATCACATATCCCCTCTCCAAAATTTGAATAATCATTTTCTCGTAAAGTACGAATAATTAACCGATTTAAATAAACACGGGTATTTTTTTTGTCTAGTATCTTATTATATAAAAATCAAAATTTGGTCACATTCCCCATTTAAGCACTACATTAATTAATACAGATACACCAAAAACTTATTTATTATTATAAAAGCTGCCCGTTTTCCTACTTTTACCTTCTCGGTTATTTCGATTTTGCGATTTAATCTTATATATCCCGGTAAATTTAAAAGGCATTTCTTGTTGCATATTTACGAAACAATCAATGGAGCAGCGAAATAAATAATGTGAGGGATCTATCGCGAATTTGATAGGTAGCTCGCGACTAAGTTTTTAGGAGATAATTCCAATAAAATGCACGTTGATCATCCCACATATCATGATAAAACAATCTCCACTACTACCCATTGTAAATAAGAAAATTTCTATCAAATTACTACTTTAACTTTTAATGAATTTAATATATTCTTAATTTTACGTCTTGTAACGTATAACACTCAATTATTCAGTTTATTATAGCATTTTTTTATTAATAAAAATAAAAAATAATACATTTAAAATTTAGTTTTTATTTAAATTTTCAACATAATTTGAAAGTGAAATATTAAACCCTTTGTATACAAATATGTTCCTTATCCTTGATAAATACCAATAAATTTATGTATATAAATAATACATGAAATAAGCGGATGACCATTTTTTTGTCTTCACACTTGAGAATTGTAAAATAAATATTACGGTGACATCATTCAATAATCCATTAAATTCAAAATGTCATAACCTTTTAATGATTCTGCAATGCAGTACCAATAAAATTATTTATTCTTTTCATTACCCACATATAATAAAAAATTTTAATATCTGCATATAAAAAGTCCCAAATTATACCAATTTTACCCATATAATGTGCGGATATGGAAATGAAAATTTAAAATGTGCAAAACCAGGATAAAGACCCCAAAATGAATAATATCCAGCGAAATAAAATACTACTTACAACAAAAGTAACTGGTGCTGATATGCAATGTTATTCATTCGTAAGAGGCTGCGACGAGCTGCTAAACTAGGAAAATAAAACAGAAAATAGAACAAGCTGCATGCTAGAGCATGGCCAACTTCATTCAACTGCGCTACCCGTATTTATAGCCGTCTCAAACCATTGTTCTATATAAAAATTGTCGTGAGTCTTTTACAGATTTGGTAATTTTTGTACACGATCACGGTTTTAAATGACGGTGTTTGGGTATATTAGTTAAAACCTTGACGAAGACTTGACACATACTTCAAGGTTATAAACAAAAATCAGTGATGCCACTATAATGATTAAACCGAAAATGTACTGACAGGCATATTTAATACATTTGGCTTCATTATTTTAAATTATTTAATATGATTTGTCTCTTGACTTGTTTGTAAGAAAAAATATTTAGAATATTTTGGTATGGATAGTAGTGACATCTAGTTATTTTTATTTCAATTAAAAGAATAGTGTTAGTGTGCCTGATCCTCCTTGGTCTCTGTCAATGAAGTTTAAACTTCATTTCACGTAAGAAAATAGCAGATGACACTGGAGAGTCGACCGTTTTTACATGCATTAAATAAATAATTTAAATTCGTGAAACCAAATGTTGTCAATAATAAAAATATTTTTATCTTTAAAATGTAGGAGCCCTGAATATTAAAAATTACGTCAAAACATGGTTCAATATCACAAACAGATGACAAGTTATATTTTTTAAGCTTTTGTGAACTAGGTTAGCATTCTGACCAATCAAAGGGCAGAATTTATATCCCTATCTAAACCAACGCTATTTTCTTACGTGAAATGAAGTATAGATGTGCAAATGAGCTGTCAGTTTATCAAAAGTAAATACAGAATATTTAAAAATTAATTTCGTTTGTGTAAGTGCAATTTTAGTGACATTTGAAAAGGCCATAAAAAGCGTAGCTCAATTCAATGAAGTTGGCCATGGTTTGAGCTAGGTCCATGCAAAATACCTGCTTTTTGCTATAGCACGTTTTAAATCTTTCTGTAGCTGTTGTACTTTATTTGTTGCCAGTTCATGACGCATACAAGCTGCCCTGTGTTCCGTCCCTGCAGTTCCTCGTTCTCTTTCCGCGTCGTTTACCCTCTGGGTGGCATGGTTCAACATTTCTTGCCATGCTGGATCTAAGGTTCGACCTCCGAGACCTTGTTCTGCTAAATAAACCATTTCTCTAGCTGCACTGTGAGCAGAATTCGCGCGCTCGTATCGCATCGCAGCCACCTATGACAAAAACAAAACAAACATGATAGGTTATGAAGATATAATAAACATCTTCAGAGCTATTTATAGATTATAGTTGAAACGTCGGCTTAAATAAATTTAATTTTTGAATGCAAATCCGTGCAATTGTTTTTCTTCTTCTTAAAACAGTCGAACATTGTTTTCCAAGTTATTACAAACAGGTTATGAAATAGAAAAACAGAAGAATAAACATACCTGAGTCTGGCGTAAGGCTTCATTGGCACAAAATCTCGCTTCATAATAAGGCTTTGCTTTTTCAACACACATACCAAGTTTCACTCTCAAAGTTTCCACTCGTGTCGTACTCTCACATAATAATTGTCTGAAGCTATGTCGAGCTTCATCCAAATCCACTTCCAGTTTATTGATATTGTCAGTTGCATTATTCAATCTTTCTAATTCTATTTGTACACGGGGATCGACTGTGTCTGTGTATTCTGATCCATTGTCACACATCGCACAATTGATAACATGTAACAATAATTATTTTGATAAGAATGACACGCACTTTCGAGAGTTACACATTATTATAGGCGTGATATTGAGTGATCCATAATGTAAAACAGGAAAAAGTAAGTTCAACACCATTGGATGACAGCTGCAGTAGTTGACAGATCTTTCGCGGTAGACAGCTGCTGCCATCTGCCGCGAAGATGAGGAAATAATATTGAGGTGTTGTCTGTGTCAACCTTGACCTTTTCGCGTGGAAAACTAATAATTTCCTCATCGTACTGCATAGAGGAAATGAAGTTCTCAATATTTTATAAAATAAACAACTGTTTTTGCATAATCATAAGAGATATAACTAATATCGCCTGAAACTATACTTTTTTCTTTCTAGATGTATTGTGGGCTGCTTAACAAAATATGTTCATTGAACATTTTTTTAAATTTTACAAAATATACCGGGTGTCAACTTTTTTATGGACCATAGGAAATACAATGCTACAATTTTCGTATGGCTGTAAATTCTGCCGTATTAATTTTGAAACTAAAGTGTAAATACAAAAAATGTTCAGCATTAAAAACTGCAACTAATGAGCCTAAATTTACATTTACAGTTTTGCATTCTATCTGGTCTGTTACATTATATATTTATATAAAACAAAAGTTGTTTTTCATCAATATTATACGTGTAATTCACATATTGTATTTCGATGTTTGTTAACAGATGTTACAAATATCTTCATCATCGTTTATGACTTGACTTAACCCTGAAGAAGACCATTGTCATGGTCGAAACGTAGGTTTCAAATCAAATAAAAACGTACTGACTGCAGTTTCCGATTACTTTATTTTCTTCTCCACACATTAATCTCCAGTCGATCATCGTTACTCCAACTAAATTTATTGATATAATAATAATGACATACAATTCAAATAGTCGTATTGTTTGACTTTGACAGATAAAATAAGTAGTTGATATTTAGTTGTTATTGTTAATGTTGTTCCATTGAATTTTTTCTGCGATGGTAAATATATCCATGATTACTGATAAATAAATTAATTAATTCAATAATTAAAACTTTATGACAGATATCTTCTGCCAAACTCAAGCTTACAACTTTTTCACATTTTATTAGAAGACTGTTAGCGTTAGCACTTTGCGTTTAAATTGTGCCTAAACGAATTGGATGTATGTACGTAGAGACTATCATAAAACACTATCGGCGGACGGAAACTCAGGGGAATCTCGGCGAAGCCGAGTTTTCGCTAGTTCTATGCTATTGCTCATGGCACTTGAGAACTGACATGTCCGATGGCGGCAGCACCATCGGACCGATCAACTGTTTCTGAATTAGTACTCGCAATGTTGTGACATATGAATGCAAACAACAAGAATATTTTTTTTATTTAAAATTAGGCTAGGTATCATGGAACATTTTAGATATCTGGAAGCAACAGCTAATTCTATATGTTTATAGAAGGTATTTATAATTTTATATAATTTTAATCAATCGAAATTGATGATTGCAGGTGAGCGAATTATAAACGCTAAGCACATACTATTTATAACTAGAGCAATTACTGCGAATCCACATTAAATACACAAAATACATTTAACGAGTTCTTCAGACAATTTAGATGCTGGTGCTGATGTATTATTATTATCCTCTACTACTTCATTTACTGCATTGCAATGTCACTGGCGTTTACTGCTTTTGGCTTTACACGTTTGGTTTGTCGTAGCTAACGTTTATTATCAAGAACTTTTACTTGAAATACGAGAAGACAAAGTGATGGTACTGCAGTTCTTTTTAAAGTTTTACGCTTAATTGTATAGAAAAATACATAAACACAACATAAACATTGAATTTTTTACTCACTAGGAAATATGTAATCATCCGATTTAAAATGATGAGAACAAACTTTCATATGTTTCGTTATTTGTTTTGCACTAGGAATTGCATATTCCCATGCTTTTCGTCAATCCATATCCATTTCAACACATACACTTGTCGTAATTTTAACTTTATTTTAGCCATATTTCGGAATATTATAAAACCCAATGCCTGTTTCTCGACCAGATCTTGAGTTTCATCCGAATACACTACAATTGGTACGACTTTTTCCCATTTCTATTCACATCAAATGATTAAACTACATGTAACTCAAGCGTACAGTCACAATACAGTACTAAACCGGAAAGTTCATATTTTTCCCAGCAGATGGCATGTCAGTTGTCAATAGTTAAAAATTATTACTTTCATTTTGCCTCTCGCAAACGAAACGAATGTAAACAATAATTTTGGACTTCTTAGATGTAGTTTTTAACTCTAAACATATTTGTATTTACACTTTTGTTTAAGACTGCGTTACAAGCCCTCTATGAAAAAATGCGGCCAAATTTTAAACAGTACCGGCAAAACGCATTAGTTTGCCCCGACAGATGCCTCTGCTAACTTTACGATGACATCTATTAACCAAAGGCATAATGCAGTATTAGAGTGAATTTGAATTTTTGTCACACTGGTTTGCATGAATGCATAGCTTGCGTTGTGAAATTTTGAAGTGGATTTTCACGCGTTGTATTGTTTCGTGTTTTTATTTCTCTTATTTTATTAGTGTTTTATTATATCTGTTAAAATGGGCAGAAATACTACTTGTGCAAGTAGAGTGCGAAAACGTAATAAAAGATGTAAATCTGCTCTAAAAAGATGGAAGAGGATGAAATTCGAATCGGATTTAGGGTAAATATTACAGTTTAAATTTGCATTATTGTTGTTAAATTAATTAATCTTTCGAAATATAGTATTAATAATAATAATGCTGCTACCGAGATTGTTAATTCTACAAATAACGATATCACTAGTATTACAATGAAGAAAGTTTCTTTAACAATGCGAGGTAAATATGCAAAATAATTTAATTTTGTGCTGAGGAACTATTCAATTATATATTTTTTTACATTAGTAAGGTGCCATGCAGTACACCTGAAAATAAAATCCTAATTTCAAATTCTGATGAAAATAGTGATTTACATAATGCATGGGGAACACAAGAAGAATATGAATCGTAAGTTTCGTTAAATAATATATATATATATATATATATATATATATAATTATTACTTATATTTTTTTTATACTACCGTTTTATAACAACTTTTTATTGTCATTTTCGTTGCTTAAAAATGACAGTTTAATACGTAAAAGTGACCGTTTAATGTATAAAATGTTACTTTTAAGCACTAGTGCTTAAAAGTATTTCATTTAGCAACGAATAAATGCACCTGACGTCTGCCTACCTTTTAATTTTGAAAAATTCAAAATGCTGATATTTGAGAATAAATGATCTATTTTAAAACGCTATTATAAAAAAATCTTATGTAATACATTGCGAAATAAGTGTTTTAGGCACTTGACGTGTTGTACTATTCGCTTACGCTCGTGCGTACAAATTTCAAGTCGCGTGCCTAAAACATTATCATTTCGCAACTTATTACATAAATAGCTATTTTAACACGTTCCTTTAATCATTACGTTGGTGAATTTTTCTTTTTTTTAAAGTTTGAATTTATATACAAATATAAATGTTAGAAGTTATGCTGCTAATATATCTATTTTGTACGACTTGAGGCTTGAGGGGACAAACGCAAAAAAAATGTCAAGTGGCTGCTTGTGGCACGGACACAGACTCAAACCAGGCATCGGAGTTCGATGTTGAAGACAATTTTATATTCTTGAAACGGAAATACAGTTTATTTCATAAAAAAATTACTTCCATTCAAAATTAAATTCAACAATCAACGACTTTAATGAAATGATTAAACTTTTCAAAATTGAAATAAAATATTTTTCAAAGTTATCAAATTAATGTTTGTATATTCTTATATGTATTATTATATGCTTGTTTTTAGCATTATGCAACACGAACTGCCTATTGAAAGAGTGCCAAATACGCAATCTCCTGTATTACATGGAAATCGAATTATTGAAATTAATTACGTTCTGAACTGGGCAATTAATTTACAATACGAACATTCAAAAATTTGTACACTTGGTAGATTAGAACCTGTTCGCGAAGAAGTGTATGGCCTGGGACTAGTGTCTAAGATAATTTTTAAATGTAATATGTGCGATAAAGAAATCTGTCACATGACAGAAGATCCTAGCAAAAAAAAATCGGCAATAAACACCGGCGCAGTATGGGGCACTCTTTCCACTGGCAGTACATATGGACACTTACAAGAATTTTTAAGTGTTATGGATATTCCCTCATTGTCTTACTACACTTTCTCCAAAATTGAACAAGATCTGGCTGATGTATGTTATTATTTGGAAATATATTTTCATATGAGCTACTTTATTATTAAAATAAATTATAATCACTGTAGATTTGGAAAGATGAACTTTGGATTGAAATGGAAAAAGCAGGTAAAGAAGAGTTACAGTTAGCCATTGATAATAAACAAATAGACTCAAACAACATTCCCTGGATTCGAGTTAATGTGGATGGCGGTTGGAGTAAACGAGCTTATGGACACAATTATGACGCAGCATCTGGAGTTGTTAGTATCTACGTTACATATTTGTGTACCTACAATAGTTTATTTTCTTTTTAAATAATTTCAGGCTGTTATAATAGGGAATGCAACCGGCAAATTACTGTTTGTCGGTGTCCGAAATAAATATTGCAGCATATGTGCCAGAGCCGTAAATAAAAAAATCCCAGTTGGAAAACATATATGCTTTAGAAATTGGTCGGGTTCTTCATCAGCTATGGAAGCAGATATTGTTGTTGAGGGTTTTAATCAAAGTAAAGAAATGCATGGTTTACAGTATTTAGAATTTATTGCAGATGGAGACTCCAGCGTTTTTTCGAAAATTAAAGAAAAAGTATATTACGGCCGACACGTAAACAAAATCGACTGCGCAAATCATTGTATTAAAAATTATGGTAAATATTTATACAAAATTAAAGACGACAAAACAATAGATGTGGTAGGGCGTAAGTGGCTAACTACCGACAAGATAAAACAATTTCAAAAAATTGCGCAACTATCCATACACCATAATGAAAACGGCGATGTGGAAAAGTTAAAAAAAGATTTACAAAGCGGTCAATTACACATTTTTGATGACCATACCTATTGCGAAACATATTTTTGCAATCAAATAGGGCAATGTAGCAGCTGCAGTGTACGTAACAATCCAATATTCCTACATGTTAGCAGCGCATTAGATGGATTAATAAAACATTCTGCTAAACTAATAAAAAATGAGACCAATAACAAGGCGGAATGTTTTATGTCCATCTTGGCCAGATTCAACGCGGGAAAGAGATTAAATTTGACACAACGTGGCTCATTTCAGCTAAGAACATATTTAACGGGATTACGCTATAATAATAGTTTTTCCTGGCATACAGGTCCCTGGAAAAAAGTAACAGAAAAAAGCCCTGGAAAAAATTTTAAAAAATTCATTTCTCGGCAACAGAAAAACAAAATTGTATGTCGAAAATTAGATTACGATAATTTAAAACCCAAATTAAAAGTCAAATTGCCGAATATTGATTATGGACCCAAATCTGCGAAACCAGATTTATCAATTTTAGAACGAAAATCTGAAGAAATGAGGACATTAAAAAATTTACATATATCTCCAGAACAACAATTAGAAATTTGTTCTAATACAATCGGACAATTTGGCAACGCGAGATATGAGTTTGAAAAGAAAAATAGATTAACAGCATCAAATTTTGGTGCTGTTATTCGACGGCGACAAAACACTCCATGTCACAATCTAGTTAAAAAATTGCTCTTCACAAGTAAAATTACATCTGCAGCTATGGATTACGGAAAGAATAAGGAGCCAGTTGCCGTAAAAAAATTTGAGTCCACAACTGGATTAAAGGTTGAGCCTAGTGGTTTTTTTATTGATACAGAGTATGGATTCTTAGGTGCATCTCCAGATGGTATTTACACAGAATAGGTAAATAAATAAAAGAAAATTAAACACTTTTTTGTTTAGGTATAATAGATAATGAAAATATTATAGAAGTAAAATGTTTATACAGCCTCTGTAATTTGCGAACTTCTATCCTGGAAGCAGTAAAAACCAAAAAAAATATTTGTCTTATAGAAAGAAACAATAAATTAGAACTAAAAAAATCACACTACTATTATTACCAGGTATTATTTCTCATTAATTGTTATTTAGATTAAAAATTAATGCTATTATTATTTTGTACGCTTTTAGATACAAGGGCAATTAAATATTTCAAGACGCAAATATTGTTATTTTATAGTATATGCTAATGACAATATAGATTTATTTATTCAAAAAATTGAAAGGGACGAAAACTTTTGGCGAACATGTATGTTACCGAAATTAATAGATTTCTACAAAAATTGTATGCTGCCCGAAATTGTAGATAGCAGAATTTCCAGAGGACTGCGTTGCAGAGACAAAATATGTGATAATGTAGAAAAAAATAATTGATTTTTTTTTCATATTTTTGTTAGTTTCGTTTTGTATTTTTACCTCTCGCTAAGAGAGGTATTGGATTCATGCTAAAATTCGCATATCCAAATTTTATTGAATAAGCACGATTTAAGGTCCCTAGATTCCGATTATAACTTTTTTAAAATGATGTCTGTGTGTGTGTATGTGTGTGTGTGTGTATGACTGGATGTTATAGACACGATTCCTCAAAAAATATAAGACTTAAAAAAATTTTTTTTCCCTCGATCTGACATTCCTGGGCAGAGCTGAAAAGCTTTTGGTAATAATTGAACAACCGCAAGTAGTAGTTTCTTAGAAAAATTCTATGTTTGTATGTGTGTATATGTGTATGTGTATATGTATGTCTGGATGTTGTAGGGATAATTCCTCAAAAAGTAGTAGTTTCTTAGAAAAATTCTTCTAAATATAATTTTTTGGGAGATTTTTTTATTAAATATTGAAGAACATAAAATTCTCCATCTAATACGATTAAAATTTTTATTATATCTTGTATAGATTTAGAGATAAAGACACTATAATTTATAGAGTAAACTAATCGCAGAGGCTAAGGCACTAAGGAAACCAGTTGACAAATTCCAATGTTTGTAACATAGTTTGTAAATGACACATGTCATTGTCAAATATCAACAGTTTTAGTGACATTCTGATAACTTTTTCTGGGAAGTATATTTAATTTTTCTTATTGTTTTATTAATTAAATATTTGAAATTATAGGTAAAATTGTGGTAAGATGCATATATCCATCAGAAATACCGCCAATCTGGTTAATGAATTGGAACAATCTCTGACATTTAGAAACTTCCTCATACAATGAAAAATAGATATAATTAGAATTATATTTGTGCAGAAGACATGTTAAATACAATAAAAAACAATATTTGGGAAAAGTTCTGTAATATTTTGTTATAAAACGACGGTTCGAAAGCGAAGTGCAATACAATAATTATATAGCCTAATATGGAAATGGCGAGAGGTCTTGTGCTGGCCACAATAGATTTTTTTATGTTGGCACTTATTTATTTATTTATTTGTTATTTAATCAAGATTCATTTGTTGCTACTAAAGCAACCCGCTAGCAGTGATTTTCAGTGTAGACTCCGCTATTAGTCACGGCAAAATAGGATCGTATTTTTGACAGCAATGTAAAAATGTTGAATTTATAATTATTATAATTGTATGTTGTATTATGATTTTATATGCATATATATATATATATATATATATATATATATATATATATATATATATATATATTTCTTGCGCAAAATAATGTTGTTTTTTACCGAATAGTGCTGACTGATTATTATTATTATTATTATTATTATTATTATTATTATAATCATCATCATCATTATTATTATTATTATTATTATTATTATTATTATTATTATTATTATTACCTAGTTTTAATTTCTCGCGGATCACTAATATATAATTAAGCATTAATTTGATAAATATTGTTTAACATTTTTCGTAATACCATACTGTTATTATGACATAACAGGACTAAAAATAAAATGAAAAGATAGAAATAACGGCCTAGATCGTTATTATTTATAACAGTCGCCTAAAATTAAGGATCAAGTGTTCCTAGAAAAATAACAGCATATTGATGGACTGCTGTCTAGGAGAATTTATAAATTAATGAAAAAAATTGTTCAGTATGACAGATATACCTAGAAGAATTTTATTATTCCTAAATGTTTAAATTTTATGTTATTACGAAAAATCTTGAACGCCACACGGCCGATATGCAAATAACGAACTCGACTGATTATAAACCTTTGCAATCACCTCGGTTTACGAACCTCAGTCGCGTCCGTTATTTGCCTCATATCGGCCTAATGATGTTAATAACTATTTACTTATTGTATACTTGTTAAAATAAGCATTTTGCAATTTGCTTAGCATTAAAAAATACAGGCACTAGAATAATCTCGCAATAAGTGACTATTATTTTTAACAGTACAAAATTTGTATAATAATTATTATTGTTATATGTGATCTTAAGTTAAAAAATATTTAAATTTACGTAAATTGGAAACAATTGATACAAATACAATGGTTGAGTTAGTTTACAAGTACGTTTTTCACGAAATAAATACACTTGTCTTCTCTGTTTCATTGTTTACCTACAAACCTACAAAATATCAAATATCACACATGGCCCTACTGACAAAATTCACGCTTCTCCATTCCACACGACATTCATAATACTCCCTTGACGTCTCTAGCCCTTATCCGCAAGTTTCACATCCACCAAAAGCTAAAGAATCCTAGCGGACAATAGCTGAACTATTTCGGCGATATTCGCTACTCAAAATAGAGAAATTGTTTTTCATAATACATTCGAACAGTACATGGTATTTCAATACTTTTTCGCTTTATATCGACATTATTTAAAATTGTCCAGGCAAATGGATACTTTTAAGAGCTGTAAGTATGATACATTTAGTGTATTTCGATTTTTTTAAGATTTATTTAAAATGTATATTCATAAAAACAGTCCATTTGCATAAATTGTACTTATAGTTTTTCAAAAGTGAAAAAATATATCTACTCAGCTTTACCGTTAATGAATTAATTATGAATGAAATTAATTACTGCTGGCATGCAACCATCTAGACTCGAAACGCAGTCTTAATAGGGGAGAATTTATAGTAATATGCAAATTTTACCAATGTATATCCTGTGGTTCACAAACCACAAAAAAGCAATAAATGAAAAAAATGATAAAAATATTATTGTGTTATCATAAACGAAACCTTTCATAGCCTTCAGAAAGTAAGAGAGTGAAATTATCGAAAAAAAAAGTTGAATAAAAAGTTCAATTCAATAGGTCCTAAGCATTTGGCCTTGACAGCGCCATGATATACAAAATAATCGGTAGCCAAGCCGCAGTACAAGACAACGAGCCGTTCTAGGTCACACTTTCACATACTTTCTTTTGCTTATCTGGTACACCATGGCACACTGCACTACCAACTACCACCACGTTTGGAATGGCAGGCCTAGGTACATATTACAAACTCTACAGCTGTGTTATAATTCAAATCATCAGGGAAACAAAGATGATATGTTTGATAAAGATAAACATATGCTGGACGGACGTCAACTGTTGTACTTTTCAAGTTCAATTAAAATGTCGAAGAAAGCGATTTTCTATCATTACATTCGTAATGGATAACAATAAGAATAAGAAGATCCCTGTTTGAAGATTAATAATAATTACAGTTTACTGAAAATGAAATAAATATATATTTTACCATATCTTATTTTTACCCATTGTTGAATTTGGTTTTTTTGTACCCATATAATTGTCCCAAAAGGCTCACACAAGTCTGTATCTCTACTTATTTTTTAGCTATGTCCCCAAAACTCACAAAAACTCAACTTTCTGTAAAATTTACAAAAAATTTAAAAAATCTACTTTTTATACAAGGTGCCCAATGCCCATTACCTGTTCTCGCCTGCAAGTTTAAAATTACATTTTATTCACAATCATTATAGTAATATACAGATTCCTCACCTTTTGGAAGTTGGAAAATACGTCATTCCTAACTTTAATGACAATCTCTTGGGTTGGAAATAACAGATTTCACTTCCATCTCTTGGGTTGGAAATGTTTATGTAGGGGTTGCCTAGCAACATTGCCGTAGATCCCCGTAATTAAGTAGGCTAAACAAATTTTAAAACAGCTGTCAAAATATTAATAAAATTAAAGGTTATAATTCATTGATTTATTTTGAAAATTATTGATTTAAAATGAAGATGATTGTGAATAAAATAGTATACATAACCTCGGTGGGAGTTTCATAACAGCCTCGCGCATTATCTCACCTCGAGGCTTCGCCTCTCGGTAATATACATAAACCCTCGGCTGTAATAAAACATCTCCCACCTCGGATGTAATATACTATTACAAGCTCCTTCGTGTAAATTATTATTATTCATGAATTTTCAGGCGTGAACAGATAAGACAGGCAACCTGTATATATTTCAACGCGTTGATCCTAAATTTTCAAACCGCAAATTAATCTCTTTTAGTTCCAGATATATTAGCGTTCAAACTTGGATCCTAAAAAACCTATTTTTGGGCAATAACCCAAAAGTGAGTGGAGATACATGTCAGGCGATATCGCCGTTCGATTGTACAGATTAAATTACATAAGTACATAAATTTTCATTTTTTTGAACAACGGATACAATTTCTACAGCAAAATAACTGAAAATGGCAAAAAATCGCATAAAGTTATGATTTTTGCGATTTTCAGTGATTTCAGTTTTTCGGTTGTGCATACACTGAACTAATGGGACAAATTTTGTGAAAATTGGTAAACTTATGTAATTTTTCCCGTAGAATCGAGCCATGCTCATATCTCCACCCATTTCTGGGTTTACAAATCAGAAATTGGTAAAATTTTAAATGTAAATCTAGACCGAAAAGAGATATAGATCTGCGGTTTAAAAATTTGGAATTAGTTTTTGGAGATGTTTCTAAATATATAAAATTATATTTTTTACTTAGTGAGATTAGACGTATGTAGTTTTTTTACTATTTACTGAAATACTACTACTATTTTGAAATTTACTATTATCAATGTATTATTTGAAACAGAAGAAAATTATCTTTCATTTCATCTGCAAATATTTGAAAGATATTGATATTTGTCTGTCATCATAAGTTTCACAAGATTTCTCTAAGCTTTTGTCTCACTTTTCACTTTCTTTTGTTTTAAACATCTATTAATTAACGTTAAAACTAAAAATTCGTCTTAATAAAAAGACAACTTATATTTTGAAAGTATGTCACATATTTGCATTGGCAGTATTTGTTTCATTTAATTAAAATTCACATGAAGAAATATTTCACTCCATTCTAGTTAATTAATATACATATTGATAATTTAACTTTATAACATTTTTATTTTGTTTAGTAAAATACCAAAAAAAAAAAGATTGATGCTAGTTTTTATTTTCTATGATAGCGTTGGAGGATAAAATTTAATTACCTCCCGGTTTGGTTTTTATATTTTTATTTTACAGTTCTTACTCTGTGGCATTTCACATTTCTTGGAAAGAGAAAAACTTATTAAATACATTTCAATTATTTTTAATACATTATCTACATTTAACTGCAGTTTCCTCAATCTGACATTTCTGGGAAGAACTGATTAGATTTTGGTAATAATTCGACAACCGGAAGTAATAGTTTCTTTAAAAAAATCTTCTAAATATTATTTCTTGAAAATTTCTGTTATTACTAATATTAAAGAATATAAGAATCTCTATCTGACACATTTAAAAATTTTATTATATCTTCTATGGTGTTAAAGATAGAGACATATAAATATATAAAATAATAAGTTGTAAATGTATCTCGCAGCCCATGGAAAACAAGTGGAAAAATTAAAATTTTTGTAATTGAAGAAGCCAGAGACATTACTGAAGACTTTTTCTGGGAAGTAAGTACATTAAATTTTTCTTATTTTATTATTATCTCGAACATTAGAAGAATTAAAAAATATAAAGAATATACAGTGTATATTTTTTAACGTGAAACATTGGGTTTGTCATATCTGTGGTTACGATTTGATATTTGATTGAGAGCAATGTATTTGTCCGTTCCATTTAAAATGAAACATAGGGAACGAATTTGACATTTGATAAGACGTCAAAAGAGGTTAATTTTGTTTAAATAATTATACCTGCATTCTAAATTAAAATTAGTTGTAGAAAAAATACAATGTGCACCTTGTGTCCGAGTGGTTTTCTGACTCGGCTAAATTTCTTACAATATTTAAAAATAATCCTTCTGTCAAATTCATTCCCCATATGTCATTTTAAATGAGACAAATACATACATACAAATCATAACTTATAGGAAAATTCAACGGTTATCTGTCTATTGACAAGATGTCATTAGAGGTTAATTTTGTTTAAAAAATTATACTTGTTTTCTAAAAATTTAGATGTAGAAAAAATACTATGTGCACCTTGTGCCCGAAATATGTTTAGTTCTCTCGAGTGGTTTTCTGACTTCGCTAAATTTCGTACAATATTTAAATATAATACTTCTGTCAGATTCGTTCCCTATGTTTCATTTTAAATGGAACGGGCAAATACATTGCTGTCAATCAAATATCAAAATGTAACCATGGATATGATAAACCCTATGTTTTACGTTAAAAAATACTCACGGTATGTGTATTTATGTGCATCAGAAATGTCAAATATGTACAATACTTATATAGCCTAATAAGGTAATGGCGAGAGGTCTTGTGATGGCCACAACTGATTTCTTATTTAAGAAAATTGAAGTTAATATTCTATTTATTAAAGTTTATTACATACTTTTAAAATATAGAAATACGGAAAATAATTTAGTGTTTAATAGGGGCATTTAACGTTGTATACCTACCTATATAATTTTCTTGTTATTCTTTTGTTCATAGCCTACTTTATGATTTTAATAATGATTGTACTTCCTAAAAATAATTATTTAATCTTGTTTCTTTTATTATGTAAATAAATTTGAGAAAATAAATAATGTAGAAATTATTTTTGTCTTAAACAGATTTCTAGTTTTGTTTCCATAAATTTTGATTTCACTTTTAGTAGGAGTATAAGATTTCAAATATTTTTTAAATATGAGATTATAAATAATGTAGAAATCATTTTAACAGATTTTGTTTCATAAATTTTAATTTCACGAACACCGCGCAAATAACTTAACGCTAGTAGAAAATCTTTTTGGCAAACACGAGCAATTAACATTTAGTTAAATTTTGTTTGTATTTAAATGATAGGAGAAAATTTCATGTTCCTGCAGCAGACAACAGGTACACTACTTTCTTTTTTTGATAGTGAGCTTCTATTTATTCGAGAAAATGTGCCTATCGTGGCGCCAACTGATAGTATTGGAAATATTCGGCACACTTATAAATACAATGCAACACTAATTATACATATATCAAAAATATACGTTGTATAGTAATTTGAATAGTTTTTTACTGTAGATAAATAATGTATTTACATTTTGTAGACGAATGTAATGACTAAGATAAATTGATAAATATAAAAATCTGTTGTGGCCAGCACTATACCTCCCGCCAGTACTTCTGATGATGCCGCAACTGGCGAAATTGTACAATAAAGTAAAAATACACTTTTCTTGTGAAACTAAACCGGTTGTAATTATTTTTTTTTTATTAATTTAAATATATACATAGATATTGATGCTAGACAGTATACATTTGAAATCTAGGAATTGTGTTTATCTTTAAAACATAGGCTCCGGTATTTATAAAATAGATTATTTTATATATTTATTTTTGAAATATGTAGAAAAGGTATGAATAGAAAATTTAATAATCTTTAATTCTTATAGAATAAATCGCGAAAAATCCATTTTTTTCGAAGAAAACTATTTTGAGATTCAAGTAAAGTGCCATTTCCGGTTACCTGATTTACACCAAATCTAATGGCTTTTTTCCTTGTTAGAATAAAGTAGAAATACAAGGTTTCAGACTTTTCTGAATGATAGTATTTGGGTTAGAGCGTTGACAAAATCCATACACACACACACACACACACACACACACACACACACACACACACATACATACATACATACATACATACATACAGACATCATCATGAAAATGTTAAAATCGGATTCTAGGGACCTTAAAACGTGGCCATTTACCAAAATCTCGACATGTGATTTTTAGCACGATACCTATTCCTTCCTTACCAAGGGTAGCGGGAGGTAAAAACACATATAAAGAAAATATAGTATATAATAATAGATTCCTGAATAAAAATTTTAATATAAAACTTAAAACACTTCAAATATATATATCATCACAGCATATTACCCAGTTCTGAGTGTGCCACAATCTGCTTTATCGCAGATATCGGTAAGTGCACCACAGGGGTCACTTTTGTGCCATTTAAAATAAGTTTTTATTTTACTTTAAGTCGACTTTAAGTTGAATCTGATTTATGTCAAACAATGTTTCAGTTTAATACTAATGCCCATATTCATAAACACTCGTAAAGGTTTAAAACGGCTCGTTATAATTTTTGACAAATAAGATTTCGATTTTTATTTTAATGTCGACTCTTTTTATTGGATAAAAATGATAACGAACCGTTCAAAAATTTTACGAGTGTTTATGAATACGGGTATAAGAATAAAGTACAGACATGCGTTTCACATACCCATAACCAACCAGGGCGTAAAGATTTATTGAATACGCAATTGGTATTTTATTTTTGCTATTACAGGAAAAGAAATTTGGCGGCGTCTATCATTCTAGTATAAGAACGAGAAACTAAATACCGTTTATTGTTGTAAAATATTTTTTGAAAAAAATTATATTACGAACATTAGTTGTAATTCTCTAATCTCTATAATTTATTGTTTGAATTTCTTTTAAAAAATGTGTAAAATTATACCTGAGGCAACAAAATATTTGATTTGAAATTTAATAATAATGTTTTGAGGTTTTTGATATATGTAATTTTCTAATTTAATTAGAAAGAGATTACCTGTAATTTCTATAAGATTAAAAATAGTTTTATATGTTTATTCGTGGAATTTTCTTTTCAATTAAGTATATCATAATTACAAGTCGCAAAATATTTGCGCTACATTTGCAATGTATTTATTATTTTTATTAAATGATATTTAAAATAATTATACCCTATAAAAATACATAAAAAACAATTATTTTAATAGTAAAATACTCGTACATCATCTTGGGACAGTATTACCATTTATTATAAATCAGAAAATTATAATGTTTCGGTTAAATATTTTCTATTTTACTTTTTTGTGTAAAAGTGGAAAAGTTAAGTGTATTAGCATATTCCCGGAGAAATTATTTAAAAATGTCAAAATATTTTAACGAAACTGAAATTTAATAGATGGAATGATAAAAACTGAAAGTGTTTAAGAGTATGAATAATAGATTATTCATGGAGAAAAGTATATAACCGTGAATAGAAAAGAGAAATCGGTAAACATATAAATAAAAAGTTGGGAAAAACAATACTCATATACTTGAACTTTGTTGTTGCATTTTTTGTAAATAATACGGTAATAACATTATTAACCTTTCAAACAGCAATAGAATATATTCAGATTCAGATATTACAAGAATTTATTTATTTTTTCAATATAGAAATTTATAAATAATCTTTACGTATTCATTTAGGAATAGGAAAGTTTAAAATAAAATTTTACTTTCTTTGGCAATATTTACAAAACATATTAATAACAATATGTTTTTGTTCCTTTTGAAAAACGTCTAAAACAATATTGCATTAACACAATACAATACAATATTACATTAGTATTTACTCATAACATAAGAACAGAATAGGGTTGTTGCAAGAATTTTTATATGCATGCCAATTTTTAAAAAATATTATTCTTTAAATAAACTCCAATTTTAAAATATCATGAAATATTCATTTGATATTTTACAATTAATTAATGAAATTTGTTTAAAATTTTGAAAAAATCACGTGATCTCAAACAGAATGTAACGTCAAAGTTCATACAGTTTAACAAATGACAAATTTGAGGCTATTAATAGTTAATGCAATATAAGTACGTAAAGTTATTCTTTAGTCACGAATGGGTCAATTAACACACGAGCGCTGTGAGGGTTTTAAGAACCGTGACTAAAGATGCTTTTATCTCATTCCGTTTTAAAAAGTTGAATTTTACTTAGCCTTTTGACATTATGAAATGTCACTTTTTACATAATTGATACAAAATGAGTTTTGTAATATATCAATAATAATTTCTATAATATTAAATTAGGAATTATTGATTAACACCCGATTCTTCTACATCAGAAGGAAGAACAATATCAGAAGACATTCAGAACTCATTTTCAATTATGATACACATACAATGACATAAACATTAAATTAAAAAAAATATATATTTATTTTCACGGCAACGATTTGGTAAATTGATTTTGGAATATGTATATTGAGCTGTTATAGAAAAACCTTGAATTTTGCGTATTTTAAAATTATTTTAGCGAAATTAGATAAAGTTTTGTGCATAATACGTTAGGAAAACGTGATATTTTTTGACTCACATAATTGGCAAATATTGTATTCGTCGTCAAACAATATCACTCTTTTCATTACTGATTATATAAATAACTATTACGTAAGTGTATCGCACAATATTTTATCCTACAATAGAATCTAAAAGCCCAATAACAATAAAAATACTTTTATTTATGAATTAGGAGCACAATATTAAGGGCCAGTTTTAAAATCTCCGGTTAGCTTTAACTGTAAGTTAAGTAAACCATATTGAGTCGATTTATTTGTCATTTGACAGTTCAATTTTTTTTATTTAACTGACAGTTAAAATTTTAACTTGAGATTGTAAAACTGGCCCTGAGTGAATGAGAAGTTTGCCATGATAACAGAATATTCACCCTGGTTTGCAAATTTAGAGTGTTTAATAGATATTTACACGCCAAGTGAGCTAAGGTAATGTTTATTCATTAGAAGAAAGTTTAGTTAATTTCTTCGAGTCATCAAATAATATACTAGAATAATGATATGAATATTAAAGAAAATACGGTTCCCTTCATATTCAATAGATATAAAGTTAGAGAATTATAAATAGATTAACTTTAAAAAATCAGTCAGCCTTGCTATTTATCATGGAGACAGCTGATATATTCAAAAAATTCCAATTGACAGATGTCAGTTGGAAGTGCAAAACCAAATATGGAAAGTATAGGATCAGAAAGTGGTATAAGTTATAGTGTTCCCGCAAGTGACATGCAGTTGTGGCATCGCCTCAGGATTGGAACTTTTAATGCCGGGAGTACAAGAAAGACCAAAGTGAAGATGGAAGGACTGTACCGCAGAAGACTTCAGAGAGGAAGAACTGTGTGAAGAAGATGCGTTGGACTGGAATGAGTGGAAGAGAAGAGTAAGAAACAGCGACCCCAAATAAAATAGGGAAAAGCTGAAGAAGAAAGAAGGAAGTGTCAAGTGTAATTTACATAGTGTATGTTCATATTATAATTTTATTTATGGAATTTGTAAAAATAGTACATACATACAAACATTAAATCACGCATGTCCCACTTAGTGGGTTAGCAAAAACCCGAAAACAATAGTAACAATAAGAAAAGGAATAAGAGTAAGAGCTCAGCTGACTCACTTCACTCTTTAACAACATTCTTTTTTCGCCTTGTCCACAATCATCATAGCATTCATCCATAAGAACATATTAAAGTGATCCATTTTCGGTAGCGAATAACCGCATCCGGACCACAATAATAGTTATGCAACAATCATCCTTCGCCACACATTCCTATCCATGTACACTTCTCCTCAGCCTCATTCATGAACGTATTCATACATAAGAACATATTAAAGTGACCGATTTTCGGTAGCTAATAACTACATCCGGACCATAATTACCTATTAAAAAAAAATAATAATAATAAAAAAATAGTGTGTGTTCGTATTACAATTTTAGATGATATATAGAATCTTTCCCAAGGAACTGTTGGTATGGGACTTGTACAAAATACATCGAATTGACGGAAGGTCTTGTACTGGCCACAACAGATTTTTTTATCTACATATTCACTAATTATCTGCAGCCTTGATACATACATACGAGTATATGAACATATGCCCGATTTTTTGTGGGCAATTCAGAAGTTTTTGTAATAATCAAAAATCTTTTAAGAATTACAGTTTAGTCTAATTCTTGTGTTGAAAATAATCAGAATTTGACATTTTACTAGAACAATAATGCCAACATGTAACCATAAAAGTATCTATTTGTAATTATTAAGCAAAAATACCTACAACTTATTTGTCCATAGAACACAAACTACTAGAAATCTCATTACGAGCAATTCACACATATTCTCCTCAGTGTAGTATTGCGAAACTTGCATTTCGAGTGCTCCAACTCCACGCATATTTAATTTAGCAAACACCCGCTTTCTTGCGTTTCACTTGCGCTTGTCAGTTACCAGTTACCGATCGACAGTTTTCGGACTTCTGCCATGACGAATTTCACTCGGAATGTGACGATCATGTACTCAGCGCAATCCAAACAAAACCTTCACTTTCTAATGCACGATCCACGATCCGCGATCCACGACAGTGATGTTGATGAGCTACGTTACAGCGCGATGATCGAACGATCGCCAAAGGGAAAGATGATGAGGAACTAAGAGAAATTTATAGGCTTTTAAGATGGTATAAATTATTACTTGTTTGGTCAACTACTTTCTTTGATGAAGATATAAAAATAATGAGAAAATTGTTCTGTATCCGTAAATAAATTGTATCAATATATAATTGCCCGATACTTCAAGAACCGATGGTCGCGAAAAAATAGGGTTTTTGCAGGATTTTTATATGTTTTCTAAGAATTAAATTTTAAAAATTTTTATTCTTTATAGTGCGTAAAATTGCAGTTTATACATATATAGGTTTGTAAAACGGTTGTTTAGCAACAAATTTTAATGAATCACGGGTTGCCGAGCAACGAGTGATTAAAATTTTTATTCAATTTTGACTTTTTAAACTGTCATTATTAACTCCATAGCAACAACTATAAGTAACACTTTATTCACAAGTGAATTAAATTTTTTTAAATCACTCACAAAATTTTGACTCACTCTGCAACAAATAATGCATTTAAAATAACATCAGGTACGAAAATAACACTTACCATAATATTTATCAGACATTATCAGCCATTTTCATTATTTTTCACGGCACAGATGACAGACAATTCTGCCTAATCATTTTTATTATACATACATACTCATAATCTGATTGTCTGATCATTTATTTTACAAAACATTTAATAAAAATTCTGACTAGCATAGGCGCTGACTTTTCAATTACACCACGGGGGCGAAATTATAAGTAATACCTACAATAAAATAATAACTTACCAAGGATAAGAATGAATATAATTCGGGATTAATAATCTATAATTTATTTTACAAACAAATATTTATTTAAAAAAAATACATTAATTTGAATCTTTACAAATATTTTCTTAGAAGATTACAAGAATAATAATAGCATGTACATATTTAAGAGTTATTAAAGAAAACGTATTGCTTCTAACAATTGTTTTTTTAATAAAGTCATTTTCTAATTTTCCTAAATCTAGTGAATTTAGTTCTTCATTATGACAACTAATAATAGCTAATTGATTAAGTCTTTTTTGTGTCACTGTATTTCTCAGGTATGTTTTCATTCTTCTTAACTGAATTAATTTTTTAAGTTCAATTAAATGAAACATACTGTCTGGATATTTTTTAAAAACATTTACGGCGTCATTAAAAGAAGTAACGTTTACATTTTTACCTTTGATTATATCATGAAACATGCCCTATGCAAGTTAAGTTTATGTAAGTCCAAATCTTCTTTATAAAAATCACAGACAGTTTTTGAAGATATATTTGAGTTTGTTAGAAAATCTTCTGCATCGTTTAATAAAATTTGAGAGTCAGAACTAAACCTAATTGTCAGGCCGATGAGAACGAAATCAATAATTTCTTTATATATATATATATATATATATATATATATATATATATATATATATATATTATTGAAGCGTTGTTTCGGTGTAAAACTATGTATTTCTGTTGATCTACACTCATATCTAATTGGTCTTTTCCGTTTCCTATCTTTTTTAGGTCCATCCAAATCTAGGAGTTTCCACTCTTTTTCGAAATCGTCCCACGTCGAATCAAATCGTTCTTGCATGTCAAAAATTGTTTCCCGCAATGCATTAATTATATTAATGCAGGTTTTTAAATGTAGACTCTTACATTGAATGGCAGTATTTGCTGCTTCTAATGCCCGGTTGCACCAACACGGCTTAAATTTTAAGCGTCCCGTAAACAAAAAAATGCAAATCGAAATTTTGACTTCAATGCTTAAGAATTCATGTGACATTTCATTTCGATGCAATATTGTCTATTTAAGGAACGCTTAAAATTTAAGTTACGTTGGTGCAAACGGCCATAAATGTTTTAAAATACTAGCCGTAATTTTCATAATAATAAAAGTGTCTGCTTTTTGCAGTTGCTTAAAAAATCAATTTGCTTTTGATCCAGCATCATTTTTTTCTTCGTCATAAAATTTTAATAAGAAATCTAATAATTCGTTATAGTTTTCCAAGAGAGATGCAAGAGACGTATATCAGTATGGAATGATATTAAACGAGGTTTTTGCAGAATGGTAATGGTACGAGCCTATTGCTGACCAGCTACATTGGGAGTTCGAGCTAGATATCATACGTGTTATGTGTCTATGCATGAAAAGAATAGCGTTTCGACAGCCATTTGCAGGCTGATGACATCAGTGCCTGTCCTGAAAATGCACGGGGGCGAAAAGATACTTTCGTCCCCGTACCTAGATTAGCACGGGGGCAATTGCCCCCGTGGAGTCGGCGCCTATGCTGACTAGGAAGAAATAATTTGGAACTGTTATCGGTATTTGCTTATTAAACTGTACTTTATTTGGTAAGATAAAATGTAATAGATTAATAATTTTATAACGTAGAAATAGTAAGGCAGTAGTTCAATAATACGATGAATTATTGCAATAAAATGATTTACTGTGAAATAATTATATTAGTTGCGGTACCATGCAATAATTGTTCCCATGATATACGACTATGTATCAATGCTTGTATAATGTTCCACAATAATTAGAGTCAATATTCCACAATTTCCACAGTAAAGACAATAAATTATTTAAACGTCGAAATGTCAATTACCAACGCATTAATAAATATCTACGAGTATCATTGTTATACTGATATCTCTATTGTTAGAAAATAATACGTAGTTTTAGTAGCGAAAGTTAGAACTTGTTTAACATGACAATAAAGTCACATTATATTAAATTGCAATAGATAATAATAAGAATGTTAAAACATTAAAAGAATTTTTATTTAGTGCATTATAAAATAAATAAATAAATAAATATTTAGATAATATAATAGGGTTGTTGCGTTGCATGAATTTTTATATGACTTAAGTAGTAAATTTTAAAAGATATTGACTGGTACTATTTACAGTTAATCAGGGGTGATTAAGTTATGACTAAAATAGGAAATTCAGTTTTTTTTTAATCATCCAAAGTATTTTTAAATGGTAGCCATGGTAACTAATTAATCAGTTAGGGTGTCTAAAATTTTGAGTAAATATTACCTGTCATTGTTCTTTCAATTAAATATTGAAATTTGTGTAATATTTTTAAAAAGTCACGTGACCTGAAAGAGAATGTGACGTCAGAGTACATACAGTTTAAAATGTGACAAGCTATCGTCTGTTTTTTATGACTATTTCTGTTGCCAATTTTTTTATTTAATTATTTCCGAAAATAAAAATAAATTATGATTATTTTTCTTATTACTGTGAAAAATATTGCATAAACATTCTTATAAATTACTTTTTAAAAAATATGAAACTGGTTGATTATTTTGTATTTATCAAATATCATTTCTGAGACACCATGTTTTTTTTTAATACGACAATCAGATTAATTTAGTTTGCATCGAATGTGACAAAGTAGTAATGATTACTGTGGGAACAGGAAAAAGCGAATAACATTTTTTTAAAATATTGTACCTCACTCTGACTACTATTGTGGGTTTAAATCCTCCAATCTACTACGATTAACCCAAAAATTTATTTGTGTCAAGCAATTCGAAACTAGACAATGAATATAATATTAATTTATTATAATGTTCAGAATTATTTCAGACTGTAGGTTGACGACAACCAGAATTTTTGAATACTCAATAAATATAAATGTATAATTGATGAAATTGCTACCTCTTGTGCCACGTAGAAATCGAAATGTTACCTATCGATGGCTTAACTGTAATACCGCGTAAGTGAATAATACCTGGTTTTGCAGGAGAGCAAAAAAACTGTTTTATTTTTAATTTGTTTTAATATATAATATGTTAATACATAGATATGATTTAAGCCCGCTCGAATTTTCTTTACATACTAGGTATTGTTCATTCGAAGCGCACAATGATTCTACGCACAGTGATGTAAATAACTCAAAAATTCAAAAAATGTCAGATACGTGGTATTGCAGTTAAGCCATCGCTATGTAATAAGTTTGAGAACAAAACACTAAAAATTCACGAACTTCCAAACGCATGACTTCATTGGTTGTATTATGCTACCTGTTTTTCTTCTAAGTATTTCACCAACTCCGAAATGATTTAGAGGTTTGCTGAAATGCTATCATAAAATTTTGTCAATGTAGCTTATATTCATTTTTAAGATTTTGTAATAAAATTCATCAGTATTATTGTATATTCTTAGGTAGGTAATAGTATATTACATCCGAGATGGGAGATGTTTCATGACAGCCGAGGGCTTATGTATATTACCGAGAGGCGAAGCCTCGAGGTGAGATAATGCGCGAGGCTGTTATGAAACTCCCACCGAGGTTATGTATACTATTTTATTCACAATCATCCTCTTTTTAAATCAATAATTTTCAAAATAAATCAATGATTTATAACCTTTAATTTTATTCATATTTTGACAACTGTCTTAAAATTTGTTTAGCTTACTTAATTATGGGGATCTACGGCAATGTTGCTAGGCAAGCCCTATATAAACATTTCCAACCCAAGAGATTGAAGTGAAATCTGTTATTTCCAACCCAAGAGATTGTCATTAAAGTTAGGAATGACGTATTTTCCAACCTCCAAAAGGTTAGGAATCTGTATATTACTATAATGATTGTGAATAAAAAATATTTTATATTTTTCATCCTTTAAAACTGTATTTGCTAATAATAATAATAATGTATCAATAGCTGAAGATGGGCTTGCCATAAACCCGAAACGTCCGTAATTAAAGAATTTTACAACAACGTGGACCATTGAAGCCTTTTCATTTTACCTTTAAAATACTATTTCAACATAATTCATTTATTTCTCATGATATTGATTTTCATAAACTGAACAATACGGCTCAGTTTGCTGTATCATATTTTAACAAAAAATTGTGCAGAACCAACATCTAATCTTTTACAAAATATGATTCATAAATTATCGCACTTTGTACAGGCCTTCATATAATAATATACAAAAGATAACAGAGAATAAATTACAATTTCGTTTAGTACGCCTCTGTATGTGAAGATTCAAAACAGGAGCGGAACCGCGAACCGGTTCCCGCAACAATGATCCATGAACGTTGTTTTCATTGGGTTCCACGGAAACCATTGTTAATTACCAGAGGTGAAAATTAATTTGATTAGCAACTTCTCCGCGTGCGATACTCAACGCGTGAGAATAGAAACCATAGAAACCGATTCAGCACTTGTTACACACTGACGTTATGAATTTATATCAGGCTCAGGCTGTTGTAACACAAGTGAAATAATTACTTTCTTTTCACTAATTTGACAATTACGGTGTGCAGAGTTAGAGGTAAAGACTTTAGTGGAAATTATTTTATAATTATTCGGTTTAATGTGTGAGAGATTGTTCTATCTGGTTGGAGAAACTGAAAGAAAGATAAACGTAGCATCTCAGATTGATGAAATGATTAAAAGGTAATTAAAAGTGATTTTGTACAAGATTTTACTTAATTATTTAGAAATTTTTCACGTGGTGCAAAGATTATTCATTGTTAACATTTTCAATTTTAATAAGATGTAATGGGGTCCCGTGGCTGCGTGCCTGAATGTCTGGTCGAAAACCTGGGGAACCGGGTCCGATCCCGACCGACGCCAAATATTTCGAATTTTAAATGGCACAAAAGTGACGTCTGTGGTGCACTCTCCACTCCAGCAATGAGTGCCCGTGAGGTAACGCCTGGTAAGCGCCCGCACGGTACAAATATGTCATCATCAATAAAATTATCACATGAATATACATTATGTATAGTCATATATAAATATTCTAAAAATGCGTACACTTACGTAACATTCTCATTACAATCAAATAATATTACTACCAAGTTTATATCTCTACCCATTTTTGAATTATTGCCCCAAAAGTTAATATACCCCACATTTAGATAAAAACTTCAAAATTTTCAAAAATCTATTTTTTATGTATCTAGATACTTTTCAATGCGCTGATTCCAAATTTTGAAACCGTAGGTCGATATCTCTTTTCGTTCTCGAGATATTTAGATTCAAAACTGCCTATTTTTGGGTAATAACCCGAAAATGGGCCGAGATATCAATTTGGCAACAACACCATTCGATTCTACGGGCAAAATTACATAGGTATACCTATTTTCAGAATTTTTGAATACCGCATACAATCTCTAAAGCAAAATAACTGAAATTGGCCAAAAATCGCAAAAATCGTAAGGGGTACCCCTTACGATTTTTTCAGATTTTGGCCATTTTTAGGGGTTTTCAAACTTTTATTCATAAAAAATGAACCGGTTGGACGAAAATTATGATAATTGCTATACTTATGTATTTTTGTCCGCAGAATCGAATGGTGATGTCGCCAAATTCATATCTGGACCCATTTTTGGGTTATTACCCAAAAATGTGTAGTTTTGAGCAAAACTTTAAATCTAAATATCTCGAAAACGAAACGAGATATCGACTTGCGGTTTAAAAATTTGGAATCAGCGCATTAAGAAGTATCAAGATACATAAAAATTAGATTTTTGAAAATTTTGAAGTTTTTAAATGTGGGTATTTTGACTTTTGGGGCAATAATTCAAAAATGGGTAGAGATATAAACTTGGTAGTAATATTATTTGATTGTAAAGAGAATATTACGTAAGTGTACGCATTTTTAGAATATTTGAACAACTGTGCTAATTTTTAGAAATAAAAGTATTGAAATAAAAAAGGATAAATGCTATAAAAAAGTCTTGGAAAAGATTCTATATATCGAATAAAATTATAACACGAACACATACTATTTTTTACAAATTCCATGCCAAATTTTTTTTAAAAAGATTCTATAAATCCAATAAAATTATAACATGAACATACACTATGTAAATTGCACTTGACAATTCCTCTCTCAAGTCTTCTGCGATACAGTCCTTCCATCTTCTTTTTCGCCTGCTCGTACTCCCGACATTCTGATCCTATACTTGCCATATTTGATTTTGCACTTGGCACTGGCATCTGTCAATTAGATTTTTTTGCATATATCAGATGTTTCCATGATAAATAGCAAAGCTGACTGATTTTTGAAAATTAATCTGTTAATAATGTTTTTCTAAGAAAAAATGTTATTATTTGTTATTATTTATTTTATTTAATTTCACCTGGACATCTCCAATGGGTCGTATAGGGGATCCACATGCTAATTTACAAAACTGATTATTTCTAGCCCTGAGCAAGACTGTTGTCATAGTCGAAACGTAGGCCATGAAATAAATTATTTATATACGGTACGACAATTAATTCGCATTTTCTAAGAGTGGCTATTGTATAATATCGAAAATAAGCTTAATTATTCCCTACAGACTCAGGACTTTAACCAGATTGAGAAAATGCGAAAAATTCTTAAAAGAAATAAGAATATAAACCATTTGATTATACGAACTTCAAAATGTACCATCCTTACTACATAATAGTAGTTGGCAGTTAAAAACAGTAAAAATAAATTGCGAATACCGGAAATGTAATTGAAAGTTTAATTCCAAGGATTTAATTGTTTTATGTTGTAAGTTTTATACAAGACAGGCTTAAATTTCTATTTTACTAAATGCATGAAATCACAAAATGATGTAACGTACAGCCACAAGAAGATTAAAGGGATATGTCATTTTGTAATTGTCGGTGGACGCATAGCCTAGTCCAAATTCTTATGTATTTGATATTTCATGTGATATAACTCCGGCGCAGGTTGTAATCTGAACTCATTACCATCATGGAAGAGTGAACTTCCTATTTCGTAACACGGAGATATAATCTTTTATCGATCTTAATATGATGTTAAATTGTGAGTGGAAAATACATATTATTCATCAAGTGTGCCGGATGTTAACCCGGATTCAGTGACTTGGTTGTTTCTTTCATCACACCAAATATAAACAAAGGTAAGAGGTGTCATGTAGAAAATGTATTTACGAAATAAGAAATACGTGATATTTGTAAGTACGGTTATACAAGATAAATTCCCAAATAGGAGGAGTTTATTTTTATAAATTTCTCTTTCTCAAGAGGCAAGAAAAGGACAGAGTCTTCATGACTCAGGGACGACTAATATTTATATAATCGTAAGATATGTTGGCACAAAAGAATTTTTATTGGTTCAGTGACAAAGAAGCCATCAAAAAAAAGAACAAAAATTTTCTAATATTCATGTTCATAAAAATAATTAAAATTATTGTTTTCAAATTTCTCTATTGTCGTATAGTTTTTACTTCTCGCTAAGAGAGATATTGGTATCATGCTAAAAATCGCATATCCATATTGTACTGAAAAAGTACGTTTTGAGGTCCCTAGAATCCAATTATAACATTTTTACGATGATGTTTGGATGTTGTAACCACTTACGACATGTTTCATTACGGATTCCTCAATCGGATATACGAATAAATGGGAAGAGTTGATGGTTTTGGTAACAAATGGACAACCGGAAGTAGTAATACCTTAAAAAAATCTTCTAAATATTATTTTTTGAAAATTTATACAATTACAAATATTGAAGGACATCAAATTCTAAATTTGATAAATTTATTTTTTTCTTCTGCAGATTTAGAGATAAAGAAAGTAATATATAGAATAAACTGATGTAATATATTACACGGTCCAAACTACACCAAGAAAACCAATTGATAAATTCAAATGTTTGTAACATAGTTTGTAATTGACAGACAAATGTCAATGTCAAAAATCAACAGTTTTAGTGACATTACTGGAAGGTTTTTATAAAAAATACATTTAATTTTTTAATTATTTTATTAATTATTATAAATACCGCCAATCTAGCTAATGAATTGGAAGACTCTGACATATAGAAACTTCCTCATAAAATAAAAGAATAGAATTAGAAGAAATGACAAAATACACTTTCAGTTGTTACCTTAAAAGTCATTTTTGCGTAAAAGTTAAAAATTTAAAAAATCCGATTTTTATGTATTTAGATACTTTTCATTATTTTGATTTCAAATTTTAAAACCACAAGTCGTTATCTCCTTTCGTTTCCAAGATATTTATATTGGCTATAAATACCCAATTTTTGGGTAATAACCCCAAAACGGGTAGAAATGCAGACTTGGTGATATCACCATTCGATTCTATGGAGAAAATTAGATAAGTATACCAATTTTCAAAATTTTTGAACAACGGATACAAATTCCAGAGTAAAATAACTGTTAATGGCCAAAAATCTCAAAATACGAGTACCTATCGCTATTTTTTCAGATTTTGGTCACTTTCAGTTATTTTCTTCTGCAAATTGTATATATTATTTAAAATTTATAAAATTGGTATGCTTATATAATTTGGCTCGTAGAATCGAATCGTGATATCAGCAAGGCAATATTTCCACCCATTTTAGGGTTTTAACCCAAGGATGGGAGTTTTTGGATCCAACTTTGAACACAAATATCTTGGGAACGGAAAAAGATATCCACCTGCGGTTTCAAAATTTGGAATCAGAAGTATCAAATAGTGAAAAAATTAGGGATTAGTAATATTCAAATAATCAATCATTTAACGTTATGACGTTTCAAATGAAATTTTTATTTAATTTCTCTTAATATAGATGTCAATAAAATGAAAATTGAAAGTGTGAAAACCTGTAACTTGTTACTGTAATTGTCATTAATTAAAATTAAAATAGCTAATATTTCTTTCGGTACATTAAATTTAATTGTAATTTATTGTTGCAAACATTACTATTATTTATATCGACAATACAATTACATCAATTTAAAATCGTACAATAAGTGTCAATTAATTAAAATAAAAAGTAAAACCATTATAAAACATTTCTTTCACCTACGAATCGTTACTGTGGTAAGACAATTATATCAATAAAAAAGAAAAAAGTAAATTTCGTTGAGACGACCTTCAGTTCCGCGCAGTTGACTTGAAGTGAAACGCATTCTCTCATCAACACCAACCAAGACGAAGACTTTACCGCACAATTCATTTTCAGCGGCGACAGATTGTAAAAGCGTCGCTCTACTTGCTCCCACAACTTTTTTATTTCTTGAAATTTTCAAGCATTGACATTGGAAGAAATATAAAAAACTGTCTCTGGCGCGAAGTGCTCTATTGTATTTAAATTCTATTCAATTAAGACCACCAACTGAGACGTAAGAATACAAATTCTATACGGTTTTACTTTTCTGCAAATTAGAAATTTCGACACGAGGTAGTGTTAGGATATTGCTAAGACGAAGCGTAATAATCATGTTTTATATTAAAAGTTAAATAACCATATAGATTTAAATCTTTCCAGCACTATTCATATTTTTGAAGTAAATTGTATTTGAAATTTTTACTGCTAAATAATAGTTATATGTCTATTGCTTTATAAAAGATGGATAAGTAAATTACTATATTCTCGAAGTAAAATAGTTTATTCCAGAGATTTTCGTTTTATAAAACAAGAATAAAAATACTAGCTAAGTAAATCTATGGAATAAATTACTCCACTGATTTTCGAGGAAGTAAATTATATTCTGTAGAATAAATTTGACACATGTCAAAATTAATTATTTTATAGAGAACGCAGAAATTTATAGTAACCGAAAAGGATGGTTTTCTGTGAATTGCCAAATGGTATGTTCAGCAAATTTAAAAATAACGGATGTTGTTGCTAGATGGCCTGGTTCCGCACACGGCAGCAACATATTTAACAATTCATTAATAAGAGCTAGGCTTAAAAACGGAGAATTTAGTAATTGCTACTTGTTAGGGGATAGTGGATACCCTTGTAAAAATTACTTATTAACACCTGTACGAAACCCAACTACTCCAAGCCAACATAATGTCATATAACAGTTTCATTTGAACACTATTCCGGGGACCTATTTGTGAAACTGCATTAAATTCTTTACAAATCTCATCCCATGCACTATTTTTGCTTTTGACGCTTGCTACGTCTGTCTGCTTGTTTTCAATATTACTAATATATTTTTTTGTTATCTCTAACATATTCGCTTTATCTATTTCAGTATAATTCTTTCCCCATTCTCTCTTTTTTCCATTTTTAATGAGAACTGACACTTTATTTTTGACGTTTGAATAATAATAAACAATGTCTCTGTCGGTAAATCACTAGAATAAAATATTTACTCTGCAAGTACTTATTTTACTCTGCAACTTATTTTATAAAACAGAAATTTTTATTTACTCATCGATTAAATTTACTTTCAAAGTAATAACTCAGCAAGTTATTCGATGTTTATAAAACTGGGCATAAAAACACAAAAAAGTATTTTATTGACCAGACGAAGTCAAGTCTTTCAAGTAGTCTAGGCAGTGAATCTGCATTTTACTTCCAGCTATCCTTGGTAAAGAATGTATAACGATCGTGCTAAAAATCGCGTGTCGAGATTTTGATAAATGACCACGTTTTAAGGTCCCTAGAATCCGATTTTTACATTTGCACGATGATGTATACAGTATGTCCCCGGATTGAGTTTACAGAACAAAGCTTATTTTTTTTACAAAAAAATGCCAAGTAAAGATTTTTTTTTGTTTGAATTAAAACGTATGTTTTAGAATTAAAACTTTTAATTGATGCAAGGTTCTTTTATTATAACGTTTTTTCGTATTTTGTCCTCCTAATAATACAGTTATTACAATTTAACATTATTTTAGTTAGCTTTGAAATATTGACAAATGATTAAATGTCAAAAGTAATTCTTATTATTATAAAGTAAGAAGGTAGGTATTATTCAAAATAGAGAGAATTTGTTAAAGAAATGTTAATGTTAAAACAAGAAAAAAGAGAGTTAATTGAATAAAATAAAAAAGTATTTTGATTTTCGCTGTTTCTTTTTATTTATAATTAGAATTAATAATCATTTGTCAATATTTCAAAGCTAACTAAAATAACGTATGATTCAATGCAATAACTGTGTTATTAGGAGGAAAAAAATACGAAAAAACGTTATAATAAAAGAACATTACATTAATTAAAAGTTTTAAAACATGCTTTTTAATTCAAGCAAAAAATTTCTTTCCTTGTCATTTTTTCGTAAAATTAAATATAAGAAATTTTTCTTTTTGTAAACTCAATCCGGGGACATACTGTATATGTGTATGTGTGTATGGATTTTGTCACCGCTCTAACTCAAATAAAATCATTCAGAAATTTCTGTAACCTTGTATTTCAACCCTATTCTAATATGTAAAGAAATCATTAAATTGGATAACCGGCAAAGGCACTTTACTTGAAGCTCATAATAGTTTTTCATCAAAAAATACCATTAAATTAAAGATTATTGAATTTTCTAATGATATACATTAATACTTTTTCTATATATTTTATAGATAAATTTAAAAATAATCTTTTTTATAAATCCCGGAGCCTATCTTTTAAAGATAAACACAATTCCTGTGTTACACAGTTCATATTTTAAATATATGTAACTGACAGATAAATTTCACTACAAAAAACTAATTTCAAATTAGTAATGGTGACATTTTAAAAAGAAAATAGTAAATAAAACAATAGTTATATGCAAGGGAATTTAAGTTTGAGCATTAGTAAATATGTACGTATGTATTTAAATTCATAAAAATTAAATAGCGGGAGGTATTGTGTTGGCCACATCAGATTTTTACATATCGCACTCCGGCGAGAAGAGTGACACAAGTCCAAAAAATAGTTTTGCCTAACTTAAAGAAGACAGTTCTCGAATATAAAGTTACTTACATTAGCTCGAAACGAAAAGACATTAGCTTCATCTCTCAAAAAATATAATCTTGATTTATGGCACTATTCCTGATTATTAGAAGCATAATTTTGACCAATTTTATCTGATGAACTAAATTTTGACTTGTATCACTATTCTCGCCGGGGTGCGATATAATTTTTCGCCGATTATTTAGAATTAATATTAATTTTATTATTATTCTAAATGTTATTTCTATCGTGGTTATCATCATTTTGCAAAGGATTGCTTTGCAAAAATTAATTTGAATGATTTTATTGAATGCTATTATTAATTTAAAATATTTCATTATAGATATTTTATATCAAAACCCCTAGTTGCAAGCTCAGTATCACTTTCAAATTTCTTAAACATTTTAGAATTACAGTGACTAGAGGGGTTTTTAAAAAAATTCTTATTGAATATCATTGTTCATCATGTATAGGTAATATTAAGATGAGAATATAATTCATTAGTCACGTGACATGTGTTCCGCCAATCAGCATTCAGAATCTCCCTAGTGATGATAAAAAGCAAAGAAATTATCACATTTATACTAAGAAATTTTTACAACATTGACAGTGTATTTTAACAAAAATTCATTATATTCTCTCATTAAATATAAGCTCATGATATGATTAATAATCGAAGATATTGCCCGTGAAACCGAAACAGCATATTTCACTCGTCCTTCGGACTCATGAAATCTTGTTATATTATGTATGAATATAATCGTTAATTTTCTGATTTTATATTGCACCATAATACATAAACAATTAACTTTATTCGCTATCATTTTCTAGTTGATGAGTTGACGAGTAATTTTATAAAGTTTATCCAATTGGAGAAAATAGTGAGAAGAAAGTAAAAATAGAGCATGTGTTAAGTGCTTGTATATATTGTACGACAACGTCCTCTAATAAAATAAACACCAAACATACAAGTAAAACTAATGTCGATAGACTTTACGATCAATTAAAGTTTTTCTTGATAAATTACACAATCTCTCTAACATTAGGAAGAAAATTCCCAAACGAGTGAAAGTTTTTCATAAAATTCGTTCGTTTTGATAAATCTCCAAAGAAACTGTCAAGCTGTACTTGCTGGTTGGAAAGTAATTATAATTTTTATGTTCAGCTGTTACTTGAAAAGTACTTTCTCTCTTACTCTTCACCTTGACGATTCCGAGGTATTTTTCTACGTGAAATGATTCTCAAGAATGCGATCATGTTAAATTGAAACTAAATTTAATGCTTTTTTAGTACTCGTAGTTTCATTCTTGGATGATTATTGAATAATTAGAATTTTAATGGTGAATGAGTATGTGAAATTATAAATGGATAACTAAATGTAACATTTGCAAGATGACTGATTTGTTTGATAATTTGGATTAATAAGATAATAGATAAAATTTTAAAAAAATACGTTCTTATAATTAATAACACATAATTATAAATTTTATAATATTAACAAAACATCAGGGGCGGCTCTTGAGGTTTGTCGGAGGGGAGGAATAAATGTTTAATAAACTAAACGAGTTTCTTACCAACCAGTTGACCACATTGTCACAACGCTTAATTTCATCTAATATTTCCATTATTTACCTATTGTTTATTGCACTTACATTACACCCAATAGAAAATAAAAATAACCTACTACTGTACGCACACTGTACTACGCCGTAGCCGCCGTCGCGCCGCAGCTATCTATCATTTAGCGAGCGACAGCGGTCACGAATCATGCCGAGCATTCACGAAGAGCAATGGAAGGCAGCCTCCTATGCTTATACGCTTGTATAATGTGACTTGATTCACGTATCGTGTATACAGCATGTGCATGGACGAATGTGGGGTGTGCCTATAAGAACTACAAGCAAAACCATACAAAATTAATGAAAATAGAAAGAAGAATAAACATGAAAAAGTTTTTATTCTGACAAGTTAAGAGGAGGCTTAGCACAATACCTCTTGCCATTTCCATTTTATGTTACATAAATCTTATTCTTTATAAACAGATTTTTTTATAATTTTAAATTCATTGTATGACAATGGTTTTTCGTAGGTACTCTTCTAAATGTTCCGAAGGGTATATATACATATATATATATATAATTTTAAATAATTAATAATTTAATAAGAAATGTTGAATATACTTGACATAAAAATAATTTTCCAATTCTCAAAATTATTAATAAGTGATTAATTTTTTTATGGAAATTGTAAATAAATAGATATCTCAAAATACTTTTTGTTTGTTACCACAGTTTACATATTTTATATCTAATCTACTACTAATAATACCGTAATCAGAAGCAATCATTAAAATTGATATTCGCTACTGAACAGATGTTTCATTTTCAATATCATTGTTGGATTCTTATTTGATTTGTTGATTGATAAGTTTCCATTTATATAGGTTACAATATTTTTTTTATTTCTTATTAATACATATTAATTAATAGTAAATTAAATTTTCTAATTAGATATTCAGTTAGAGATAGAAAGTGTCTCAGGTGTGTCTGATGTTGCACTTTTATCACCCCAGTATATAAATCCTAAATTATATAAATTTACGATTTAGATATAAGTACTATATTGAACACAGCCCAAAACGTCATTATTTAGTATTTTAGGAATTAGATTTTTGAGTTTTTCAGGAGCACACTCTGCCTTGACGCGCACTGATTAAACAAATCATGTTCGTTGCTAAAATTTGTGCAAAACGTCACATTTACTATCAAAGAATAGCTTCTTAGCTTCTATTTTATGAAATATAATATTAACATTTAATCTGAAGCATCAAATTAAATCGAATTGTATAATTCATTCTTGTTGTTCTAAAGAGTTGCCATACAAACCAATAGATGTCATTAATGTTCTATTTGGAGTTGTTTTTATGTGAAGACCTAAATCCTAAATACTAAGTGCCAAAATGCAATGCTATTGTGCCTTATTAGGACTTTAATTCTAGCTTTGTGGTTGAAGCAAAAAACACGCAGAAGAAAATATCAAATGCTTAAGTGAAATTACAGTTATTTATAAGAATTAGGAAAATCTCTATCTAACATTCACTTTTTGCATGTTAATGTTTAATTTTAATGGATGATAGTTGTATTTCTATTAAGTTTTTGACGATAAGAAAGGTTTTCTCTTTGTGGCTTATTGACCCTGAATAAAGATTTTTGAACACATAAAATCAATAAATCACGAACAGGTTAATCATGTAGATTAAAAAATAGAAATTGGGATTATTTGTGCCCACACTCTTAAAACTGATGTGTGTGGTCTTTGTATTTGATTATTTTTAAACAGCAAAATAACCTCATTTTAAAGTAATGTTAGTTTCGAATTTGTCTTCTTTATTTAATTTTTCTTTTTCATATCCCTGATATCAGTAATTGGGTGGGGATTTCTTTTTCTCAAGGATGAAAATATTGGGTCCGAGGCTTATTATCTTGGCAGCATGCTTTTCAGAATTCTACATTCGCTTTTTGTTTCGGGAATAGGGTAGTTCCGAAAAAAATAAATGTTATTTTTTCCTATTAATTATGATATATAAACTAATTCTAAACATATTAATGTAAAAATTATTACAAAATATAAAACTTTTCATTCATAATTTCCATAAATAAAGTTCGCGGTGGAATTCTTGTGACGTATGTAGACTTTTAATAATTATATAGTTCGACTAAGTCTGTATGACTCATACAAGCTTGGTAGAATACCACGACAAAGCGAAGATGTTGAATTATATTTAATTGTATTATACAAATATTAATAGTACGTATATTTTATAATTATTTACTTGAATACGAGTACCAGATATTTTCAAGATATTTAATTCTTATATAGACAACTTCATAATTTTGCCATCAGGTGGCTGCACGTTCCAGTGAATGTACATGTCATTTTTAGTGACATAACCTATGTTTTACGTGTTAAAATCATATTTTATTTTTCTTTCCTATATCAGCAGTTTTAAAACAAGGTAATGAAACTAATGAATTTGTGTGAAAATGAATAATTTCTTTTGAAATAGTGCTTCTCTCAAACATATAAATCGTTTCAAATAAAAATGGTAGTATTGTGTACAGAGTGCACATCCGAGAGTGTACCGCTAGGGCAAGAAAGACTGTGATTGGTATTAATAAAAAACGTCACCACGGGAAAATTTGAAATAAGAATTTTTTTTAAAAAAAGTATATTTTGAAAAATATACAGTTGCCAGACATAAAATATGTATTAAAGTGAATAACTTGAACAATTCTTTCAGAAAAAATAAAAATAAATTGGAAAATGCGCAACTACCCTATTTTTGGGTTTTATATTATTAGAATAGAAAATATTATGATAGTTATATTTAATAAGTAAATTATATATAAATTGGCTTTGCATAGAATTGTAGCAAAATATGACGTTAATTTGACACTTTCGCCTTGAGTGTACGTTTGCTGGCGAATATTTTGAGACGCTCACAAATTGTCGCTTTGAGACAAAAAGCGAAAACAAATGTCTTATTTTATAGAATTCTAAAGTGCATACTGCCACTACTGTTGTGGCCAGCGCAATACCTCTCGTCATTTCCGTTTTGTTACATAAGTATCGAACTTAACATTTCTTGTACAAACAAATAATTGTAATTATATCTATTCTTTCATTCTATAAGGAATCTTGTTCTCCTTTTTTAAAATGTTCAAGATGGTTCCTGGTTCCAATTCATTGACAGGATTGGCGATAAATCTTAAGGATATATGTACTATTACTATTAATATACATACCTACCCACAATTTTAATTATTTAATTACAAGTTCTATAAGAAATATTAAATATACTTCCCGGAAAAATCTTTCAGTAATATCAGTAAAACATTTGAATTTGACAACTGGTTTCCTTGGTGTAGTGTGCGGACTGTGCGATTTATTGCAACAGGTTATTCTATATATTATATTTTCTTTATCTCTAAATCTATAGAAGATATAATCAAATTTTTAGGCGTATTAGTTGGACAATTTTATGTCCTTCAATATTTGTAATAACTAAAATTTTCAAAAAATAATATTTAGAAGATTTTTTTAAGAAACAGCTTCCGGTTGTCCAATTGTTATCAAAACCTTTTCAGCTCTTCTCATTAATGTCATATTGAGGAATACGTAATTTAACAGGTCTTAAGTATAGTTTTTGAGGAAACGTCCTCTCAATATCCAGACTCACACACATCCACACACTCACACAGACATCATCGTAAAAATGTTATAAACGGATTCTAGGAATCTTAAAACGTGCTTATTCACTAAAATCTGGATATGCGATTTTTAGCATGATTCCAATACCTCTCTTAGCGAAAGTTACAACGGCTTCTATTTCAAATAAATATAGATATGTTTTTATGATGTAATTAATTACATAATTGATAATAACTTAGGGTATATTCTAAAAATAACAAATTTTAACCGTGGTTAACCAAAAGTGTTCCAATAATATCAAATGGTAAAAATTGTACATTTATGAAACATGGTACCGGTTAAAATGGTTGCAACCGAAGAGCACCAACGCAACCATGATTTTTACTCGGTTTTGCCGGTTACATCTTCTGTCCTTTTTCATAAGATGTCAGATTTTATAGGTTAGTGTGGTTAGATACTATTTATTGACTCCTTGATGTTTGCATCTATTTTCTACGGTTTACATTGTATGTATTTTAATTTTCCCCTCCATAATTTAGGATTATGAAAGACGATAGACGTAATGTTTTGAAAGAAAATTTTAGGGTTTCCGCGAATCACCCGCGAATGAAACCGAACTGTTTCAATAATAATAGTCACGTGACTAGAACCAGTTGGTAACCGAAACCGTGGTTTTGGTTATTATATTTTATTTTTGGAATATACCCTTAATAAACGATTGAACCATGGTTAAATTGAGGGAAATTGCCATAGATAACTAATCTGTACCTGTTTATAACAGTAACGGTCGGTAGAGAAAACAAGAAAGCATAATTTGAGAAATTCATTGTCAAAAGTGTGAAAATTAACGTAATTTATCTAACTGTTGACACAGTTTCAAATTGGTCGCACATACACAAAAACAGTATCTTCTCCGTGCGAAATTCTGTGTAGAATATTTTATGGTCCGTTTGTTCCAATTAGCCCAGGCATTGTGCCTACCCAAACACAAAGATGCTCAGAGTTTTCTGACAGCACGCACATCATTTTTTACGACATACAACAGTTCTCCGAATATTTTAATGTGAAAAGCATTATTATTTTCCAGCAAAATGTAAATTGTATTTTTCTTTGAAGTGCATTCTAACGAAAATATTTATAAAAGAGGTATTATTTAATTAAGTATGTTTTGTTTCATAAAACAATAAAAATAATTAAGGTTGTTTTTCTTCTCTGTATTATAAAGGTAAAGTTTTATTTGTACAAGTGTGATGAACATTTCTCATTAACTTATTTTTTTTCTTCAAATACTTTTTTATACTCATGCATTCAAATGCGATGTTTCGTATCGACCGAAACGTCAATTTCCTAAGTCTCCACCAGAAAAGTGTACGGGAAATTTTGGAAAGAAACATTCCTATTTGTAAAGCATTTCTTAAAAAATTATATTTTTAATAAAAAATCTGATATTGCCAGCACATTAATTTCCGTCAATTCTATGTATTTTGTATAAATCCTATAGCAAAAGTTCCTTGGAAAAGATTCTATAAATCCAAAAATTTCACTTGACACTGACATCTATCAATTAAAATTATTTGAATGTATTACATGTTTCCTTGATTATAGCAAAATTGGCTGATTTGTAAAAGTTATCTCTTTATAATTATTTAACTTTAGAACTGTTCACTATTTTTTATTTATTTATTTATTTATTTATTAATCGGGCCACACAACAGGACAAAATCCCAATAACAGTGTAGCACTAAATAATTTAACAAAATTGGTTACATTGTTGCCATAAATAATATCTATAAATTTACATAAATTTACATTAGAGTGAATTAGAAAAAAATAAAAAACCGTATAGATATTCTTTCATATTGATAATCACATAAAATATAAAATATCAAAAATGATATATAGCTGCGTTTTTTCTACAAAAACTATTAAGAACTTCAAATAAAAGAACTTCCGATTGACTAATTATAACCAAAATCTAAACAGCTCTTCATATGGATGTAAAGAAGAGGAATACGAAAGAATTCTAATTTTTGGAATGAGCCTGTTTCACATTTTTCAAAAACTATTTTAAATGAAAGTTTATGCAATGATTTTCTTAGTAATAATTTTTATTTTAATAATTTGCTGTTATTTGTGGAAATAATTAAATAAAAAGATTGGCGTCCTGAAAAACTACCCCCCACTCCTGTGACGTAGAAACACATACATTAATAGCCAATAGGAAAATAGTTTTTCCATCACCTAGGTTTATTCATATTATTTATATAAATAAACGAAGGCTTACAGTTTGTCACATGTTAATAAAAAATCTTTTAATTTGACATTTGACGCTGACATTGCTCATTGTAAATGAATAATAATTACACTCAAGCTAAGTCGGACAATTTACCGAAGGTCAGTAGCTGGATGGTGGCTGAATTTATATCAGAGAATGATTGTTTTATTGCTACCGAAATAAGGGGTGTTAAAGATCTGAGATAAAATAAAATATAAGAACTGAATTTACTATATAAATTGATAATATATTTTACTTTAAGGTTCTGGTTATGATTCTTACATTGAATCTGCTATAGGATATGCAGATCTATGTCAAGAAATAATATCTGTATAGTAGATGTAAAGTTTGCCCTAAACATAAAGTGAAGCAACAAAAATATACTGTTATCTTGAAGGTGGATGAAAATTGAAATGATCTTCACAAACATGAAAACACGATTTTTCTGACATTATCAGCTCTTCAACCTATTGCTTCTAGCCACAATTTTCTTTCCATCGCATCTTTTGACAAATTTATAAACTCTATAGTAGGTTTGTTCCTAACAGTATTTTTGTAAGAAGGCACAATACAATATCGTAAATTACTCATTTTATTTTGAACTTTTTATTACCTACATATTATACAACTGGAACCAATCTTAAAAATTTGACATTTGTTTGACAACTTTGACAATACACTTGACACCAAACACAAAAATTTTTACATTATAAACGGACCAATTAGAACCGCTGAAGATGTATGTGTTCTGACGTCACATTCTGTTTCAGATCACGTGACTTATTCAAAATTTTATCCAAATTTCAAAAATTAATTGTAAAATATCTAAAAGATATTTCGTGATATTTTTAAATTTGAGGCACTTTAAAGAACAATATCTTTTAAAATTTAATACTTAGAAGTCATATAAAAATTCTTGGAACAGCCCTATTGTAGTATTGGAGTAATCGTCGGAGAAGTTTTTATCATACACAAACACATATACACACATCATCTAAAACTAGTAAAACCGTATTCTAGGGATCCTAAAAGGTGCTTAATCATTAAAAACTCACTGTCGAATTTTTTGACCAAAGACAATACTTACCTTCTTCACCTAAAGGTAAAAGAAGGTTAAAAGTTTAAATTACTTTCGAAAGTGTTCAATTGATACAGAAAATTAAAAATACATTAATTCCTTTGTCCTCAAATATTAATATTAATAAAAAGGAAGTTAAAGATCAAATGAATAATGTGAAAAAAGATCTGAAGTAGCTGAAAATATCTAATTGAAGAAGCGTAATGAAGAATAAAGATAAGTGGAGAAATTAGCAAAGTTCAACATTTTCAGAGGGTTGCTATATCTTTAATGATGATGATTAATACCAAACAAAATGAAATATCTCTTACTTATTTTCCGCAATAAAGATTATATTCCAGCTAAAAACAGCATACTTTTACAGAGAATAATGAAAATCTCGACATCACTTAATCTTTATTGTGAACTTTGTCTGGTGACATTTTTGTGTAGGAGTTTTATCTTTCACATTTTTCTTTTTTCCCTTCCAAGTACACGAGTTTATTGTTGGTTTATTATTTTCCAGATTGTTGTTTTATTTTATTTTTTTTCCTTTATATTTTTCAGTATATCGTGGCACTTTTGTTTTTGTAATGTTTTTCTTCTAGCTAGGTTTAAAAATATTTTATCTGCTAACACATAAGCGAAAAATAGTTTGTTGTAAGAAATATATGAAAAAACAGAGAGAAAAAGTTAGTAGTAATATTTTGCTGTTAAATTATGGTAAACATCACTTTAGTCTAAAATAGTTTTTGTAAATAATAAAAAGTGTCATTTGGAATAAAAATATAACATAAGTAGAATAATTTACATTCTAGATCCAACTTTCAAAATTCCTATTACAGACATTTTCATGAATTTATAATATGTACTATAACGGTGTTCCTATTTTGACAAAAAATTTAATGTGACATTTATGTGAGTGTTCTCTCTTCTTTGTGAAGCATGGACCAGTTATTTTACCTACATTTGCTTAAATTTAGCTAAGCATGTTAAAACTAAATTAATATATCATGGATAAAAATCCATTCATTGTTGGATAACAATCGCATCAAAAATAGAATTAATAAGTATCAAATAAATTACCTTATTAAGATCATATAGGTATTTTAAATCTGTAATATTAAATGAATATCTAAAATGTTTCGGGGCTTCCATAAAATAAATTGCTGATATTCTCTTTTTTGGGTTATGCTTCCCAAAGCTCATACATCCACTTTTGGGTAAAATCATCAAAATCTTCAAAAATCTATTTTTTATACTTTTAGATACAATAAGTACAAAGCGTTGATTCTAAATTTTTAAACCGCAAATTAATCTAATTAAAGTACAATATTTAATTTTCATAAAACTTCGTTAGAAATTAAGATTTTTTTATAGTCTAGCTACTGACAGACTAAATTTTGTTCAATCAGTATCTTTGTCTGTTTTTCTTCGATTCTAATACAAAATGGCATCTTTCTCGGAAATAGTTGAAGATCAGATCTTCATGTTGATTAAGCTTAAATTTACTCATTTTGGTGAAGACTATATGCCCTTAAAGCTTGTATCTGAAGTTGTAGTACATCCAGTATACATTACATAAATTAATCTGCAAGTTCCATTATGGAGTAGGGGGCAGCAATTCCATTTGTTTGTTGCTCAGCTTTTTCTTGGTTTTACAACTTTAAGTGGTAAAAAGTGCAAAACATAATACTTTTCATGTAATAACAATTGTTACATATATTAGAGAATATAATGCTAGATATAAATGTAAACTAGAAACCACATTAAAGTGAAAATTTGTCATCAATTAAGGATATTTGAAAAGGATTTCATTATTTAAAAGAAAGTTTAACCACATAATTATTTAAAAAGAATAAGTAACAAATTGATTTAAGTACTCTGTCGTCAAATTTTGTATGAGTATCATCCATCATAAAAATAACTAAATGCAGTTAAATCCTCCTGAATACAACCTTATCATTAACTCCAGCGCCTTGAGTTAGTTTATAATTAATATGTAATTAGGTATCCGGTATCCTGAAACAATTGGTGTAAAAAACCCGATCCGAGTCGTCGATGAAAGAGTTGTGAGGATCGTCAAATGTTTGTTAGGCCTGCGGGCGAGCCGTGACGAAATCATAATCACTTAGCACGTTCCGACACGCACGGAGAAGACTCGGAGTTGGAGTGCGAGTGAAAATAGACATGGCGATGGCCTGATGGCGCCCGGAGAATAACAAATTGAATTCGGCGGAAGGGGCGGGGTGGAGTAGCTTCGTCATTTATGTCCTCGGCAGGAATTCTCAATCTTTTTGAAATTGTCGCCGAAACGTAGAAAGGAAATCGTAGATCTACGTTTCAATTAAGATTCATTTCCACCGATTGCCCTAATGCGTAAGAGCTGTAATTAATGCTTAAGAATTAAGAGCAATGCATAAGAACAAAAGATTGCAAACTTCTAACCTGAACTGTCAACTGTCAATCTATTTTATAATTATTAAATTGTTAATATTACGGTGTGGATATAGATACAGAAAATTATATATATCACATAAGAAGAATTGCTGCTGCAATTGCAGTCTGCTAGACAACAAGAAATAAGGGAAAAAATTGTGACATTTCTGTTGAATTAGTCACTAATCAAAATAGCTGGAAATGGTAAATTGTCATAATGCATTAATGGTGCTATTCTGTAACATTGCTCTAAAACACTGTAACTCTATACGCTCTATAAGCTATAGAGCTCTATAAGATCACGCCTTATAGAATAGTAAAATTACCTATTCTGTAACTCTCTCTGTATCAAGTCTGGCTATAGAGTTGTTTTGGTTGTTATTCATGTCAAACTGTCAAATACTCTATAACCATATTTTTGACAAAACGTAAATGAATCATGTATAACTCTAATAATATGTAAGTATATATTTAATTATATTATTAAATTAATGTTTATTGTCATATACATTTTGATTATTGTAATTGTAATTCTTGTTGCTTTTGTGATATAAATAAATAAAATAAATATACCATCACGGCGTATTGCTGGGTGGGCCAATATGCTTTATATGCAGATATCGGTAATGATGATGACATATTCGTTTTCTGCGGTCGTTTAAGATTCGAAATAATTTTGGCTTCGGTCGGGATCGAACCCGGTTCCCCAGATTCGCGACCCGACACTCAGGCACTACGAGACCCCAGTTATTATTAATTATTAAGACATCATTTAATTCTTATTTTAAAAATTCTATTAATTTCATTTTCATTAAAATTTTTCACAACAAAATTATTATTAATTATTGTAGGTCATAATATAACGTCCGCACAAATTAAATAACTGGTTCTAAATAGATTAACGTGTTGTATCTTAATTTTCTTTTGTGCTTTTGTACCGCTATATTTTAGGTAATATATTTCATCCCATAAAAGTATATCAGATAGGTATTTGATATACTCAACAATTTATTTCTTAGGTTATATTTATTCAAGTATTAAGGACAGTACGTGGTTCCTACCGTTTGAGGATGATTTTGGAGATCGAGACGAAGTCGAAATCCTCAATACATCCGATACCGGTAAAAACACTTATTTACCGTAATGCTTATTAGGTTTTTTGCACGATCGATGCACAATAATTATTTATGGAACAAGGATGTAAAGTATAACTTTTTTGGCCGAGTGCGATGTTTTACGAGATAAAAAATACTATTTTCTACTCCCATGCGTGAAGTGAGTACTTCACGTATCAATTTTTATGTGTGAAGTTTAATTTTTTGCACACTGTGTGTGAAGTAACATTTCACGCACCGTTCATTATTGTAATATTACAAACTGAATTGTATTTTAATAAAACAAAGCTGTTAAACACCCGTAACGTTGGTAACCATGGTTACACAAATCGATTTAAAAGAATGACAATGTGAAGAAAAAATATATTTTATTGTAAGGTCGTAGAAAAAGTATATTATGTAACACGTGTGTGAAGCCTATTTTACATTCGGGTGGTTTGCAAAATTTCAGCTTCACACACTTGCCACATAATATACTAATTTACGCACGTGTTAAATACAATATTTGTCCTACAACCGAAATGTTAGTGCTATTTCTCATAATACTGACTGCGAGTATACAGGCATTTTCAAATAGTGTTAGATGACAAGTAAATTAACAATTAACCGATTGTGCATGTAGCCTAGTAACGTATTTACTTTTCACGCACTAGTACTTGAAAAATAACACTTTACACATTGCAAAGAATGCGTAAAAATATCTACACGGTTGTAGAAAAAATTATTTTATTTATTTATTTATTAATTTGGTAGAACAGGCTTGGAAACCCTATCGGTAATCATAAAAAACCCTATGGTGCAAAAAAACTCCATATGTCTACCAATTTAATAAAATTATACAAGATATGGCCGCGAATCTGAGGACACCAGTTAGATAAATTTGAAAAAGATTACGTCACTGTAGTAAACTGTACAACTTTCGTAAGCCCTCAATAGATGTCTTGGCCCTCTATATTTTTGCTGGCATCAGGCACACAAAATTTAATTTTCCTTTAATTTTAGGGTATCGTCCATGGTTGTCTTCTCAAGGTGTTTTTTATCTACATAGTTTATTGCTTCATATCTACTTCGTTTCGCCGTCATTAATATTTTCTAGACAACTTTTATTGTAATTTTCAATTTATTTTCTCGTGTATATGTATACTAGCATATTATTACACTGGTTGTTTTATAAGTAATTTATATACTTTCATTATTACTTTACAAATAAATGAAGCATATGGAAGACGTGTTATACGCCGCATAATGATGAGTATTAATTGTATAAAAGTTTGAGAAACACTATGGGTTGAGTTTGGAGAGAGAAGAAGTGCAGCGGTTAGGTGTTTGTATGGGGACTACGACTCAGTGAAAGTGGTGAGTGTGAGAAAGTTAAACTCTCTACTGCCTGACTCCGCTTCGACTACGTTCATCCTGCGTTAGTATGTGTCCTGTGTCGGCCAGGGCCACACAACACACACAAACACGTCTGTGATACCCAGTGAGTGACTCTTCATCTGTGTAGTGCAGTGATGATGTGATTGACTTGTTTTGCTGCCATCATCATGAGGAGCATCCTGCATTCCATCGTACTCGCTATCGTTGTCAGTTTCTTACTGACGAAAGCTGCTGACCCACCCCTGCAGGAAGGACTACAACTCAACCGACTCCTCCAAGCTGCAGGAGACTCTCAATACGCCCGATTATTACAATTAGACCACATACAACCACTCCTGCAGCTATACAAACAAAACTCCACAGGGGTAGTGGCACTTGCACTCACAGATATTCCTACAACAAGTACTGAACAGTTACCAAACACACAAGACTTTGTAGCTATAGATTTATCTCAACTAGTTCAGCAGCAAACCGAAATACCTTTCAGTCAGTTACTGCAGCAAAACAAGCAAAATGAAGAAAGTAAAAACGTGGAAACACAAACAATACAAGAGAATAATAATGATGGGATTCCCTTGTCCCAAATAATACAGAAAAACATCGAGAATACAGCTTTAACAGTAGTGGAGAGTGTAGCAGATTTACCACAAATTGAAACGGAGAGACAAATCAGAAGAAACGATTTTGAAACTTCTGGGCCTGGGTTGTTAACTCAACCTGACCCAGACAGTGACTTTAAGCCATCTTTGTTACTTTCCATAGATAATCCTAGAGAAACCGAAGGCGCCAAACCCACAACCATAAAGGAAAGTTCTACTCGTTCAACACCGAATAAAATTAACTTCGAACAAGACTTCATCACCTCTCCTACAGAAGTCCATCGCTATTACGAACCCAGTACCTCCGCCTCTGAAACCTACCCTTACTACAGTCAATACGACCCTCCCAGGGAAAATTACGAACCCCCTTCTAGGGTTCGTTTCGAAAACACAGGTTATGGAGAAGAACCTAGATATTCTTATCACCGTTTTCGACCGTATCCAAAACAAAGTTATAGGGGGGCAAGGAAAATCCCTTCGAGGGAAAGGGGGCAGTATAGTGAGCCTCCAACGCAGTTTGCACAAACGAGAGATCCGTATTATGAGCCCTGGAAGAATCCGTGGAGAAGCCGTGGACCCAGGGTGATCTTCCCCAGTGATCTAGTGACGTTCAGAGATCAACAGCAGCAAGAACCGGATTATCTTGCAGGGGATCAGAACTTGCAGGATATACAAGAGACTGACACACGTGATAGAGGCAAGTTATAAGTCGTTTAATTACTATTAGAAATTAGTAAGAAGTTTAACTGTTTAATGAAAACAATGCTCAATAATATTAAAAAATCCCTAAACCTTAACTAAAAACGATAAAACTAGATACGTTGCCATCATCAGTAAACTTACGTCTAAGAACAAATCAGTTTTGGATTACTAAACATGTCAACCATGCCAGAGGTCCAAAAACAAATCTGAAAAACAGAGCAGATTTGTTTTTGGACCTCTGGCATGGTTGACATGTTGAGTAATCCAAAACTGATTTGTTCTTAGACGTAAGTTTACTGATGATGGCAACTTAGTTGCCGAAAAATGCTAGTTTTAGCTTTTTTAGTAAAGGTTTAGGGATTTTTTTTTAACTATTATCTATTTAATCTTAGACTGCAATATACTTATTTTCGTAACAAGTTATGAAAAATACCAAATATCATGCGAGTGTAAATTGACGCACGACACGTAGCGGAGTCAATACACACGAGGTAAGATATTTGTATTTCATACAAGTTATGAACATTATTTTTTAGACGAGCTTAAATAAATTTTACTTTTTTTTACAAAACTGAAATTTAGGTTCAAACGTACGGACAGCTGACAAATGAATAATGTATACATATAGCCAGAAAATAATGACATAGTAACCTAGCAACCGTGTCAACTATTACGATATGAAATATATCGTAACACTAATGTCTAAGTTGACCTTTCAGTGTTAGGATACTACGTTGATATGTCATACTTATCACAATGGTCGTCTAAAAAAGTTTTATTAAAACAATGCTCTAGAATTATTTTTAAATAAAATATTAATGTTGATTCATTTTACAATTTTCCTAAATACAAAACATAATGAACTGTATTTACATTTAAAATATTCCTATATAAAGATTGGTATTTTTAAAAAAATTGATAGATTCCGGTCGCGTCATATGAACAAGATTTTGTCAAAAACCAAGCAAAAAATTAAAAGGTTATGTTTTTAATTCTACAATAATCAAACTAGTCCCTCTCTGTATTTCAATATATTTTTGTAAAGGGTATCACAGTTTTTCATTTTTTAAATATGTATCAGTTTTTTCTCCATTTTCATGGGCATGTATTTACACGAAAAACCAAACAAGTCCAGATTATGTTTTATTTATTTAAATTATAATGTTTATTAAAATGATAATCTTGTTTTTATGCTTATTGTATATTTGGAGAAAAATACTGCACTCATACAATGATTGATTTTCATATTAAAAGTATTATTTTTTGTTTGTTAAAAATGGAATCCTTCAGTTAATTAATATTTTGTTTATCAAAATAATAGAAAGTATTAATAATTGCATGAACAATAAACATTTAAGAATTATTTTGAAAGAATTATCATTTTTAGTTTAGCGTTTCTCTAATTACAAGTTAAGGATATTATGTATATTTTATTTTGTAATTACATATATTTCCCTTATTGATTTTTCAATTTAAATTAAAAAAATTCGATTATAAATTACAGTATCAATATATTTTATTTTATTAATTATCTTTTGGGCACAGAATGAAAGACCAGATTTTGAAGTCTACTAATGTAAATACAGTTCTTTATGTATGTGGAACTAAATATTAGAAATTATTTAAATAATGAAACATATGATAACAAACGGCAATTACATATAATATTCACAAGAAAATTACTTCAAGAAAATGCAGTAATACACTTATTCAACAATAGTTTCATAGTAATAATGTGCATCAGTTTCTTTAAAATGAATAGCTAACTAAAATATATATTTTTTAAATTGGAATAATTTTTTAAAATCTATAATTATCTGTTTTTAATAACAATAATGGACATATTCAACAATGTTTTCATGACAATAATATACATTATTGTCTTTAAAATAAATAGCTATTAAACAATATATTTGTCTAAATTGCTACAAAATATTTGATAAATGTAAACATCTGTTTGCTGCAAAGATCGTGTATTTCGTTTGAAAAATCGATAAGATATAAAGATACTTTTACTATCGTTACTATCCTAACCTAACAGTGAGAGCAGTTGGCAAGCCTATCCGACTGATCTACTCCGATGTTTATTCAAGAAATTAACATTTCACGCGGTGAAACTATAACAAAACTAATATTTAACGCCTTGAACTTCACGCAAGGCTGATCACTCTTGTCAAAATATACTTATTTGGATTCGAAACTGTTTAGATTGTAGATTGTTGTTATTTGTTGTTGTTACTAATTTGATATGATTAAATATGTGTGCCAACAATTTACCTCAATATACAATTCCAATTATTGTTATCAGATTTTGCAAATGCGTAAGATTGCGAAAATAAATCACTTTTTGCAATATTTGTCAAGCCGGTGTGAAACGGTCAGTTTATTTATTAATTTTATTTGTCAAACGCTGCAATCAGTGAATTTGAAAATTCTTGCTTGAAAGGTGTCAGATAGTCATTTGTTTTACTCATGTAATTCTTACAATTATTGTTTGAGGGCAGCACTGATTTTCAAGAAAATACAGAGTGATAAAAAACTGATTCAGTTGGCAATAACGAAAAATTACTTAAAAATGGTAACCCTGATACAAAAATTTATTTTCTGTTGTTGACATTGACAATTAAAAATTTAAATTTGGGTATATTTACAATTTTTTATTAAAATGGTTTTTGTTTCCCTTACCAACGTACTTTTATTTCTTACTTTACCTATATGCAATAATCTAAAGCATTTCAATCACTCAAAATCCTATTAGCTGTCAGATCCCATCTCTGACATAACCTAAGTATTTGTATTTATTGTCAAAATGGCATGTTAAATTGTATTGCCGCCTTCACCTGGTTTTGTGTAAACTGAATCATTTCTTTTTGATCACTCTATAATAGGTATAGTTTTATCTATTGAATAACTATGATAAAATAATAACGTAGTTGTTTACTAATTTATTCTAAATAAGCAAATAAAAATAATTGATAAATTTTTAGAGATTCAACATTATAAATTTTCTATTATTTACTATTTTTCTAATCTTTTTATTTCGATAAGTTACCTACTATTCAAATTAATTCATAAATGAAAAAATATTTACTATTTTATTTCTGAAAAAAGCTTGCTGATTATAAAGCTACTTAATTATTGAAAACTAATGTTTATTGGTGACGCGGAGTCTGACATCCTCCATTAATATATTCGCCATTAGTTTTAGTTTCTGATTTTTTTTTAAATATAGTACATAATTAAAGTAAGAAGAGTAACCATCCGCTACTTGTGCGTAAACTACTACAGACAAAATTAGGAAGGTATGGAAAAAAAGCACGAAAATATTCGAATATTACTACACGCCACCATTGCAGAGTTAAAACATCTAGTTTCTTCATATCTACAAAAATCTAAAATTATGTTATTATTCCATATCTTTATAATTTATTTCTCATTTACTTACTTATTTAACCTTAATAACAAATGTCAATATACAAAGAGTATCAGTTTTGAAAAATAGAATTACGACTTGTCACTTGTCCTATTTAAAAAATTTGATCAAATTCAATGATGTGATGTCACGTCACGGTTTGATATTCAAAACACTGAAGATTTTATGAAAAAACTGACCGTCCGAAACGGGTTTGAGTGTTTAAAATTTCGTTAATCTCTTGAAAGTGAAAACTACAAACATTAAAAACAGCTACGGCCTAATTTGTAGTGCTTGAGAGAAAACTAATTGCCATAAACATAAACGGTTTTCTATAATTTTGCTACTTGAATATCAAAACGTTTTATTTTCTTATTGTATAAAACCAGAAGATTTGTTTATTAATGTGTGGGAATATTAGATATAAAGTGAAATTTTATAGTAGATTTGTTTTATGATCAATTATGACCATAAACGAATATGTATTTATGTTTTTTAACATTGTAGATGTAGAAATCTCTAATTATATCCAAGATATACATATGTACGTATATACATATTTCTAAATTCGTATACCTACATATTATGATTGAATAATCAAAGTAAATTTAGTTGTAATATGTATCAATAAAAAGTTTCTCAAGGACATTAAAATGAAATTAGTTATGATATTGTTATAACGATGTTACATATGTTTGATGATAGTAATTTAAAAAGTAAAATGTTATATATTTGAAAATTTGACATCATTAATTGAATAATATTAATAGTGATTAAATTTCTATATTTCTGTATATAAACTTCTTTCTTAATATACAGGTGGACCAAATGTAACTTCATGATTTCAAAATTAAAAAGAAAATACGAAATATGTATTTTGAAATTCATAATATAAAGTATATTCCAGTTCATTTTTATTGTGTTTACCTTCCGTCACCTTTAAATAAGGAAGATATTGTCTTTGGTCTTTTTGACATTTTATGTGATTATCAATATGAAAGAATATTTTATTCTCTATATGGTTTGATTATACATGTTCCTTTATATTCAATAGATATATAGTTAAAGAATTATAAAGAGATTAACTTTCAAAAATCAGTCATGGAAACATCAAAAAATTCTAAATGACAGATGTCAGAGTTAAGTGCAATTTACATAATGTATGTTCGTGCTATAAATTTATTGCATTTATAGAATCTTTTCCATTCGGAATGCAAATTGTAAAAAATAGTATATGTTTGTGTTACAAAATAATCAAATTGACGGAAGGTCTTGTGCTGGCCACAACATATTTTTAATTTTGAAACTGTGGAGTTACTTTTGCGTCACCTGTATATATATACATACAGTGTGTTAATTAAAAACTTGGCCATAGGCGTTTAACATGGGAAAATAGTTTTTTTTTGCGCAAAAGTCCCCAATTAATTTTAAACGAAAATGATTCAAATATAAGCTGTAGATAATTATATTCTACGCCTAACTCAGTAAACAGTTTTAATTTTGCACGTTTGGTAACATTTAAAATCTAATTTGAAATTATACATAAATTGCGCATTATTTGTAGCGATACTCATTAAATTGAAACAAAATTACAAAGAAATTCATATCGTTTGAACTATCAGAAATTTAATTTTATAGGTTACAAAATGTGAAAAAAATAATAATAATAAAAGTTATTTAAGTGTCAGATTTTAAAAATAATACCTGCGCAGTGATTTAGGTGCACAATTGAATTCTCTGCAACTTTTAATTGAAACCTGAATTTCTGACAGTTCAAACGATACGCATTTCTTTGCAACTTTTTTTCAATTCCATGGGTATCGCTACAAATGAGCAATATTTATATAATTTCAAATTACATTTTACAAGTTACCAAATGTGAAAAATTAAAACTTTACTGAGTTAGGCGTAGAATATTATTATCTACATCTAAAATTAATTGGGGACTTTTGCGCAAAGAAAAACTGTTTTCCCATACTAAACGCCTATGGCCAGATTTTTAATTAACACACTGTATATATATATATATATATATATATATATATATATATATATATATATGTATATACAGGGTGTCTCAATAAGCTTGCTCACTATTCGTAACTTTTTTATTTGAAGGGATACGAGGTTGGTTAAATTAGCAAAATTGTGCCATTTTATATTAGAAAATTGATCATGTAGACAAAATAAAAATTGTGTCAGCGGTTCCCAAAATTTGGGACAGAATATATTTTTTTTAAATTGAACTATATATTTTTTATTATCTGATTAGAAAGAGTATTTTTTTCTCTTTCCAATAAGGTAATGTTGTTTATGTACGATTTTTTCAAATAAACGAGTTATTTACGTTTAAAGATAAAAAATATCTTTTATTAGTTTAGGTCAAGTAAACTATGGAAACAATTGTCTTTTATAAAATTATTATTTTATTAATTTATTTTACAGTAATAACAAAACAAAGAAAATATTCAAATTGAAAGCCATTATTTCTTTCGCACATTTAAATTCTTTTGGAAAGAGAGCCGACCGTTCTACGTAACTGGTGTCTAGATATAACTTTCCAAATAGCAAGATCATATCTAACTTTTCTAATTTATTGACTTTGTATTTTAAAACTATAATTCTTACCAATCACACACTTGTATTGATATATATCATAAGCAAATATATGATTATTATTATTATTATTATTATTATTATTATATCTAACTTTTCTTCATTTGTAATGTTATTAAACATTATTAAACACAGAGAACTTTACGGGAGAAATTATTAAACGTCAAACAAACAAAGAATCAATTGTTTCCATGGCTTACTGGACTAAAAAACTAATAAAATAGTTTACAAAATTTAAATTTTTAATCGCAAATAATTCGTTTACTTGAAAAAATTGTACATAAACAACATTACCTTATTGGAAAGAGAAAAAAATACTCTTTCCAATAAGATAATAAAAAATATATAGTTCCATTTAAAAAATATATATTTTGTCCCAAATTTTGGGAACCGCTGACACAATTTTTATTTTGTCTGCATGACCATTTTTCTAATATAAAATGGCACAATTTTGCTCATTTAACCAACCTCGTATCTCTTCAAATAAAAAAGTTACCAATAGTGAGCAAGCTTATTGAGACACCCTGTATATATATATATTAATTCTTACTTAAATACTTAAATGTTATTTAAATGTAAAGTGTAAATATTGTTTAGTAGTAGATTATGATCAAGTATTGCACTCAAATTTTAAAAATTGTTTCAGTAAAACATTTCCAAATGAAAGATAATAAAAATTTAAATTATTCAATATTTTTTTCTTGAGAATAATTACTAATAAATAAATAGTCTCACGAACAAAATCAAATTACTAATCTTTAACTACAGTATGTGAAAATATAGTACAAGCACTACTTTTTTCTCTCTGAATAAATTGATACTGGTTGTAGATAATGAAATTACAATTACGAATAAATGCTTCCGCATCCTTATAGCTGTAATTGTTATATTTATCCACCAGTACCCTGTTAAAGAGAAAAGCTAATTTCTACTATATTTAAATTGTCTATTCTTTGTACTTTTTGTAGATTCCAATTTTCCACTCTTTAGTTTAGTTAGTCTTTCTATGCTTTCGTTAATTAGTCTGCAGTCGATTACAATGCTTTAGTTTTTGGAATTGCTAATGTCATAACTTCCTTAATCGGGATCTTTCTAAATATTAAAAATAGCAAAATAATAATAATAACAATAATAATAATATTTTTATTAATATTATTATGTATTATTAGTATAATGGAATCTATTTCATTCTTGGGATAAAATACAATTTCAGAATATGTAAAAATATTGTTACATGCAAAATGTACATACATAAGTTTATGTTTCTATAAGTTTATAACTATAACGAAAATGGAGAGAATATGCTAATAAAATATCTTTTAGTATTATAGTAAAGTTTTAGTGCAAAAGGCAACAATGGTTTACTATGTAGTTTGTAGTTAGTAAGTTTCAAAACTTTGAGCATGTCTATAACTTGTTTCAGTGTTTATTTTATTTTCTATTCCATGTTTGAGAATTATTCTTAGACATAAAATAAAACAGAAAATGTACTTATATGCACTACATCCTTTGTAAAAAGTAATAATGAAGTTTCAAGAATAAATTTTGGTTCATAGATTCAAGATGAAAAGATAATATAATTTTTGTTCTTATTCGTCTATAATAGCATTAAAGTTTCAAAACGTGAACGATGTTTCAATTTTGTAAAACTTTAAGATATTGCTACATTATAACTTGTTCTAGTTCAGTGTTTCCCTATTATCTTGAAGTGAGATCCTATACTCCCATACTAAAATATGAAACAAAAATTCAAATAAATTGATCATGTATTTAGAACTACTAAGATACTAAAGAATCCAATATTGGACGTACATAAGGTATTTCTGATATATGAACTTGCATTTAAAATTTTTTTATGTGGCCAGCATATTACTTTCCTTCAATTCTACGTATTTTGTATAAATTCCATAGCAAAAGTTGGGAAAGATTTTATAGATCCAGTAAAATTACAACACGAACATACACTATGTAAATTGTACTTGTCACTTGTCACTGACATCTGTTAATTTGAATTATTTGAATATATCAACTGTTTCCATGATTACAGCAAAGCTGGCTAATTTATGGACGTTAATCTCTTTGTAATTCTTTAACTCTATATCTAGTGAATATGAAAGAAAATGTTGAATCAATTTGTAATGACAATAAGATATTCTTTCATATTGATAATCACATAAACTGCCAAAAAATAATATTTCCAGAAAAACTGTTAAGAACTGCAAATAAGGGAACTTCCGGTTGACTAATTATAACCAAAATCTAATCTAAGAATACAAAAGAATTATAATTTTTAGAATTGTAGTACATATTGGAGTTATTGTCGGAGAAATTTACGTCACACATACACACGCATGCAGACATCATTGTAATAATAGTAAAATCCTATACTAGGGACCCTAAAACGTGCATATTCATTAAAAACTCACCACCGACATTTTTGAACAAAGACAATACTTTCCTTAGGTAAAATGTATTATTGAAATTTATTACTAGTTGACTTTGATTTTAATGGGAAAATGATAAATGCTACTGCCAGTATTAATAGATTTCAATAATTACTTTTTTAAAGTATGTAGGTATAGTGTTGAATTTTTTAAAATGTTAATAGTTCTAATACAGGAACAATTTATATGATTTTTTGCTTCAATGAATGAAACGGAATTTCTAATGAAGGATAAACAAAATAAATAAAAAGGATTATTGTTAGTAACTGTAATCTTTTTTTGAGTACTAAATTTGTGGGGTACCATACTTTAAAAAATTAATTAACTAAGGGCCGTTTTCATAATAAATTTTATCTTCACTTTAACACTTTAAATTAAAATTAAAACTGTATGCGTTTTCATATTATAATTTTAGCACTTTAGCGAGCACTCTAGTATTACTTTAAATTAAAGATAAAGTCTTAAAGTAATTTTAATTAAAGTCTTAAAGTCAGTCTGATTATGAAAACCGCTTTTTCATAATTTAATTTCAAAAGAATTATGAATAAGTAACTGTTAAAAATGATACCTTGTGCAAAATTTTGTTTTAAAATCTGATTTTCTTATTCTTGATCATTTTACCGTGACCCTCGTATAACACATTAGTTTATAGGTCATTATTTTAAAAAATAATGGGTTACTGTGTGAATCAATAAAAAAATATACAAGTTTATTAAGTAATTTTTTACAAAGAATAGCGTATAAATAAATCGAAAATTATTGAAATGTCTCAGTGAGTTTTATTGACGTAACTATGTAGGTATTCAAGAACCCCGTGCACCGAAATCCAAAAAATTAAGATGAAGTTGTATCAAGGTGGATTTATAAGTCGCACAGTGCACAGAAATAATTTAGCATACAAAGAAGAAATTTGTCACGATGTTCATAAAAAATTTAAAAATTCACGTAGGTGTGCGAAACAAATATTAAATGACCCAACGTATCACTCACATTAAACAAATGTGATGCATCTGTCATATGTGGAAAATAGTTTTAATTAATTATGGAAAATTGAAATATAATTTTGATGTGATCATCGGCCACTTTCGATCACATGTACACAGAAAAAAATAGAAATATTAGACAATATATATCTAATAATTTAGTATAATTTACAAATCTTATGCCCAGTTTCATATCGGTTTGTTAAATCTTAACAATTTGTTAAATAATTTAGCAACTGATTAAGTAGGAACTATTGTTTCATCAACAAATGCTAGATTTAAACTATGGTTAAATGGTTTGCTATTTTAACAAGAGTCTCGGGTCTTGTTAAATTTCTAACCAGCTGCTATTTAAGACATCTGTCATATATGTGTAATGAGAAAATAATATTTATTTTGTCCTTTCCGTCATAAATTAATTTGCAACAAGAATATTAGTAAGTACAAGTTGCATTAGCTGTGTAATTTAAAATAAAAATATATTCATTACATTAATGTCATAGGAAATATTATTCAATTATGTTTCCGGAATCTGATGAGTCTGAAGAAGAATTTTTTGAAATTGATATTCGATTCCTGCGAAGAGAAAGAGTATTCAGAGATCGAGGAAATCCTTTTGAATTTTTTGATGATGTACAATTTAAAATGAGATATCGGCTATCTAAGGACACCGTTCTGTTAATTTTGGATCATATATATGAAAATTTGACATCATACACTGAAAGAAATCATCCAATTGATCCAATCAATCAGTTATTAACTGATATTTTCCAGTCTGTCCATAATGACATTTATTATTAATAACTATGAAATTGGTTTTTATATTACTAAAAAATACAATAATTCCCTAAACAAATTTTAACATGCATATTGACTAACAACAGTTTAAAATTGATTTGCTAATTTCATGAAACATCATAAAAATTGAACAAGTTGTTAATTTTGAAAAGTTGTTAACTAACACAAGATTTAACAATCGTATATAAAACCGGGCATTAATTTAGCATTTTAACTAATCCGAAATAGATAATAAATATTTTGTAAAAAATCGTTAATTTAAATATGCAAATGATTATTTTAATTACTTATTTTGTTTACTTTTATTATACTTTGGCTTCATTATTTTTGTCCTACAATTTTCGGTGATTTATCTAATGAATTAGGTAAGTAAATAGAAAATTTAAATATATATTTAGTTAATTTCTTTATTTATGTTTAGTTCAATACTAAATGTAGTCATTTAATCTAATTTTGTATTTAATTTAACTGTAATTTGTTATTAAAAATTTAGAAAATTGAACTAAATCAACTTAGATAATTTAATGATACATATTAGTAGGCTGAAAATTAAAGAATTTGTTTAGTTAATTTAATTGCAATTTAGGTTTTTTTTCTGTGTACAATCACCTCACAAGATAGGGTTCCATAATATTCCATTAAAAACTCCTTACAGGACAGGAGTATGTGCCATATAAATGTACCATATAGTAAGACCTTGAATGTGTAGAAGACAATGACGACGTGTCGTGTGGAGGCGTGATGGGAGCGCGCTGCGAGTTCTTCCTCTCTTGCTGGCTGGCGGGGGGGCTGCTGGACGTCCCTTGCGGGGGGTTCCTGCGGGGCTGCTGCCACCGCGGCGCCTCGAAGGCCGGCCGCGTCGCGGGCCACGCGGTCGGTACCCTGGAAGCCCCGCCAGAGAGCCCCAAGGCTAGTGCACATCTCCTCGATGCAGACAACCGTAAGTCAGGATACCGACCGCATGGCCACGCACGTATAAACCAAATGCTTCATATTAGGATTTAAGGTTATATTAATATTTGTTTTAATGCACTATGCTATAGCCAATATGTAAAATGATTTGGACAGCTTCAATATTTTTGTTGTTAAGAAAGTGTGAGAATGTGAGTGATTGTCTTGGTTATGTACAGTTGTTTTTCCTTCTTGTCAACATAAATATGAGAAAGATAAATGCATGCCAATTTGTTAAATAGATGGCACTGATCTGACATCTTTAAAAATTAAATTGCGCATATGCGCATGTGTGTAGATACTGTAAAATAGTACCGTTATTGTTACGGGAAGTGTTACATAAAATACTTAAAACAAAACATAATTTTAAATATGTGAACTAATGTTAAGACATGATATTTTCGTATGCGTCAAAATTTAGAAAACAAACCCTAACGAAAATGCGAAAAAGTCTCATAAAATGAGTCGTTTAACATAGGCAACTGTTTATTTAAAGAAAATATCTGATGTGGACACCACATGACTTCCTTGTACACCTGTTACACTACAGAAACCAAAAAGTACATAATTTTGAAATTTACATATCTCGCTTATACAAAGAGCTAATTTAATCATACTTGATGTTTTCGACGCAGAATTTAATTCTCTAAAACTTTTATTTGAAGCATTTATTATTAAAATTAAAATAACACCATTTTTTTCAAGAAAAACTGATAACAGCTTCAAGTAAAGTATCACTTCCGGTTAGACTATTTTAACCAAAATCTATTGTGTTACTCCCATTGATATAAAAGTACCAAATTTGAAAAGTTTTGGATTATATTTTAATATAGTTTTTCATTAAAATCTATTATAAGCTTCAAGCAAAGTACCACTTCCGGGTAGACCATTTTAACTAAAATCTATTATGTTATTCCTATTGATATAAAAGTATTATATACCAAATTTGAAAAGTTTTGGATTATATTTTAATATAGTTTTTCATTAAAATCTATTATAGGCTTCAAGTAAAGTACCACTTCCGGGTAGACCATTTTAACTAAAATCTATTATGTTATTCCGATTGATATAACAGTCTTATATACCAAATTAGAAAACTTTTGGATTATATTTTAATATAGTTTTTCATTAAAATCTACTATAGGCTTCAAGTAAAGTACCACTTCCGATAGTTATGTAATGACCAAAAAGGGAGGTGCACAACTAGATGTTATAACAGTCCTAAATACAAAATTTTCACTTTCTACGGCTTCCCGTTTTTCAGTTTTGCGAGATACGTACGTACAGACGTCACGACGAAATTAGTCAAAATGGATATTTCCGTTAAATTCTGGAAACCGAAATTTTTCGCGATTACAATACTTCCTTTACTTCGTACAAGGAAGTAAAAATAGAAATTTTAAATTTACGATTAAAAATCATTGTTCGTTCAGCAAAATATTTCTATCCCTGATCAGTTTCCAACCGTCAGAACAGTCCGCGGATTCTAAAGAAATTTTTAGTTTGTGGCATGCGCACTGGAACTTCTGGCTATTAACGAGATCTTTTGTTCCTATACATGCACTTGTACTATCCAGCGCGAGAGAAAAGGAGTATTAACATTCATTATAAATTCTTCCAAACCATTAAATATTTGCTACATATATTGTCATACAGATTCTTGAATGTAAATTTAAAAGAACCAGAAATAAATGCAGAAAGTTAATTTTGAACAATAAAGTAAGATTATAATTTCATTATGTGATAATGACAAATGCCAACAACAACAATCAACATAAGATAAAAACCTTTCTGTTCACTTCAGATGGTAGTAATAACAATAACATAACATGTTTATTTTATTGTACGAAGAAACCTGTACTACGAGACCATACACAACAGATATTGTATTTCAAATAATTGCTTATTCCAAATAGAAAAATTTATTTCAAATACTGAAAATTAGTACTTCGTGTAAATAATAGTATTTTAATGTATTAAAATTTGGAAAAGTATTTGAACAAAAAAAAAAAATATTATTAATTTTAATTATTTTAAATAAAAATAGGCACTTAATTTTTTCAAATACTTATTTCAAATACATAAATATTTAATATACTACACTGGTCTGTGGATATAGGTACTTAGTATGTGAGTGTGACTGAAGATGAGCATTTACATAAACATTTAGAAAGATGTAAAAGGGTTCTTGTATGTGTAAATACTATTAAAATGTAGATGAAGTGAAAGTGGTATGCTTGAATAGAAATGGCTGTTGAATAATTTGTGGTTGTTTTGGTACCTATTTTATACATATCTTCATGGTAATTGTGTACTAAATTTAATTAGTAAGATAATTTTGAAATAAATAGATGCTAGAGTGTGAGAAATCTGTAATTTCTGAAATAAAGTTCAAGTAATATATTATTTGTGTTTTCTCTATGTGCTTTTGGAGAAATAAAATAAAAATAAAGAAAGAAACGTTTATTTTGGCTAGAGTGTAGTGCAATGTATCCAACATTCAATGATACGAGTTGTACATTTACTTGCATGCTACATAAAAATAAAAAAGGATTCTTTGCTATTTTGTTTCGATAAAGGCTTTTTATTCATATTTGACATATAGCAGCACTGCTTTAATAATAAAGTATGTTTCAAAGCGGTTGAAATGCATGCCATAAAAGAGTGGAGAAATACACAAAGATATAGGATGTAAATTTAACACAGAGAAAATATGTACATTCATATATGATTAAAATTGTAAAAAAATCTAAATATAGGAATAATTTTTCATTCTATAATGTATAGCGAGTATTAAAATAAAAATGTTGATATTAACAAAGATTTTTTAGACACGCATATTTTTTTTACAAAGACAAAGCATAAATATATTAAAAGTAAAATGTTTTTTCAAAAAATAACACTTTTTATTTATACAGGCAATGTGAATATATTTAACTATGCTACTTTCAATTATTTTAACTTTAAAAATCAATCCCCGGTTTTATAAAGGACGGAATAAATTTATGTCTAGAGTAAATTTTTTTAAATTAATAAATTCGAATAAATTTTTATTATTTTATGGCATTTATAACATTACTGTCAAAAGTTCGACTATTATTTGAATGAATAAATTTTAATTACTTTGGATGTAAATTTATCTATCGTTTATAAAACCGGCCATAAGATATTTTGTTTCATATCTATCTTTGTACCTACCTGTTGTTTTCAAATATTATGAATCGAGAGGAGTTTTTATTTTTGCACGATGTATGTTTACTTGTTTACATCTGTTACTCTGACCCAATTTTCTATGAAAGGAAAAGTATGGTCGGCAGAAAAATAAAAGTGAAAACGAAACTCATTAATTAGAAAAGTACCAATCATTTCGATTGCATGCAAATTTTTCCTTATTAAGCAGGTATATTCTTCGTTTATAAGATACATGAAAACATGGAATGTTTTATAAAAATCGTAAAATGAGAAAGAGATTGAATTTTTCAAAATAGGTATCATTAGCTTTATATTTTTCACTTAATACATTTAATAACTTTGTATTGTTAACTTGATATTTGTTATTATAGTTATTTAAATTCGCCATTGTATTTTTGAATAATATAACATTATTGTTTTTATAATGTTAGCTAGCAAATTCCGTGTACTTTTCAAATTTGAAAAAATATGTACGGTTCTCGATTTGAAAATTAAAAGTTGCTAACAATTATTCGAAAACAGAAAGTAATAATATTGAATTACCTACCTCAGAAATTTTATAGACGAGGTAACATACTGTTATTTATGTTATGCAGTTGAAACGCTAAAAGTAATAATAAACAAAATATTTGCTGGTTTATTTAGGGTAATTCCAGGAAAGATACCACGGCGGGAAAGATGACATAGAGGCAAGAGGCAATCATAGTTTTCCTAAAAATAATTGTTAAATGATACTGAGGTTGTAGTATATGTACATAAGTGTCACTGAATGTTACTTTTGAAATTTTACGATAAGTTTCTTGTAGAGAAGTTATCGTAATTTGCTTTATTTGTGTGATCCAAAAGTTATTTCATCTCACCCACAAAATCGGGAGAAACGACACGAACAAGATTTTTTTAGGTACAAACAACACAGTTTTGTTTTAAGTACTTTATCATTGTTTTAGAAGAAAAATGAGTATTTTTTGTTTCTTCATTTTTTATAAAATAATTTACATAATTATTTTTTTAACTTTTCAATTAAGAAATATTATTTTTATTTGCCTTTATATCATTAATACTTCAAAATAAAGTTATTCTCTGTTCAAAATTGTGTTAACACATACATATCTTAATACCCCCTGTGTCATCTAACCCAGAATAACCGGTATGGCATCTCTCCCGGGCTTACCTTGTAGACGGACTTTCTGTAGTTTCTGTATATTGGAAATAATATTTACTTTAGTGATTGAATAATTTCAAAATAAATAATAATAAATATTACTACCAACATAAATTTTAACGGCTTGATCTGTAAAAATCAAATATTTACAACCAGAAAAATCTCTGAATTTGTTTATGAGTTTGTTATCGATTTGCCCGGAGTTGACCAAATCAAAGCAATGGGAAATTAAATATTAACAGAGTTGGAAACACAACACTAAAGCCGAGAACATGTATTATTCAAGCCTTGTTTACTCACACACACCTCGAGGCCAGCTGCACAAAGCGCAACTCAAATTATTTTATGTACCCTGGCAGATATCTCGTATCTCTTTGTTAAATTACATACTACCTACTCGTACATGTTCGGTATAGAACTCGGTTTTAGTTTCAAATAAATGGCGGACGTATTTTATTGCATATAATGCTTTGTAACACATTTTATGTGCACTACATTTTTTTTTTATAGAAGTGGATGGTTTCAGTATATCTTCAGCATGCAGTAAAATTAATTAAAATAACTTGGATAATATGGACACAGAATGAAACGGGTAATCCAAATTCAGGTTCGCATTCTGTTTAATAGAAATTTAACTATAAAGGGCGTTAATGAGAACGATTTAATTGTTGAGTTCATTATCGTCTCCAATTAACACGTGTTAGTTATAATATTTTTCTGTTACTGAATTGAAAAATCTAATTTTATTCCTTGATAATTTTTTTAAGTTAGTAACGCTTGAGACATAGGTTTTGACAATTGTTAAGCAATGGTATGTGGTACCTATGTTTACCCACTAAAATTCTTTATTAATAAAAAATCATGCATTAATCGGTGTCATTAACGAATGACTTTCTATACCTTAACATAACCTATTAATAAAAATATTTTCCATTTTTCATCCACTACTTCAACGCCGTTAAAGACATTATAACCGAGTTTGTATTCGACATGAATTTTTCTTTCCTATCATGTATCGTGCAGATTATTTCTGAAGAGTGATTTGTAGAATATTACAGAAATTTGTTTCGAATTGTGGTATTATAATGTGTTTCATTCGTGAACTACTCATTGGGTAAAATAGAAAGATAATTTCATGTCGAATTTATATTATAACCGCGTTATCCTATTTTTATTCGTGTAAAAGTGGTAAATAAATACCTGATGTGGGAAGCACATTACCTTCCGTCAATTCTATGTATTTTGTTCAAATCCCAAACCAAAAGTTCCGTGGAAAAGTTTCTATAAATCCAATAAAATTATAACACGAACATACACTATGTAAATAGTAATTGATATTGACATCTGTCAATTAAAATTATTTGAATATATCAGCTCTACCGTGATTACAGCAAAGATGGCTCATTTATGAAAGTTCATCTGTTTATAATTCTATAAATCTAAGAAAACTGTTGGAAACCATTGACAAAAATATAGCAAGGACTAATATTAATGATTCCTAACAACTATTTAAAATTATAACGGCTGCATGGGAATATAAAAACTACAAAATCATAAAAGTATTAAATACTTACTTACTTAATCCTGCACCTTTCTACCCTCACGGGTGTAAGGCGTTTCCCCGGCTTGCGAGGGGGGGGGGGGTTGAGTTCTGGTTCGTTGGTGTTCTCCATATTTCTTTCCACTCTGCTCTATCTTGTGTTGCTGTCTTCGTTTCTTCCCAAGTTAGACCTCTTCTTTGCACTGCATCCTTTACTTCTTCCAGCCACGTTCTTCTGTCTTCTATTGATTTTACTTTTAAGTTTTGTCTGTACGTTGTGTTTTCGATTCTGTCCAGTCTTGTTTTCCCCTCTATTTTTCTCAAGAATCTCATTTCGATGGCCGTAATTTTTTCTTTTTGTCTTTGCGTTAATGTCCATGTCTCTACTTTCTTAAATATTTGTACTCTGGTCTCTTTCGTTAGTTCTTTCTTTCCTAAGAAGCTGTGTTTGATGCTATTGAATATTTTGCCTCCTGTTGTTCTTCTTTCTTTTATTTCTTCATCAAATCTTCCATCTTCTGCGATCATTGAGCCCAGGTATTTAAAGTTTTGGACTTGCTGTAGATTTTCATTTTTTAGTTGTATCGTGTGGTGTTGTTCATTAGTATTAAGTATTAAATATGTAACGTTATTTATTTTTTGTGTAATTTAAGTTTTTTTCATAAATTGTTATATTTTTTTTAATAAATAATTTTATAGAGTCGCTCTATTTTTGTCGCAACTCACATCAGTACATATTCAAATAAAAGTACTTGTGAAATTTAGTCCGATAATTTTGAATTAGTCAATTAACGTCCATAAGGTTTTATGAATATGGCATCTTTACATTATATAAAAATTATATGAAAATATATTCCATATTTAAAATATGGGGGAGTAAAATAATCGATCCGTATCTTCCATATTCTAAAGATCTTTATTTTGGACAATGGATACGTCATCCTAGACAACTTATGTATATGTTCAGAACTATTAGTATATGTGCTTGAAAGTGAAAATAAATTGCTGTATTTACAGCTTAATTAATGATCTAGAAAATATTTAATTATTTAATTCAGTACAGATTAATTAGAAATTAATGCGGCGAAGAACAAAGAAAACTAATCCCATTTGTTAAATCGTATTTAAAGAAATAAACAAAAACAACGCTTGATTTTTATTGATTACCTTTCTGGGCAGAGAAAAATTAGATAATAATTTCCGTTTCCTTTACATTTGTAACACTATCGACTAACAATACACCTACTTTGAGATAATTACACTAATTAATTTTAATGATTGAACAATAAATACTTAATACTTTCCTTTACATTGAAAAAGCTGATATATTATTCCTTTTTATATCGAACCGTGAACCAGATCATATGAGATTAATATTTATGCAATTAATATTTCAAGTATTGCAAATAGAAAAATTGTGAATTTATTAATTTTGTATTCATGAATTCAACACGTGCACGAAGTAGACTGTGAAATTTATTCAAAATCAAAAGAGAAAAAATTTAAACCAACAGAAAAGCAAAACATTCCTTTGAACGTTTATCAAGAATTATAAGAAAGTTATATAAATAGAAAATTTCTTTGCATGCAATGATTTCATGCAAAAATTTTACAGAGCATTATTTAGAAAATTTTATTTACTTTCGCGTAGAAAACAAGTGTACTATTACCATGGTGATATCTACGAGTAATGAAGTAACTATTAAATCACTATTATTGCTTGTAAGATTCAGCTAACAACCGTAAAATTGTAATGAAACATATTACAGAAACTTTATTTACCGGAAAAATTACTTACTACTAACTTGTTATTGTTCGCAGTTTTAATAAAATTTTGAAATTTGACAAAACCAAGGAAAGGTTTAACATGATATTATCATCTTTTTAATATATGTATGTTACATATACGGATGTCTAAATATGTAAACATAACAAAAGAAATACAGGTTTATGTAATTTTAACGAAAACACAATGAAAAATTATTACAATACTCAGATTGAGTACTATGTATATGTAGTTAGATATCATCATATTATGTTGCAAGTGTGTGATAATATATATTATCTTTACCTGACAACGTAACAGTAAAAACATATTATTACATAATCCTTTGATATACAGGGGGATATACGGATGTGACAAAATTAAACCATTTTATATATTTTGAAGGTATGTCCAGAAAAGTTTCGTTGATCAAAGTTAAGGCTGGTTTATGATGAACTAATTTACGAATTTACAATTTATAATTTAGATTTTAAAATATACACATACTTACAAAAATATGATGGATTATTTTTTCGTATTTTATATTAGTATTAAAATTTGTATTCGTTTGCAGCATAATATACTGAATTAATATATATATATATATATATATATATATATATATATATATATATATATATATATATCCATTTTTCAATTATTGCCCCAAAAGTCAATATACCCCACATTTAGATAAAAACTTCAAAATTTTCAAAAATCTAATTTTATGTATTTAGATACTTATCAATGCGCTGATTCCAAATTTTGAAACCGCAGGTCGATAACTCTTTTCGTTCTCGAGATATTTAGATTCAAAGTTTTGCTCAAAACTGCCCATTTTTGGGTAATAACCCAAAAATGGGTCGAGATATAGTTTTGGAGACAACACCATTCGATTCTACGGGCAAAATTACACAAGTATACCAATTTTCAAAATTTTTGAACACCGCATACAATCTCTAAAGCAAAATAACTGAAAATGGCCAAAAATCGCAAAAATCGTAAGGGGTACCCCTTACATTTTTTTCAGATTTTGGCCATTTTCAGGGGTTTTTATGTTTTTATTCATAAAATATGAACCGGTTGTACAAAAATTATGAAAATTGCTATACTTATGTATTTTTGTACGTAGAATCAAATGGTGATGTCGCCAAATTCATATCTCCACCCATTTTTGGGTTAATACCCAAAAATGGGCAGTTTTGGGCAAAACTTTAAATTTAAATATCTCGAGAACGAAACGAGATATCGCCCTGCGGTTTCAAAATTTGGAATCAACGCATTGAGAAGTATCTAGATACATAAAAATTAGTTTTTTGAAAATTTTGAAGTTTTTATCTAAATGTGGGGTATATTTACTTTTGGGGTAATAATTCAAAAATAGGTACAGATACAATAAATATTTGATTGTAAAGAGAATAAAATTATAACACGAACACATACTATTTTTTACAAATTCCATACCAAAAGTTCATTTGAAAAGATTCCAGAAATCCAATAAAATTGTAACAGGAACATACACTATGTAAATTGCACTTGACAATTCCTTCTTTCTTCTTCAGCTTTCTCCAATTTTATTAGGGGTCATTGTTTCTTACTTTTCTCTTTCACTCATTCCTGTCCAACGCATCTTCTTCACACAGTTCTTCCTCTCTCAAGTCTTCTGCGATACAGTCCCATCTTCTCATTCGCCTTCCTCGTACTCCCCATATTCTGATCCTATACTTGCCATATTTGATTGCACTTGGCACTGACATCTGTCAATTAGAATTTTTTGCATATATCAGATGTTTCCATGATAAATAGCAAACATCTTTCTCTTGCTTTGTAACGCAGTCTATTAGGCTGCGAGAGAAAGATAGCAATAGTGTGAAGTCACAGTGACATGGACAACAAAGTTTAATATGTCGTAAAGTAATTAATAAAAAATTATTTTTTATCTTAATCGTTATTTGTTAGGTAGTACTTTAAGTACAAAGTGTATATTTTATTATTTTTTGTTATATTTATTGACAGTGGCTTGTAACGGCGGACGAAAAGCGACCCCCATCATGGCTATGGCCAGACCCTGTATTATAGAGGTGCCCTAGACCACACTAAAGTCACTAGATATATAAAGTACCGCAATTCATTGTACCAATGTGTTAGAGAGAGAAGAACGTATTTTAGACACAATATGGCGGAATCAGGCCAATCAGGGTCTAGTTATAGTTGGCTGTGCCTAGAAAAGTCACTATATCTGGTGACTTTAACCTCAATGCTGTCATTGTGTCAAACGACCTGAAGAAAATCAACCTCAATTGTACTTATTTTTTATTGTTTTCTTTATAATTTTGATGAGTTATGTTTCGTATTTATATGTATGTATATTATAAAAATTATGAACATAAAATCAATATTAATTAATTACCTTCATGGATTTATTTCACTGCCGATTATTTTTCTTTGTAATAACGCACTCGTTTCAAGATGGTCCATTTTAAATTTGGCGCCTAAGCCAGACACAATATGGCGACCAATTGCGGTACTTTATATATCTAGTGACTTTAGACCACACTGTATACAAGCGCTTGCGGCTTTATTTCTAACTACTTTGCCCTACCAATGTGGCATTGTTTGCTGACATTATTTTGTTTACAGGGTGCGGCATCTCCAACCCCAAGCAGACAGCGCAGAGGAGGATCGTAGGAGGCGATGAGGCCGGGTTCGGGTCGTTCCCCTGGCAGGCGTATATTAGGATAGGGTCGTCGAGGTAAGGGTAGTGTAGAGGTTTTTTTTTTTTTTGTAGGTAATAGTTATTTATTTATCAAGGTACTTCATTGCCTACGTAAAAAAGTTACCAGTTTGGATTGTTTTATTATGATTCATATTTGACCTTAGTTTTTTCCAAAATTCTCAGTCAAGTGTCTTTAAAGATTGGGCCAACAATCACATTTGCCCATTTGACAGACAAATTCGGGATAGAAACTCGGCAATCATCAGCTATAATATCCCGAGGACATTGATAATTACGTAATAATTTTATGACAGTTACCGAAAGCGCGTTGCTTGGTAACAGCCCGACGCCGAAGGCGGAGGTGGTGTTACCTAAAAGCAACGTGCTTGAGGAAGTGTGATAAAATTATAAGTATTTATCAATGATCGAGAGGTATTCGGTGAGAATTTTTTTTGCAGTTTTAACATTAAATTTGCCTAAAATTTGTATTTGACAGAATTTTTGTGTCTAACATAGCTCAGTAGATGTCACTAGTAGCTATGAACGTGAATGTAGCTATGAATATGTTCAGTGTGAACTGTGCAATGAGAATGCGATCTCTCTGAGTGAGACCAAAGAGAAGAAGATAAGACATATTAAAGTCCATAAATATTCTCCACGTTTAGTTTTTTATTTAATAAAGTATTTTTGCAGTGTTTTCTTCTATAATTTTGTTGATTAAATCATCATTTTCATTACCAGTGTGAAAATGACATTTTTAAATTAATACAATTAATCTTTAATTATATGTTAAAAACTTTTTGTTACTTAGCAACTTAGTGACATAAGTGTTAATTGTCTTAGGATAATTATCAGTGTAAGTTTGTTTTGATTGGTTACTTTCGCACACGTGGTCAGCAATAAAAGGATTCAATTGGATAATTTTTTAACCAAAAAATTTTCTATAATAAGTGCCCGCAGAGCACGATTATCCCTTTTCTTAATAATCGAAAAATGTTTTTAAAGTAAATTTTGATCGTTGTTTTTATTTACTTATCGCCTCCGCCTTCTGATCGGATTGCCTTTCAGTAATTTCTAGAGCGTACTGCCTTGGAAATCCTAGCTGTAAACATTATACTCGCCGTCAAATGAGTATGGACTGATGTTCATATTTTTTCCTTTTCTGCGCCCTGTCCCTTGCTCAGCGGTGTTGCCGCTTCTTCATAACTTAGCATTTTCAACATTGCCCCTGAAATGCCAACGGTATAGAAATCTCCAGCCCATACTTATTTGACCGCAAGTATAATAAAAATAACCCGATCGTGCAAAAATATATTTAAAGTTAAATTCTAAAACATTTGAATCATGTGAGTGCCCGTGAGATGACGCCTGGTAAACGCCCGCACGGTACAAATATGTCATCATCATTACCGATATTTGTGACAAAGCAGATTGGCACACCTGGAAATGCCGTGATGATTATTTATATCTTTTTTTTAAGTATTATTTTTCCTATATTTCTCTTGAGTAAGAGAAACAATAACCCTTGCAGAATTTATGGACAAGAGATATTATAATGATTACATTATCCCTCATTTGTTAGAAGGTAGTAAAATATTGTAACGCAAGTATCAAGCTGATTAACAGCTTAGTTTCGCTGATAAAATATATTTCCATTTGTAAGAACCTGTATACTCCTTTCTGTTATAAAAGAAAGTTTAAATATTTCTCGTGTTATATGAGCGAAAGTGAATATCGATGGTAATAACCTTTGGAAACAATATCCGAGATAGAAACTGAAGTAATTCGCATATGAATGCGTTATTTTAAAAAAGAAATTTCAATAAATTCAATGTTAATGTCAGAGAAATTATAATTTGCTTTGTGGGAGAAAATGTTTGGATTTGTTTTTAACTTTGGAGTTTAATTAAGTTACTGCCATTGTTCATTTGCAAATTCGGTTGTTTTAATTCGCTACAAAGCTTCGCATCGTGTTTGGAATTTCAATTTTTGGTGAAACATTTTTTCAAAAGTTAAAAATATTCGCAATAGGGCCCTCCACTATTTTGTTTTTTTATTTTATTATGAAACTTTATCTAAACTGAAAGCGATTTGTAATTTTAGAAAGTCCATATTGTTATTAGTTAAGCCGAAATAATTTTTTCAATATTCTATGATGTAAATTTACAGATGGTTTTGGTTTTGTTCTCAAACTTCGTTAATAATTGAAAACACATTAATTGATCTTTTTCAGCACTTATAAAAATATATAAATATGTTAATTCGGTATCGTTGCCTTCCACATTAAGGCGTTATGTCTCTACATGTTCGTTAAAATGCCACCATACCAGGCATTAATCGCACTCGCATGAGACGACCCGACCAGTTGTCCATGTTAAACATAGATGGTGCTAGCTGTAGAAGGAGTATTTCCGCCGCCGCACTGGTTGCATAGCAATTAGTGGTTGTCGCACGGGTTAAGTACACCAATTGCTCTAGTACTATCGGTCTCGAAACGAGTACCTATATGAATTCGTAGGTTTACTAAAAACAAAATATCAAAAAAATTCCGACTCATTTTGGATATAAGGAAAAAAAGATGAAGAAAGAAAGAAAGATAAAAATTTTAAAAATAACTCCTGTGGGCAGTAATAGGGTCCTCCACCGTAGTAACAAATTAGAACAAGGGTCAATTATATTAAAACAAGACCTTAAAATTGTATGTTAAGGACTATCAAACTTTAGAAATAGTTATTAGTTTCTAAAATAATCGAGTTTTTATTACCATTTCCTCATCTCTATATCTACGTTACACATTTATTCTATTCCAAATTCTTACTATTTTAAACCTTCTGCTATTGCCTTTTTGAAATACAGAATCTATTTGCAAGTATATAAATGCAGAAAATAACAACAATAAAACAACAGAAATAAACCAAATAATACTAGTTTAAATTTATGATGCCATGATAGATTACAAGCGTTGGTATGAAAGTTGAAGATATGTTGAATGAGATAGGCTACCAGTGGTAATCAAATCTTGGACTATAATATATACGTAGTATTTTTATTAATTATGACATTTAATTACTTATTATCCATCCATATTTCCAATTATTGACTACACGGGTAAAAACATATTTATACATTTTATAATTGCTGAAAAAATAAATTTATGTGACTTCAATTATTAGCGAAATCCACTGTTTGAGAACAAAATCATCACTATATCTACGTCACAGAATATTAAAAAAATTATTACGGCTTAACGAATAACAATAAAGACTTTCTAAAATTACAAATATCACTTTCAGTTTAGATGAAGTTTTGTAAAAAAATATTAAAAAATTATAGTGGAGGACTCTATTGAAAATATGCTTGGATATATAGTTTATAAGTTTAATTACCACTGGCAGCCTATGTCATTATTCATATCTTTCACTTTTGTACCAACGTAACGAGTCTATCTTGGCATCATAAATTTAAATAAGTGTTATTTGGTTTACTTCCGTTGTTTTTTTGTTGTTATTTTCTGCATTCTTGTATATTTGAAGATGGATTCCGTATTTTATAAAAGTAGCAGAAGGTTTGAAAGTAGGTAGTGATCATTTGGAATAGGGCAAACGTATGATTTAGATATAGAGATGAGAAAATAGTACTAAAAATTCGATTATTTTAAAAACTAATAACTTTTTTTAAAGTGTGATATCTGCATCAAAATTTTTTTTAGGAATATACATTTTAAATTTTGCTTTATTCTGCAATTATTTTTTATTGAGCCTACATTTTCATTTCTGTTTATTTTTGTTTACTAATAAAAATGTGTATTAACAATAATTTATGGTATTTAATCTGAACTTGGAATGTCAGTTACAGTTAGTAACCTTAAGCTTTTCTTTTATTAAATTTGACAATAATAACAGATTTCAGTAAAATCTTTCATATCTTATATTGCAACTTATTTTCTAAAGCAATAGCGAGAAAAGTAATAAACGAAAGAAATTGAGTCATAAAATAAAAATATTTCATAGTGATATATGAACGTAATATAGCAGAAATAACTATAGAGGAATGATAAATGCAGACCACTTATCCTTGGTGCTTCGTATCAGACGCTCCCAGCCGAAAAAACAGCAAAAAAGAGGTATCCTGCACTGTATGGAACAATTTGTACCATGTTCTCGCTGCACATAAACGCACTAGGCGAAAAATTACTTTTGAATTTATGTATGAAATAGAGAAACGATATGCATTTTCCATAAAATTGTGAAACGTGCTACACACTATTGAATTTAAGTCTATAGTATATCTAAAATATTTTGAAGTGATTCTCTTCTATTTCTGCATGTATGTATACGAGAAAAGTATTGATTTATATATACAGGATGGAACAAATTTGAGTTCCTTGTATGAAAAACTTTCTTATTAAGCAGGTTACAGAAAATTGATGTAGGTCTTTATGCGCCAACTTTTTGAGACAACTTAACGAGGCACATAACTAAAGAAAAAACCCCTTAACCTTAACAATAAATTTAAAAACTATATACGTATTTCGAGAACTAAGTTCTCATGATCAGTAGAAACTACAAAGTAAACACAGATAAGTTAAGATTACTCAGCATGTAAACCATGACAGAGGTCAAAACAGCTCTGGCATAGTTTAAATGCTGAGTAATCTTCTCTGTGTTTACTTTGTAGTTTCTACTGATGATGAGAACTTAGTTCACGAAATACGTATATAGTTTTTAAATTTATTGTTAAGGTTAAGGGGTTTTTTCTTTAGTTATAACTTTACCTTAAGACTCCATTTTAGTTTTATAATTTAATAGGCACCACAGGAATTTTCTATCGTCTTTTGTTTTTGAGCTACAATCTAAAACCTCTTTTTCACTTATTTTGAAAATACCTCATATCTCGCTTATTATGAAAGATAAAGAAAATCTCGAAATATAAATAACATGATCTTAATATTTTTTAAATGGGAAAATATATTGAAAATAATCTTTTCCTTATTTTATAAGCTTTTCAGTGATGTATAACAAGTCTACATTCTTTTGTTTTAAAAATGGATAAATTATTAATTTTTTGGGATTATATATATATCATCACGGCATATTACCCATTTCTGAGTGTGCCACAATCTGCTTTATCGCAGATATCGGTATTGATGATGACATATTTGTACCGTGCTTACCAGGCGTCACCTCACGGGCACTCATTGCTGGCGTGGGATTATGTTTGTGATATATCTCGAGAATTATTAAGTTTTAAAAGAAATCTAATTACACCACGTTATTTACGTAAAAAAATGTTATAAAAAGTATCTAAATATTTTTTCTTTCTCTTATAATAAGTGAGACATGAGTTATTTTCAAAATAACTGAAAATCAAGTTATAGCCTGTAGGTCAAAAAAAAAGATGATGGAAAATTCTTGTGGAGCCTTTTAAAGTTGTCTAAAAAAGGCCTAAATCAATTTTCTGTAGCGTGCATAATACGGAAGTTGTACTATAATTTTAATTTTTCAATTCAGGTAATTTTATCCTCATAAACATTGATATTATTTTATTATTATTAACAATTCATTTTTAACCGAGAAATTATAAGTACCTACGTATAATTTTAACTGAATTATACACAGCCCCTGAAATTATTGTTGGTAATAAAATTAAATTTAATAGCTGTCGGAATCGTAGTTTAATGTATAGATATATATTATGGTCGGTAATAAAAAGTACGCATCCAGAGATAATATGGAAAAATGTGAGGTAAAAACCTCTAAAACACATGCCTACGAACTTTGAATATTTACCTTTCATTTCGTATCATTAAAATTTAAACTGTTTTCATATTCATAAATTTACCATAATATTCGCTGCAGGCTATAAATTTTATAGCATATAGCAAATATCACGAGTTATTGAAATGTAAATAAAAGCGCTATGGAATATTCACAACAATAAAGGAGGTAAAATATGTAAATACATATAAAGATATAAAATATAAAATCCAAGCTATACCTACATCGATTTTTCATACTTGACCGTTGCGTCATTAATTGCTGAACAGCAAAATAACAAGTAATTGTATGTTTATCTTACTTATGGTTTCCTACATTCTGTCCTCGACACGTACAGTAAAATTTTTGAAAGAAGTCCGATCAAGGCCATCTACGAATTGCATCTATGAATTAAGATTTTATGCTGTAAAATTTAGTAGTGTCGTTTACATAGTTTTTATGAGGTACACAAGATATTATGTACCCTCATAAAAACTAAGTAAAAGACACTACTAAATTTGACAGCATAAAATCTTAATTCATAGATACAATTCGAAGATGGCCTTGATCGGACTTTTTTCAAAAATTTTACTGTATATGTAATATACGAACATCAAACTATGACGTAACGGTCAAGTGTGAAAAATCGGTGTGTATGTATAAGGTTAGGACACTCTTCATCAGTTGGTCAGACAGAACTACGTCACGTATGATTGCAGTAGTGGGCGGAGCTTGACGAAAGCTGTTTATTCAGCAACATTTTATGGTTAAATACAAATCTAAGTTTTATTTCGATAAAATAATAATATTGCAATAATCGAAACAGTCAGACGCATCATTTGGAGGACTATTTTGATTTAGACATGCGAAATTGCATGAATAATAAAACATTTTTGACAGGTATTGACAGGTTGATAGGTGGTGTGTGTTTTGTATTTACATACATATTAACTTTTTTACGTTATATTATTAGTTTTTACAATTTATATTAAAATCATTTATTTATATTCAATTTATATAGCCTCCCAGGAAATACACATATACCTATATGATATATAACTATCAAGGAGAAATCTCAGCACAATGGTACTGTAATGTGATTTATCCTTGATAGTTTTATATCATATATGTGTGTGTTTCCTGGGCTAATTTATTGTACACAAAGAAAAGTTGCAATAATATAATACTGGGACAGTTTGAAATTGACTCGCGTTTAAACCAATCACAAGTCAGGAAATGTTGAACCTATACCATATCTACATTGCATTCTTACAGCAGGCAGAGTATAGTCTAAGAGTTAGGGGTGTAATGGTGTAATTTGCAATTTTTTGGGCAAAAGCACACAAAGATTGAGTCCTGGGTGTAAAAATCGGACTTGCTTCTGTTTTTGTGCGAGAAAATACTTTTTCTTCGGCTAGATGAAAAAATTACTAGTTTAGATTGTTTTACTAGGATTCATTTTACCTTGCAGAACCCATATTTCAGATTTTTCATACTTCTCAGGTAAGTGTCTTTAAAGATCGGTCTATCAATCACATTTGCCCATTTGACAGACAATTCTGGGATAGAAACTCGGCGATCTTCTATAATAAATGCATGTACAGCTCGATCATCCCTTTTCAGAATAATCGAAAAATGTCCAGTTTTAACGTTTGTCTCAACTGCAAAATTATGTTTCTTGACATTCCTTGGCGAATACTAAAGTTTTTTGCATTTTTTTCAATATTTAAAAAACCATATATTTTCAAGTTCTTACGTTACATACCTAAGTACCGTATTTAATATTTTTTGAACACACAATGAAAAAAAACATGTTTACTCATGTTTCTACTCAATTTAAATTTACAAATATACATAATATGTCTGATACATCTTTTTAAATACTTAAATGAAGCTGTGGTCTGATGTGCGATGCGACGAAAGAGATTGTCAATAATAAAACTTTTTGTGAAAAATATAATTAATATTTTTCATAAATTCATCAGAATTTTACTTAACCTTATGATCAATATTATGCCAATAAACCTTTATAAACTATTTTCTGTCGGAGAACATCGATTCTTCGCTGGCTAGATAATGGTGTTTTTAACCTTTTTCCCACCCTCTGTGATGACATCATTAATCAATCTTGTCTATAAATACGTCTTTCTGTCTGACGTCAGAACGGTCACTCGCCATTCACTGCCACTATCTATAATTATCGTAAATCTAATGTAATTAAACACTGCGGTACTCTCTGAGGCAATAAATTGTTAACGGTTTTAACCGCAAATTAAATTGATATAGAGTTAGTTGTGTTAAATGTAGGGTAAATTTACAGCAAATTATATGCTTGTTTAGATTTAATAGCCATTTGTGAGAGACATGTTATTGTTTTGTCATTGTCACACTAATGAAGCGTATTATTTCATTGTATAACTGTTTGTTTCCAGAATAATATAATAGATTTCCACAAGAAAATAACTCTGGATTATTTGATGTAATCAGCACAATTTGTTAAAAAAAAAAATAGTAAAATATGTTAATATTATGTTTCTACTGTCACATCAGTAAATTATTTTTTACACACTATCTGTCAAACAAGTAAATGTCTTATTACGCAGAGTATTACGTAATGAATGACACTAACAGTTAGTAGGGGAATTTCCGTTTATCCCAGAATCATGTTGACACTTTTTTGAAGAAATCATAATTTTAATCATAACTTACTAATGAAACGACACAGCACCGTTTATCAGATATTTTGATACACAATTTTCAACACAACACCTTCAAACCATTCTCATATATTAAAATAATTATGTTTTAATAATGATATCAAGAATAACCTAAAATCTGTCAAACCTGTCAAGCAAAAGATTTGACAAGTAACGGAAACAAAGACAACAAATCGGAACCAAATACAAATTCGTAAATTTCAGTAAAATTATGGCCGAAGAAAAAATATAGTAGATCGCTCGAGTTGTAAAGCAATTACGTGCCAATGGAAGAGTTACTCACAACGAGTCAGGCGAGTGTGTAATCCATGAGCATAAGCTTCTTGCATCTCTCGCAATGTGATATATTATTACCACTATCAGGATATTAACCCTATGTTTATATATACAAAAGTAGATTGGTAACTAAATAATAAATATATCTGTGCGGTAATATTAACATAATGACATGTCAACAACAGTCCATAAAAGAAAAATCAATTAAAATAAAAGTACATGGCTTTTAATAAGTAATATACATAAATACAATATCACTAGAAACAATGACGTCATATGTTAAAAAGTTTACATGAGCATGTAAAACGGGTTAAAATATGATCTGTGGGTTGCCTTCATAAATCCAAATCTTTCTTAAAAAGCTAACACGTTTGGTATCATTTTTTTCCAGCGAAATCCAATTTTATTTAAAATATTCTGAACGATACTGTTTACGCCGTTATAAATATTTCAGTACCATTATTATAAATATTTCATTCTTGTAGTATATGCAACAAACTATCTATGTGAGATCCTAAAAAAAATACAGAATACTACATACCATACAATTTCTCACTGTTTCTGTACATTGCGTTTGCCACACGCTGTACATATTGATTTAATTTTCAAATTATTACTAACAAATAGAAAGAAATATTACCTCAATATTACAATTCAGTGAAAGTAAGAGCCCACCAATCTATTTTTCATTTTCAAAATAAGTCAATAAATTAACTATAAGCTTTGAATTTGACATTTTGTCAGTGAACAACGAAACCAAAAACAAAATGAAATCACAGGTTGAAAAGTACAATATAGACGTATAATATTTAGTAATATATATGTTCAGAATTACCGATATTAAAAAAATATAATCAAACGTCATTTTGCAAAAATTTACAAAATTTTACTTAATAATATATCCAAATATAATTATTTCTATTAAATATGTCAAATATATAATAGTAATAAAAAAAAAAACAATAAAATACCGTTAATAAAATATATTTAAAAAAATAAAGAAAATTTCAAAAATCCCTAAACGATGACGTAAACCGCTTGATTCGCTGGATAGCCCATACATCCATAATAATGCCTAAAGCATTAACAAAGCAATTTCAAAAGCTGACCATGAACTATTTCGAACGGGAATTGGCCCACCTCCATTGAAAGCCGTTTGCTTTTCTAAGTTCACGTGGTTTCTTTGTCACCAGGAGTGTGGAAATTACTTGGCGAGTAAAATAAACCACATGAAATTGGAAAATTATGAAATTTGAAATGAAAAATGATGACATTTGAAATCTATGTACATAATTACTAACTGTCATTCTGTCACGGGCTCTCATATCTGCTTGTCTAGAAAGACCAACAAAATCACATAATTGCTCGCGCCTTATATATTAGTATTCCTTGTAAACGTAGTAGTGTATGTGTATAACTTTAAATTTACATGTCTCGCTTATACAAAGGGATAATTTATTAATACTTAATGAGATAGATGCAGAATTTAATTCTCTAAAACTTTTATTTGAAGCATTTATTTCTAAAATTAAAATAAAATCATTGTTGTTAAGAAAAACTGTTAACAGCTTCAAGTAATGTATCACTTTTGATTAGCCCATTTTAACTAAAATCTATTAGGTTATTCCTATTGATATAGAAGTCTTTTATACCAAATTTGAAAAGCTTTGGATTAATTTTAATATAGTTTTTCATTAAAGTCTATTATTGGCACTACCAGTTTCGGTAGTATTCCACTCATCCATTCATTTTTTTTTTTTTATTATTTTATATAAAACTTCATTCGGTTTTGAAGCAATTCATAGTATTAAAAAACTTAATTGTTCCTAGTTTAACAGTATTTTATTTTCGAGAAACCAGTGTAACGTCACATTCCCCCTATACTTGTCTTTCTCATACACACTGCTCTGAGTACGCTACGAGAGAAAGATAACAATTGTATGACGTCAATTTTTCCTTTTAGCAAATATGAAATATCTCGTAAAGTAATTATTTAAAAAAATGTTTTCATTGTTTTAACTAATATTTATTGAGCCATTCTTTAAGTTAAATTGACTTTTATTTTTTTGTTATTATGTAATGACCAAAAAGAGAGGCGCACTATATGTTATAACAATCTTAAATACAAAATTTCAACTTTCTATGTGTTACCGTTTTTGAGTTATGCGAGATACGTACAGACGTCACGATGAAATTAGTCAAAATGGATCCAGGGATAGTCAAAATGGATATTTCTGCTAAAATCTTACTACGTATAAGGAAGTGAAAAACTTAAACTAGCATATAATTATTACCAAAACAAAATACATATTGCATATCAAGCTCTGTCTATCCCCTGTCTATTTAATGCCATTTACACCCCTCATCAACATCAATCATAATCAGTACCATTATTGTCTATTACTTCCCGCCTACTTGCAGCTAACCAGCTCTACGTATATGTATTGTAGGTGCGGTGGATCTCTCGTGAGTCGGCGGCACGTGGTAACTGCAGGACACTGCGTCGCTCGAGCGACCCCACGTCAAGTCCACGTCACTCTTGGGGATTACGTCATCAACTCCGCGGTGGAGCCATTGCCTGCTTATACATTTGGAGTCAACCAAATACAGGTGAGATATAGTTAAGGGTGGGATTGGAGATAGGAAGAAAGAGAAAGGGAGGAAAGGAGGAAAAGTAATATGGGTTGCATATTCATGAATTTTGAGGCAAAAACAGATAAAATGTGCACCCAGTGGCGGCGCTAGGGGTGGGCGCGGTTGGGCGACAGCCCAACCAAAATTCTTCTCGCCCAACCTACATTAATGTGAAGGAAATGTTGTAAGTATACGAAATCTACAAAACGTAAAAAAAATGCGACATACGAGCCATCAACAAATTGTCTATTTGTATTATTGTACACGTGTTTATATACCGTGAGTATTTTTTAACGTGAAACATTGGATTTGTCATCCATGGTTACGACTTGACATTTGATTGACAGCAATGTATTTGTGTGTCCCATTTAAAATGAAACATAGGGAACGAATTTGACATTTGACAAGACGTCAGTAGAGGTTAATTTTGTTTAAATAATTATACCTGCTTTGTAAATTAAATTCAGTTATAGAAAAAATATTGTGTGCACTTTGTGCCCGAGTGATTTTTTGACTTGGCCAAATTTTTTACAATATTTAAATATAATACTTTTGACAAATTCATTCCATATGTTTTAAATGAGACAGGCTGCCAATCAAATCGAATGTCAAGTCGTAATTTACAGGAAAATTCAGCGGTTATCTGTCATATTGACAAGATGTCATTAATTAGAGGTTAATTTTGTTTAAATAATTATACGTTTTCCAAAAATTAAATTTAGTTGTAGAAAAAATATTGTGTGCCTTATGCCCGAAATATGTTTAGTGCTCTTGAGTGGTTTTCTGACTTGGCTAAATTTCTTACTATATTTAAATATAATACATCTGTCAAATTCGTTCCCTATGTTTCATTTTAAATGGGACAAGCAAATACATTGCTGTCAATCAAATATCGAGTCGTAACTATGGATATGACAAACCCAATGTTTCACGTTAAAAAATACTCACGGTATTGCGCCACAAGCAGGATAGTCATGATTACCCATGCCTCTTCTTTTTCCTTTCAAAAATTTGTAGCTTGTAATACGTACTTACTTATGAGACTATGTGCTGCTATCTACACTAAGCTTTGCGTTTGCACAAAGGTTTACATGTTATGTTCGAGAACCAACTACGACACTCGAAATCATTTGGATTTGTCTGTGTTAGAACAAGATTCGCATTTAGTATTTAGGAGACAGTGGTTGTTGCTTTAATTTTCCGGTGCACATACTAGATATTTTTTTACTCTTGTTTAATAATGAGTACAAAACGTTGCATAAGTGATTTTTTTAAACCAGAACAGAAGTTACACATTGAAAAACCGAAAACACCTGAAAACGTAATTACTCATATGAGTGATAGTGACAGTAGTAATGAAGCTAATACAAGCAGCATTCTTTCAAAAAAAAAGAAGATTACTAGAAGATGATATAGTTCCAATTAAAATTACTGCCAAAAACTATTGAGAGATATGAAGTAAACCACAAAACTAAAATTAAAAGTTAAACTGATTTTGCGGTTCTTTTACATGAATTTGGATTAGTCTTTCACGAAATTCATAAATTATGTAATATTGCAATGACAGTACCGTCTTCCAATGCAATTTGTGAAAGATCTTTTAGTAGTCTAAAAAGGATTAAAGATTATTTAAGAACAACAATGTCCCAAGATAGACTTACTGATCTAGGAATATTGTATGTTGAAAAAAAATATTATAAAAATCTAAATTTAGAATTAATTGTTGATTCTTTTGCTAATAGACATAATAATAAAAGAATAATAATAATAACAATAATATCTTATGTACTTACCAAGTTAATTTTGATACTTATATTACCTATTTTAATTAATATATTACTTGTTGCTTGAAATATTTAAATAAAATGTACCCTCCACCAGTGGCGTCTCGTGCATTTTATAAGAAGGCAAGCAGGAATGGCGTAGGTAAGGTATAAAAAAAAAATGCGCCGCAGGCGAATTTTTTTTTCATTCAAGGTCAAATGCCTTATAATTGACTTACATGTTTCGAAGGGATGTGCAACTGCATGTTTTTCCCCTTTCATGTGCAAAAAACAAAAATTGCCAGATCACAGACTTGACGTGATATTGCGTATGTATATTATTTAAGTCGCAAAAGCCTCGCTTAATATCATTCCATACAGATTTTTCTTTATTAAATAATAAACATGGTCAACAACATAATTTTAGTAATGTTTCACTATCACATAGCCACACATGTTTGTCATATAAATTGGTATTAAAATGCCTTGTTATATGTTTAACAGTTGTTGTTAATAACTTCATAGGAGGAACTGGTCTGCCATTTGCAAAAAGGTTTTTTTCTTCAAAATTGCCAAATGGCTTTTCTTGTAATTTTTTTATTATTATTGCATAAGTGTTATCCATTCTGTATAAAAATATAAGGAGTATTATTATTTTCAAAATTTAATTGAAACAAAATAAATGTAGAAATATAAAATATAGATACCTTATAAACAAATTTTACTTTTATTCGTATCCTATTTTAACATTTACTATCTATTTCACTTAAATTTTGTTCATGGAAGCAATATAAAAGCTTGCAGATGAACCTAAACAGCGAAATATTTTCAGTATAGAAGGCTACATGTTCGGCAATGTTCGGTATAGTGTAGGTATAGGCGGTGTAAGCACTCGAAGTTCTGCTTACCAGCACGTTTTGTACAACATGGTAAGATCGTAATAGTTAATAGTACGTATCCCAGTGATAGAATTAGATTAACGGTGCGGTAGGCAACATCAAATACATTTGTGTATTTGCTTTTAAATTTTGATATATTAAAGTTCTAAAAATATAAATATAATTGTAAAAATATATTAAAAGTAACAAAATATAAAGGCAAGCACTGCTTGCCTTGCTTGCATGGAGAAAACGCCACTGCCCTCCACGTCCTTAATATATATATATATATATATATATATATATATATATATATATATATATATATATATATCGCCCAACCTGAATTTGTTTTCGACGGCTTTCGCCCAATTAAAAAATAATGCTAGCGCCGCCACTGTAGTGCACCCTGTATGTTGAATACTTCTTATGTGCTTTAGGTTTGAATATTTTATTGTCAATATAATTTTGTTTGCCCTCAAAATGTCGTTGTACATGGGTACCTACTATTAAAATCGAAATTCAAATACGCTTCAATGTCTATATCCAAGTCGTGATATACATACTAATATAATATTCATTGATATGTATTCAAGATATTCGTCATTTTATTTATTTTGCGTTATATTCGTCTCGTATTCACATTGAGCGAATTTCTCCATCCGTCTGCAATTTATTCCGTGTTTTGAGACGCCATCATCTCCCCACGTCTCGCTCGATCTAGATAGCTATGGGAGTAGAATTTTATTTGAACTGGCCAACTGCGATGACGCTTGTCTGATACTTCCTCTCAAGCTACTCTACCAGATGTAGTATTTTTGTTTTTCTTCATTCGACGATACGAATTTCATACTCGTGTTATTCGCAGAAGGTAAACGGGTCAAATGTCAACAAAGGGGAGTTTTAGTTTCTAAAACGAAAAGCAAAGATAATGTTTAAATACAAACATGAATATGAACCATCAAAGACAAGAGTAACTGAGAATGATACATTCATTAACTTCATATTTAGTTCCCTTTTTCGTTTATGTTAGTTGCGGTTCTTTTGTTCTTCTACATACATATATTTGGTTTGAAATTAGAAGTCGTTCGTGCATTTTATTAGTATATCTCAGGGGCGGACCTAGTCTAAGAGTTTAGGGGGTAATGATGTAATTTGCAAAAATTTTGGGTAAAAAAACACAAAAAATTGACTCCCGGCAATAAACAGCGGACTTGCTTTTGTTTTTGTGTGAGAAGAAACATTTATTATGATTCATTTTACCTCATAGAACCCATATCTCAGTTTTTTCCTACTTCTCAAGCAAATTTCTTTAAAGATCGGTCTATCTATTACATTTGCCATTTCCCAGACAAATCTAGGGTAGATAGATAGCACTCTTCTATAATAAGTGCTAGTAGAGAACGATCATCCCTATTCTTAATAACCGAAAAATGTGAATCTATTTTTGGAGCCGTGTTGATCACATTATTTTTATGTTGATTTTAGAATTAAAATTAATTTAGTGATTATTTCTGATATCTATTTTTAAAGTTATCTCCAATAAATTATGTTGCAATGTATTTATTAAACGGTTGCTATTCATTTGCTAAATGGTTAACAGGCAGTAAAAATATTTTTATATACAACCGGTAAATAATGTTAACTTTATTCTTATCAAAATAATAACTTCATGTGCTTCATTATTAATCGAGGGAAATACAGTACCTACTCCCTAGGGAAATAAAGTGATTCAAGTCAATTGTTAATTGATATTAATTAACAGATAAGGAATATTTTCATTTATATTTATTTTGGAAGAAAAATATAATGATTTTTGTAAAATTAAATTTAAAATAAATAGTTTTTCTTCGTGTATAGAAATGTGCTTTATTCTTCATCTTTTCTGTTTGTATATAAAATATTGTATATAACACGGGAGTAAAGTGTTATTATTTGCCTCAAGCGATTGCATCCCTCGGGTTAGGCCCTCAGGATTTAATCTTCGCTCTCGACAAATAATGACGAACTTTACTCCCTTGATATATAAACTACTATTAATCAATTTTGCCTTAGAGTCAATTTTATTTCCTTGGATACGGATCATTAAAGTTGTTGTTTTATAAACGATTTTATTTTAAAATGTCAAATGCCAACCAAAATTGTTGGCATAAATTCAAATATTCAACGTATACCCGCCATATCGGCACAAGAAGAATAAGAATGTTACAATTTTGTAATAACATATGTCTTTGATTGTTGGAATAAAATATTGTATGTCATATGAAGATGCTAACCTCTAAAATAAAATAGTTATAGAATAATTTATTTCAAAGTCTATTATAAAGAATTCAAGTCATGGCAACCACAGATCACTTTAGCAACGCTTAAAAAAAATTCATACTCAGCGTCTATAGATAACCGTAATCACTTAGCGACATTTCAAGATTCTGATTTCATTTATAAAAATCTTACACTCAAATCGGAGAAGTTTGTTATAGGGCAAAATTGAATAAACAGTTGTATTATACTTGCGGTTAAAACGAATGTTTAACTCGCGGGATTAAGACGCTCATTAAGCATTCATTTAACCCGCATATATAATAAAAATATTTTCTAGCAATATCACCATGTGAAAAATAGCAGGTATACCACTGGGAAATACTAAGGCGGTGGATGATATTTGTCATATTATGTAAAGTACTTCAAAAGAAAAATTGTATGAACGCCACTGGCTATGAGCAAGTTTATCCTGCGCTATGTACATAAAAGAGTAAAGGTTACAAAGGACTCATTTTTATATTTTTTTGGAAAGTGGATATCTTGCTTTGTGAGATGACATGTCTTATGCAGAAAGTTTTTGAAGAGTTAATTAAAAAGCTCTAATGTTGGAATATAAGTATAATCAGGCACAATAAAAAATGAAAATCGTCACAATTAAAATTCCTAGTAGCAAATTTCATTTAATGAATTCATGTTTATTTAATTATAATTTATAATGCGTGCTATTGCATTTTTTATAAAACTTGACTTTTCTTTTCTATTTTTCTTTTTAATTGAAGATTTTATTCATTAAAATTTTGTAATAAAGAGCATAAATTACTACAATATAAATTCAGAATCGGTTATTGATATACTGTCCAATACTTGTAGGTACTAATTTCGGAGTTAATTTTAACTTGGAAATCATTCTTAAAATTTAAAGATTTTTCAAAGATAGTCATTTCATTTTTTATTTGCTACACTTTCCAAAGATGTAAATTTAAGATTATTATCCATAGTTAATTTCCTCATAATTTTATGAGATGCGTTTTCTTCCTTTCAAAGTACCTAAGCACTTAGCAAAACTACATAATTGAATACGGAAACATTTTTTATTTACTAGAAATGCATATTAGAAAGTAACGTTAAAAAGAGGTAAATTCAAAGGGATAAAAATATACATGACATTTTGTCTACATTCCATAAGATTATTAATTAAAATTAGGTATCTACTTACCTATAACTCCTCTCCCTATAAAATCTGAGTTCTCTGCCTTATTCTTCAGAGCTGTTTTGACCTCTGGCATGGTTTACATGCTGAGTAATCTTAACTTCTCTGTCTTATTATTTTGTATTTTTTACACAGAAAAAAAATAATTGAAATTTTGTCTAATTATAATTAGATATTATTTTATTCGGTAATATGTCTAATATAATTTAGTATAATTTACAAATCTTAATTTAGCATTTTAACTAATCCGAAGTAGATAATAAATATTTTGGAAAAAATCGTTAATTTAAATAGGTATGTAAATAGTTATTTTCATTACTTATTTTATTTCATTTTACTATATTTTGGCTTCATTATTTTTGTCCTACAATTTTCAGTGATTTATCTAATGAATTAGGTAGGTAAATAGAAAATTTAAATATATATTTAGTTAATTTCTTTATTTATGTTTAGTTCAATAATAAATGTAGTCATTTAATCTAATTTTGTATTTAATTTTACTATAATTTGTTATTACAAATTTAGAAAATTTAACTGAATCAACTTAGATAATTTAATGAAAACAATTAGTAGGCTGAAAATTACAGATTTCTTTAGTTAATTTATAACTACAATTTAGATGTTTTTTTTTCTGTGTACTGATGATGAGAGTGTAGTTCTCGAAATACGTACATATATAGTTTTTTTTTTTTAAATTATTGTTTCATAGTTATTATTACTTATCACGAACTGTTTGTTGCCCGAGAGAATTTATTTTTGTTTCCCTAATTAGAAGCGTAGATCATATTGGGGAACTTCAGCTATTATAAATTCTTTGTGTATTTCTATTTCCTGTTGTGTATCACAAAAATAGACCACTCCGTTATTGAAAATCTATAACGGAAGTTTAGGGCGTATTATTTTTTTTTTATCAAAGTGGTTATAAATAATTAAATAAAGCAGCCGCTATCATCGTCTCTTTTAATTCACCCAGCTGTCGCGTGGGAGTAGAAGTATAATTAACCCCCATTAATAATTAACCGATATTTGCATTTCTAAAGCACTCTATTTTTTTTGTGCTTTTATCTACAAAAATGATTTTTTTCCATTAACGATGAACCGCAAAAGAATTCAATCTCATTTCATTATACATGTAATCTTGTATTCCGTGGGAGAATTAAATTACGGAAGAAGAAATTGTTTCAAAGCGAAACGGGGGAAATCTTTTTGAAAAGATTGTGAGATAGGTAGAAGCCGAAGATAGCAACAAGTAAAAGATATTCAAATCATATACACGAGGACCAGGTCATGAATTTCTTAGGCATAGGGAGATTTAATTTAAGATGGATCAGAAAGATAGAATTTTTAAATTCTATCTCCTTTAGATACGGAAGGTACTGTCTTTGGTCGGTAAAATCGTTGGTGAGTTTTAATTAATAAGCATGTTTTAGGGTCCCTACACAGAAAACACAAACCATCTAAATTGTAGTTAAATTAACTAAATAAATCTATGATTTTCAGCCTTCTAATATGTTTTCATTAAATTATCTAAGTTGATTTAGTTAAATTTTCTAAATTTGTAATAACAAATTATAGTAAAATGTAATACAAAGTTAGATTAAATGACTACATTTAGTATTGAACTAAATACATATTTAAATTTTCTATTTACTTACCTAATTCATTAGATAAATCACCACGTCTTTGTCTGTATGTGTCTGTATGTGTGTATATATATGTGTGTGTGTGTGTGTGTGTGTGTGTGTGTGTGTGTGTGTGTGTGTGTGTGTGTGTGTGTGTGTGTGTGTGTGTGTGTGTGTGTGTGTGTGTGGGTGTGTGTGTGTGTCCGTAGAATCGAATGGTAAAGTCGCCAGGCATGTATCTCCACCCATTTTTGGGTTAATGTGTTATGAGTTTTTCGGATCCAAGTGTGAACTCAAATATCTCGGGAACTAAAAAAGGTATTAATTTGAAGTTCGAAATTTTAGAATCAAGGCGTTGAAAAGTATAAAAATAGATTTTTTTTAAAAATTTTACCCAAAAGTGACAGTATATGAGTTTTGGGAGGCATAACTCAAAAATAAACAGAAGTACAGACTTGTAACGACTAAGGAGCCCGTTACTGTTGTAAAAATATTAGATTAGTTAAATTGTAAATAAGAAAATAATATAAATGAACGATAACAATTTATTATTTATTAAACTTAAATTTAACTACGGATTCCTCAATCAGATATTAATGGGAAAAGCTGATTAGGTTTTGGTACAATCGAACGTAGTAATTTCTTACAAAAAATTATAAATATAATTTTTTTAATTTATGTTATCTAGACAATTTTCCGAGATAGCTCAGTAAAGAATGAATTTATCTGGCCTAAGAAGTGATCAGAAACAGCTCATTTTTTGGACAATCGCGAAAAAGTATCTATTCGCACATGTGTCTACAAATATCTTTTAATTGTTTTATTAATAATAAGGCAAATTAAATTAATTTGAAGAATTGTAGCAAAAAAAGAAACTAGTACATTTAAAACAATATGAAATATATTAAGATATATGTGAATGAAAGAAAAACGTTATTTGTACTGGATATGTTGTATTTGTATCTAGAAGGACACGTGACATCCGGTTTAGTGACCGGAGGAAATTTGATACAAGATGATAAGTGAAGATTTAGGAGTAAAGTATGAGAGGAATTTTTAATCTTGAACTCAAGAGACATATTGTTCAAGCTGAGGAAACCAGTGGCGCGCAAAAATATTTTATATGACTGAAAACTTATAATATTAAATGTTTATAATTTCATTAAAAATATGGTTAACGTGGCGTGCTAAGGGTCAAGCCGATGACATCATGTTATTGTCAAATGAATAGCAAGGCGTCAATTCGTATTTTTTAAAGAAAAAAAAATCTTTTGTGGCCAGTACAATATCTCTCGCCATTTTCATATTAGACTATATAAGTATTGTATTTCATGTTGACGGAGTATTATTATAGTTACTATTAGGGATGCACTCGATCTCGAGCACCCATCGATTTAGAGTCAATCATCGAGCCGGGGCGAAGATATTTTTACCGAGCCGAATCGGGTCAATCATTTGTAAAAGTTGAGGCGACTCGAACTTTTGATTTTGGCACGGCCCGAAAAATCGAGTTTTTTGGGTCGGCCCGAAAAATCTTATAATCCAATCAAATATACAGTTTCCTTAATATTTTAATGAAAATGGATGGAGTTAAAATGGATCAAAATGATTTAATAACAACATACTTCACATCTTAATAAATAAAAATATGTTATTTTACAATAATTCAAGGTTATTCATTAAAGCATATTAATACTATTGTGATGCTATTATTATTGTCACTACCCGTTAACTTAAATAAAAATCTGTTGTAGCCAGCACAATACCTCACGCCATTTCCATTTTATATTAAATAAATATTGTATTGCACTATAATCCAATACCTCTTTTAGCGAGAGGTAAAAAACACGAGTGCTGTTCTCTTAATTGTAGACCGAGCCTGATATAATAAAACATGGTCTTTCATTCTGAAATATTCTGTATCACTCTTTCTGTTGAGACATACACTAGATCACCAGAATTAAAAATGGACAGTCCCGAATCCAAGATTGTTTTGTTAAATTATAATTCCGATGAGGCATGAGGCGCAGTGTAGTACTAGAAAAGTTCGGTATTTGTGCAAAATTGTAGAAAATGTGAATACTAAAGCGTTGTTAAACTTTGAAAAAAGTTGAAAATAATCTAAAATCCAATTTTCATGTATCTCGTACTTCCCAAAGCACTGATTCCAAATTATGAAAACCCAGGTCGATATCTCTTTTAGTTTTGCAGATATTCAACCTTAAATATTTTCTCAAAATTACCCATTTCTGGGCTAGATCCCTACCTAGTTTTGAATTATTGCCCCAAAAGTCAATATACCCCATACCTATTCAGTTAAAAACTTTAAATTTTTCAAAAATCTAATTTTCATATATCTAGATAATTTTCAATGCGCTGATTCTAAATTTTCAAACCGCAGGTCGATATCTCTTTTCGTTGTCGAGATATTTAGATTCAAAGTTTTGCAAAAAACTGCCCATATTTGAGTAATAACCCAAAAATGGGCCGAGATACGAATCTGACAATACTACCATTCGATTCTACGGATAAAAATATATAAGTATACCAATTTTCATAATTTTTGACTAACGGGTTCATTTTTTATGAATAAAAGTTTGCTTTAGAGACTGTATGCGGTGTTTAAAAATTATGAAAATTGGTACACTTATGTAATTTTGCCCGTAGAATCGAATGATGATATCTCCAAATTCATATCTCGACCTATTTTTGGGTTATTACCCAAAAATGGGCAGTTTTGAGCAAAACTTTGAATCTAAATATCTGGAGAATGAAAAGAGATATCGACCTGCGGTTTTTGAAATTTTTTATCTGAATATTAATTCAAAAGTGGAGAGAGATATAAACTTGCTAGTAATATTATTTGATTGTAAAGACAATGTTACGTAAGTGTACGCATATTTAGAGCATTTGAACAATTGAGTAAATTTTTAGAAAAGTTGAAAAGTATTCCTAACTTTAATGTCAATCTGGTGAGTGGGAAAAGAAAGATCACGCTTATACCCCAAGATTGTGACATATATTTATATCGCTAAGAAACGCTTTGTCGAAATGAGATTTTTTTTATTTATGTCCTAGTATTGGACAAATAATGTATGTAGGTATAATAAAATTAACATAAACGGATATAGTAGTACATCATTTTGATCAATTTCTCCAACACACCTCAGTGCCATAGACATAGTTCAACATATTCGGTCAAATCGTTTACATTGTGTTGTAAAATATTCACAGCGGGGGAGTATTAAGTTATTGTGTCGTGTGGTACATATTAATAATTTATAAGTCTGTATAAAGAGACGTGGGTGGACATTAGATTCCTTCCTTCATTAAAATACACAATCTGTACAGAACGCAGCACAGATAAACATCTGAAGAGCGTGGGATTAGCTCCATAATGCATCGTAGGCAGAAGTGTACAAAAAGTTTTTAAACTCAAATCTTATTAGACTAAGCTTTCTTTAAGTTACATATTAATTAGGTGATACTTTATTAAAAGAATTTTTATTTGTAACATTTATTAGATTATGGTAATGCTTAACATATATATTTTTTCTACAGTCTATGTACAAAATAGGCATTTGCGCTCGCTTCTGTCACCGCAAAATGTCACTTATGTGCGACAAAGTAGAAAAAACGCTCGCTGTCCGAATTTCTAACTATAAAATGTTGAGAAATGTCAATTGTCTACATTCTTAATGAGAACGTTTAGTCAGGAATTAATGGCGCTGTAGTTGCTTACACATTTACCACCTCCACAAGTCAATCTGACATAGACTGCTCTGGCGGTATATTACATAACCAATAAATAAATTAAAATTAAAAAGTATAGTCGTTATTTATTGAGTAGTACTGTAAGTATAAAGCGTACATTTTATTATTTTTTGTTATGGTGGAAGACTCCATTGTGGCGACTGTATAGTAAAAATTTTTAGGCAGAGTAGTCACGTCATCAAAGTTTGTAACTAGATAATGACGTCAGGAAATTAGTAGGTTTACATGGTACACTAATTCAATTTTAGAAAATAATTGTATTTACCTGCGATGCTAATTTATGTGATCAAGTTAATTTATTTAATAGTCGAATAATAATTGAATATTATTGTAAAATGTAATATATTTCTAATTTATAGTATTGAAAATTCGACGTAGGGCACACCGAGTCGGGTTTCAGAAGGAATACGGGGAGTGAATGAAGCACTTGATGAAAAATAAGAAAATTAATGTTAAATGACATTGAATATATTTTTAAAACAATTGATTTGATTTTATTTAGATTTACAATTCTGTACTGTTATAGAAAAGTAAAGAGTAGCACTATAAATTCGATTTATTGAAAATATAATTAAAATAACATTTAAAAAATATATTATATTTGATTGAAAATACTCCAATAATACAATTTACAATTATTGAAATTAACACAAACTAAAAACAGAAAAGTAACGAACTAATGACAGCAGACGCTTGACAATTCCGGGAGAAACATGCCATGTAAACGTTTAAATATTGAAATCCAATAGTACCAACATGTGGTGAAAAAATGAACTACAATTATTTTAAATAAATTAAAATTCATTGAAAACATTATGTTCGACTTTAAAATAATTGTAAATTGAATTAGAATGTACTTTACATATAGTATGCAAAAAATAGTATTTATTTTCTTCGTTTTCCTAAACATATACAATACTACAGTGTTTTTTCATTTTGTAATGAAATGATGACGTGACTACTCTGCCTAAAAATTTTTACTATAGAAAAAATCTTGCGCCTGTTTCGAGCGCAAATGGACATTGTCGATTTCGAGATCGACAATATCCCATTTTGCGCACTTAATACTCAAATAGCTATTTCCCATGACCGAGTTTAAAAGTCAATTTCTTTAGAATCAAAATTGAAAAAGAAGTACACATTTTTGCATCTAAATGCGAAATATACCCCTATAGAAAAGTTTTTTTTTTTACCTTATACAATCTTTGCTGAGACTAACCTTTATCATTAAAATACAAGTAATGCAAGTGAAACTTCTAGCATGATATGATCTATATGTATTTCTAAATTATTTGGTAGAACATTATTCTACTTATCTGAACAAACATTTCATTTCAGCGTCACACGTAATTTACACTTTCAGTCCATCTGCCCTCAAGTCATTAAAATAAACTTTCCGCACGTGCGCTTCTGCGTGATATTACATTTACAGGAACCATCCCCTTGTCCCACTGCTGTTTGCAGAGATATCTCTTTTTGTGTCATTTCTACTCGTACACCGTTGCACCCTCAGGATAATTCGGGAATTTATTCATCGCGGTCTCTGAGGACGCGCAATTTCTCTCAACTTGGCAACTCAGATGCCAGATGCTTCTATAAGTTCAAATAAACGACGAATGACGAGGAATTGGAAAAATTATAAATGGTAACAGTAGGTCTATCCGTAAATATTTTAAGTTACACTGGGTCGAAGAGGGGTTTCCACGATTTTTTGATTTTTAAAATGTTAATCTTGATTAAGAAAATGTAGACGCCATATTTTATTTTTTCCTATTAATTAATAAAAGGTACCACAGAAAAAATATTTTTTTGTGATGTTATGGATTTTTAAGAAAAAGATACTAGTTGTCTGCTATGAGATAGAGGGAGAATGATATAGAATTTGACTTCGTTTACAAAAATTCGTTTGTAAAATTTGACTTGATTCTTTTAAAAATTAATTCCCGGAATATAGTTTAATTTTACTAAAAATTAATTATTAGAATTTGATGTAGATTGTTTTAAAATAAACATCAAGTATAAATACCACTTTCTTTGATATCGCAACGTAAAAAAATCTGATGTGGCCTTGGAAAAGATTCTATATATCATACAAAAATGAAACACGAACCTATACTATTTTCTACAAATTCCATCCAGAGAGTTCCTTGAAAAAGACTATAAATCCAATAAAATTTTAATACGAACATACACTATGTAAATTGCACTTGACACTCACAGAATTATTTGAATGTATCAGCTGTTTCCATAATTATAGCAAAGCTGTCTGATTTATGAAAGTTAATCTCTTTATAATTCTTTAACTCTATATATGAAAGAAAATGTATAATCAAACCGTATGGACAATAAGATACCTATTCTTTCATATTGATAATCACATAAGAAAAACTGTTAAGAACTTTAAATAGGGAACTTCCGGTTGACCAATTATAACCAAAATCTATTCAGCTATTTATATGAATGTAAAGAAGAGGAATGAATACGAATGAATTATATTTTTTTTTAGAATTGTAGTATTGGAGTTATCTTATCGTGGAAGAAAGTTTTGTCACACACAAACACACACATACACACACTAAAACTAGTAAAATCGTATTCTAGGGACCATAAAACGTAGTTATTCAGGTGACAGAAGGTAAAAAAAATTATGAAAGCTAAAGTTTTATGGGTGTACGTTTTGTGTAGAAGAAAGTGAAAAAAACTACAGATCAGTAATATATTCTCTTCTGTGTTCCTCTGACACTTCAAAAACAATAGGTCGTTAAGAGTAATTCTAACCTGACTTTTCTAATTCGTGAAATGATTCCAATTCGCCATATGCAAAGCGAGTTTTGCAAGTGACGTTATGTAAGTTGCGCATTACTCTTTTGCGTTGGTGCAACAATGGAGGAATGCTATTAATTCCATTGTTTTTGCATGAAAAGTAATTATTTGTTTGTCGTGCTTTGGTGATCGAGTTCTTAGAGGCAACAATGAGGGCGGAAAATTGTTACAATGTTTTTATGATGCTTAAAGTCCGTGGCAATATTACCATGTTTTTGTAATAAAATCGAGTTCTGGTATTTGTTAATTTGTATAGTTTTTTTTTCTCCACAATTTAACAGAATGATTAATTTCTTGCCACGATGCTACTGTATTAATTTTACGGAAATTGATTTCATTTTACTTGTTTCATTCATAATATTACACAATTAATTGCAATCTATTATGGTGTTCTTTTGCTCTGATTTCTTTAATTTAGATGTAATTTATCGTTATGTAGTAATATAGTACAGAGACTAATATAATACCTATTAATAAACAGTTTGCGAACCTTAGTTACGTATAACGTAACGTGGAATACAGTTGGATATTCTCAAGCTATGTTAGAAAAAATCTGTTGTGGCCAGCACAAGACCTCTCGCCATTTCCATATTAGGCTATATAAGTATTGTATTGCACTTCGCTTTCGAGCCGTCGTTTTATAACAAAATCTTACAGAACATTACCCAAATTTTGTTTCTTACTATATTTAGCATGTCTTCTGCACACATATAATTCAAATTATATCTATTTTTCATTGTATGAGGAAGTTTCTAAATGTCAAATATTGTTCCAATTCATTAACCAGATTGGCGGTATTTCTGATAGATATATGCATTTTACCACAATTTTACCTATAATTTCAAATATTTAATTAATAAAACAATAAGAAAAGTTAAATATACTTCCCAGAAAAAGCTATCAGAATGTCACTAAAACTGTTGATATTTGACAATGACATGTGTCATGTTATAAACATTGGAATTTGTCAACTGGTTTCCTTAGTGCCTTGGCCTCTGCGATTACTTTACTCTATAAATTAAATTAGTCTTTATCTCTAAATCTATACAAGATATAATAAAATTTTTAAGTGTATTAGATGGAGAATTTTATGTTCTTCAATATTTAATAAAAAAAAACTTCCAAAAAATTATATTTAAAAGATTTTTTCTAAGAAACTACTACTTCCGGTTGTTCAATTGTTACCAAAACCTTTTCAGCTCTTCCCAGGAATGTCAGATTGAGGAAACTGCAGTTAAATATTTTTTAAGTCTTATAGTTTTTGAGGAATCGTGACTACAACATCCAGACATACATACATACATACACACACACACACACACACACACACACATACACACATCCACACACACACACACACACAGACATCATTTTAAAAATGTTATAATCGGATTGTAGGGACCTTAAATCGTGCTTATTCAATAAAATCTGGATATGCGAATTTTAGCATGAATCCAATACCTCTCTTAGCGAGAGGTAAAAATTTGCGAAATTTCATTTGTTTCAAGTCGAAACTTAAATAAATGGTAGTACCGTACCATTGAAATGTAGATTATATATCGTAGAAAGTAGAAACGTCATGTCATTTTCTGAGTTGTATGTCCCGTTACGTTATATGTAACTAAGGTTCGCAAACTGCCTATTAATAAATTCAGAAACACGTAATGCGTTGAATTTGTTCCATAGAGAAAACCGTGTGCGCATTCCTTAATCAATTTTTACCTTCCGTCACCTTTAAAGTAAAGAAGGTTTGGTCAAAAAATTCGGTGGTGAGTTTCTAATCAATAAGCACGTTTTAGAGTCCCTAGAATATGATTTTACTAGTTTTAAGATGGTGTGAGTGTGTGTGTGTGTATGACAAAAATTTCTCCGAAGATAATTCCAATTACAATTTTAAAAATTATAATTCTTCCTTTTCTTTATATCCATATGAAGAGCATTTTGGCATTTAGTCTTCAGGATTTAGGTCTTCTCCAAATGGCACACTAATGACATCCATTGGTTTGCTTAGCAGCACTTTAAGTACGAGGTACAAAAATTAATTATACAATACGATTTAATTTGATGCTTCAGATTAATTGTTAATATTGTATTTTGTAAAATAGAAGCTAAGTTTCTATTCTTTGACAGTAAATTTGACGTTTTGTTCAAAATATAGCAAGGAACATGATTTGTTTAATTAGTGCGCGTCAACTTCAAGGCATAGTGTGCTCCTGCAAAACCCTAAAATTGAATTCCTAAAATCCTAAATAACGAAGTTATTTAGGGCAGGGATGGCGAACCTTTACGTATCAACGTGCCATTTTTGACTTTGTGATTATTGGGAAAATAATAATAATACTATCAACTCAAAACTCTTTATTTACTACAGAAAAAAAAAATAGGAACGTTTTGCAATGTTTCAATTATACGCGTAATTTAAATTAAAGTAAAATTAGTGTGACTTCTGTTGTTGCAGATTAGATGACAAATAACAATAATGTCAAACGGTTTCTAACCGAGTCTTTAATGTTATTCATCTCTGAAAATAATGACTCGCAGGCATAGGTTGATGAAAATATTGTTAAAATAGCATGAGCCAGCTTCTTCAAACAATTAAATGTGTATGGTAACGCATTCCATGTTTCCAAAATTTTGTTATTAGCATTTTCACTTATATTACTTGTCAATCTTTCTGTTTCAATTAATTCTAACTCTTTCCTTGTTTCAATAAATTTTTGAATCCATATTGAACTAGACTGGAAATCAATCAGCTGCATTTAAAATTCTTCAATTTCCAACCAATCGAATTGGGACAAATTCAGTTTATCAAATCACGTCACATCAGGGTACATAAACTTGAGTATTTCCGATAATTCTTTGAACTGAGAAAGTCTCGCTGAAAATTCCTTCATTGAAGAATCAATCACAGAAATAAATTCTTCAGTAACTTGGTCTTCGTCTGGTTTCTCATGTATTTCTAATGCACCTAGTGCATCATAATGAATTTTGTGATCAGTGACGTGCCAAAAATATTGTATCGCGTGGCATTTATGGCACGCGTGCCATTGGTTCGCCATCCCTGATTTAGGGCATATATATGAAGTTAAATTCTATCAATTTACGGTAATGAACGTTAAATAAATTAGGTCAATTTCTAGATTCTCAATAATGTAATACATGTTTTAAGTAATTTTGAATAAAATCTTTATATCCTTTTTTCCTATCAAAAACTTTTTTAATCTGAAGTGTAAACTTTTGTAAAAACTGCAATTTCATTATGCAGAAAACATCACAAATAGTGCTGCACGTTGCAAGTACTCGTTATTTTTCTTCGCCCACTGATTACATTCTGCGAGATAATTTTTTACAGCGTGCAACTAAATATCTCGTTACTTCGTCTTGTTTTATTTCGCAGGTTCATTTGGCTGATGGCCCTGTTGTCTGTTGTCTGGGGTTTACCCTTTAACAAAAAGCAACAATGTGCTGTAAAATGTAGTTATGTGGTCGTAAATGCAAAAAGGAATAATAAACTTATGAAAACCTCGCTGTGCCAACGGCGGCACGTGTAGTTCTTTGAGTAAGAGATTGTTAAGGTAATTTGCATATATGCAACGTAATTTTGCACATTTAATTTAGCTCATGTGACAAGTTTATTAATGTTTCCTGAAATTGTTAATTATATGTATGCTGACTTGCTAACATAAATAAAGGTAATATATAAAAGTATAACAATTTAATGTTAGGAAATATAATAATAATGTCATAGTTATTTTATTTACACTAGTGGTCGTTGAAAATGTAACACCAAAACATATTAAGAATAAATAAATGATGTATACGAAATTATTATTAGTTTCCAACCATCAGAATAGTCCACGGATTCTAAAGAAATTTGTAGTTTGTGGCATGCGCATAGGAACTTCTGGCTGTTTGCGAACTTTGTTGTTCCTACATGCACTTGTTCTAAAAAAGAATATTAACACTTATTATAAACTAGCTGACCCGCCCCGGCTTCGCACGGGTAAAGCTAGAATAACGATTAGCTACACGTGTATAGTCTGTTCGCTCCTAGCTGAAACAAGCCGATAATTTATTACCCCAATAGTTATTACCACAAACCATAAACCACTTTCTTGAGCCTTTGTTCATCAAACGGTGGTCAGTTGTAAATGGAGTGTTGAACAAGGATTATATTCAGTTCGTTTTGATATATGCGTTTGTAAATTTTTAAGAGAATTTTTTGAAATTATTTTGAAATGTATCTACAGCTAGGTATTATCATTGAATAGGAATAATTAAGAATTACCTGGAAAGACGTTTTCGGCTAATGACATTGTTTTCGGGTTTGGCCATCATCATAATTTCTAGGAATTATTTAATCTACTATTCATTTAAGTCACCCTTGATTGAATTTCGTTCATTTATAATCCCGGTTTTCTTTCGTCTTAACTCAGTTTACATGAAACATTAGTTAGCAGCGGTTGTAAGTGAAATTTTAAATATGGAAATGTGGAGGCCCTGGGATGTCGACAGTGCTTCTGCCAGTGTTAGTGACGAAGTCAATACCTGTGACACCGATGCCGACGTTGTGCAAAGTGATGAAGACACAAATTGTTTTAAATATTTCATCAACGAACAAACGCAGCAAGTTATATTAAATGTGTATAATCATTTTGTAGAAGTGGGTGAAATGAATGCTCTGAAAAGAACTTCGATTGCGACAAAAACGTCTCTCGCATCCGTTCGTCGCATTGTAAAACGAGGAGTTCCAGTTAAAAAACGGAAGAGGGCTACTTCTGTACTTTCAAAAATTGGTAATTTTGAAAAAGAAGTCATTGAGAGACTAATTTATGAAGAATATGCCAACAATAGAGTCCTAACACTGTCTGAACTTCTCGTCAAATTGAAAGATACTATAAATTTTCCCTATGGAAGAACTTCATTGTATTTATGTTTAAAATCAATGGGATTTTGATTATTTTATGACGAGTATAACTGTATACTTGTAATAATGACATTTTCCCTTACTTATGCAGATTTCGAATACGTCCCTGTTCCACACTACCTGAGGATTTTCTATTTGTTTGTGGTAATATCTATTGGGGTAATAAAATATCGGCTTGTTTCAGCTAGGAGCGAACAGACTTTATCAGTAATTTTTCATATTTACTTCGGAGAAAGCGATCCCCGCACCGCACCTAACAGCGCTCTTTTCTAAACATGTCTCGGGTACTTTTGAAATCATGCCCTATTGTACCGCATTGAGAGATGATTTTTCAAAAACGCAAAAACACTCTTTCTTTCTTACCAAAATTATAAATAAGAATTTTTATATCCGTAACTTGAGAAATGATGGGTTCTCCAAACCCTTATTTCACCCTCTTCAAGTTTTATTTTCGCGGCAATAGGTACCCTATGTGCTTCTCCAAGATCCAATCTATCTCTATACCAAAATTCATCAAAATTGGTTCAGCAGGAGAAATGATGGGTTCTTCATACAAATATTCATCCCCTATTTCTCCCCCTTCACGTTTTATTTTTGCGACAAGAAGTAGCTTATGTCCTTCTCCAAGGTCCAATCTATATACCAAAATTCATCAAAAATGGTTCAGCGGAAGAAATGATGGGTTCTCCATACAAACTTTCATCCCCTATATCACCCCTTCAAGTTTTACTTTCGCGACAAAAATTAGCCTATTTCCTTCTCCAAAATCCAATCTATCTCTACCATCAAAATTGGTTCAGCAGTTTAGGCGTGAAAACGTAACAGACAGACAGGCAGAGTTACTTTCGCATTTATTATACAGACACATTTTTTCGCGCTCCTGTAAATAAAATTATTTAGAACTGCAGATAAATTTCGGGTGATTCCAATAAGCCCTTGGGTAAATAAGAGACCCTCATAAAACTTAAATTGTACAGTGTTAACTAGTTTTGGTATAGCAATGAAAATTTATGAATGTTTCAATATTACATTACATTGAAAAATTGGCAACATGGTACAGAAAACGTTCATAAGAATAACATTGGCTATCTCCGCTACACTGAAGATAGAGTGTGGGACACTGTATAGATGAATATCTAAGGAATAGCAGTGAGTTGTTGAGCTTCAAAATATATCTTGATCTATTATAATTTTTGACATTTAAATAAAGTTGACCGAAGGTAAGGTATTACACTGTCAGTATATAAGATTTCGAATTGTTCTAAAGTTAATACAAAACGAATTTTTTATCTAGAGTAAAAACGTTTTAATTAAAAACTTAACAACAGAAATATTCTCTCTTTTAAAATTTCTAATTAACGTTTTCTTTTTTCTGTTTTAATTCAGTTACCTTGGTAAGTAAATTAGGTACGTGGAAAATTAAAGGGAATATAAAAGTATCTACTTTAGTGTCTCGTTTAATAAACTTCATGAATAAATACCAAACTAATACTTAGTAAAGTTCTGTGAAGTTTTTATTATAGAAGTTATGGATCATAAAATCACCGAGGAACTAATGAACTTGAAAGCAGGAACTATGCCTGTGGCAGTACAAAAAGATCCATTCATTATTATGATCTGATCTAACAGGGTTCAACGACTCGTTAATAAATCTTGCAGAGATCTAACCGATAACGACGCGACAATGAACTCTGAACCTGAAAGTGGTGATTTTTTCAGAGATTAATTGAAAGTCTATCATCGTGCTTTCAACCCGTAGGTGTGGTAGATAAACCACATAAGTATATTTAACTAGGGTGTGGTTATTAATTGACTTTTCGGAAAATTGTAAGGTGTTTTCCCTTTTACTTGTTTTTATCTCTCGCCAAGAGAGGTATTGGATTCATGCTAAAATTCGCATATCCAGATTTTACTGAATAAGCACGATTTAAGGTCCCTAGAATCCGATTATAACATATTTAAAATGATGAGTCTCTCTCCTCTCTCTCTCTCTGTGTATGTGTGTGTGTGTGTTGTGTGTGTATTCTCGGGATGTTGGATGGACGATTCTTCAAAACTGTTAAACCTGTTTAACTATGAATTCCTCAATCTGACATTTCTGGGGAGAGCTGAAAGGGTTTTGATAACAATTGGACAACCGGAAGTAGTAGTATCTTAAAAAATTTCTTCTAAATATTATTTTTTGAAAACTTTTGTTTGTACTAATATTGAAGAACATAAAATTCTCTTTCTTAATACACTTAAAATTTTTATTTATATCTTGTATAGATTTAGAGATAAAGACACTATAATATATAGAATAATCTAATTGCAGAGGCTAAAGGCACTAAGGAAACCACTTGACAAATTCAAATGTTTATAACATAGTTTGTAAATGACAGATGTCAATGTCTGTGTCAAAAATCAATAGTTTTAGTGACATTCTGATACCTTTTTTGGGAAGTACATTTAATCTTTCTTATTGTTTTATTAATTAAATAGTTGAAATTATAGGTAAAATTCATATATCCGCCAGAACCTAAAACCTTTAGAATTGGTATTAGTATATACTTATATTCTTCAATATATTCTTTATTTTCATCCAGAAGCAGGGATGTGCATTTACGCGTAAAAATATATTTTTTACGTTGATAATGTATAATTTTAGTTCTCCAAAACGACACTAGATGACTTGTTATTAACAAAATTTCTTTACAAAACTGCCTAAAGTTTACATGAAACATATAAAACAGTTTAAAAATATAATATAATATGCTTTAAATTTACGTATTTGTTCAAAGTTTGACGTTTGAGGTTATGTCTCAGGAATACATTTCCCTACTAATCTGATTGTTGATAGTTTGAAGGTACCTAATTGTATGTCTGAATCAAAGAAACATGTTGATGTCAAGTGAACTGCTTGTTCTGGAATATTCATTACAGTATAAAAAAAATATATCTTTATAAAAAAATATACTCATGGTAATTATATTTTACATTATCTATGTAAAAAATTCTCAGATATTGTCAATGTAAAAAATAATTTTTTAAGCGTAAAAAATAAAGTATAATACGTGACGTATTTTACGTGCCCATCCCTGTCCAGAGGCCAATATATTACATTGTTGCTGTTGCTGTATAAACAGAACATAAACTAAGTTTTAGTACAAAATTCACCAATAAACTTGTAACTTATCTCATTATTCTATGCAAGAGAAAATAGAGCACGCATTTACTCCAGAATGGAACAAAGTGCACGGTTACTCTCATGAACGAATCTTTTGAGGCTAATATTTTAATAAACTAACATTGCTAAAGAGATGAATTTATGATAGGATCAAATTCAGTGAAACAAATTTTTATATTAATTTCACTTTTTTAATTGACACAAGAAAAAAGTTTTTCATTTGTAAGTTCACTAGGTACTTGGTGATGTCAACTGAGTTAATTTTAACGCGAGATCATTAATTAAAATAAAAATAAAAAATGTTAGTTACAATATTTTTCCGTTGATTTTACTAAATTGTAAAATCTAATTTTATTCCATAAAAAAAAATTAGGTTAGTAACGTCTGACACAAAAGTTTGGACAATGAACCTGTTTCACATTTTTCAAAAACTATGTTAAATGAAAGTTTATGCAATGATTTTCTTAGTAATAATTTTTATTTTAATAATTTGTTGTTATTTGTGGAAATAATTAAATAAAAAGATTGGCGTCCTGAAAAACAACCCCCCATTCCTGTGACGTAGAAGCACATACATTACATCATTAATAGCCAATAGGAAAATAGTTTTTCCATCACCTACGTGTATTCATATTATTTATATAAATAAACGTAGGCTAAAGTTTGTCACATGTTAATAACAAAATCTTTTAATTTGACATTTGACGCTGACATTGCTCATTGTAAATGAATAATAAAGTAATAATGGCTAATTCAAATTACACTCAAGCTAAGTCGGACAATTAACCGAAGGTCGATAGCTGGATGATGGCTGAATTTATATCAGAACGATTGTTTTACTGCTACCGAAATGAGTGTTACAGAGTTGAGGTAAAATAAAATATAAAAATTGAATTTATTATATAAATTGATAATATATTTTACTTTAAAGTTCTGGTCGTGATTCTTATTTGACACTTGTTTGACAACTTTGATAATACACTTGACACCTTAGAACCGCTGAAGATGTATGTACTCTGACGTCACATTCTGTTTCAGATCACGTGACTTATTCAAAATTTTATCCAAATTTCAAAAATTAATTGTAAAATATCTAAAGGATATTTCGTGATATTTTCAAATTTGAGGCTCTTTAAAGAACAATATCTTTTCAAATTTAATACTTAGAAGTCATATAAAAATTCTTGCAACAGCCCTATTGTTCAGCAATGGTATGTATCATGGTTACGAACTAGAAACATTTATTAATAAAAAAATCATGCATTAATAGGGGTCATTAATGAATGCTTTCCTATACATTGATATAACCTATTAATACACGGTCAACTGAAAAATTTATCTTATTGTACATTTTAAATAACAAACCACCCTTTTAGTTTATCGTCAACTACGTATAAACATTTAAACTGTTTCAGGTCCACCCATACTTCAAATTCACCCCCCAGGCCGACCGATTTGACGTAGCCGTCCTTCGTCTCGACCGCACTGCACACAACCTCCCCCACATCTCCCCAATCTGCCTCCCAGTCCGGGGGGAAAACTTCCTCGGCGAAGTCGGCGTCGCTGCCGGTTGGGGGGCCCTGTCCCCCGGCTCGCGACTTCGCCCTCAGACCCTCCAGGCCGTGCCTGTGCCTGTCATCGACAACAGAGTCTGCGAACGCTGGCACAGGTCAAAGGGCATCGGAGTGGTCATCTACGATGAGATGATGTGCGCGGGGTATAGAAACGGGGGGAGGGATAGCTGTCAAGGGGATTCAGGGGGCCCCCTGATGTTGCAGAAGCAAGCGAGGTGGTATTTGATTGGGATTGTGAGTGCGGGGTACTCGTGTGCGCAGCCCGGACAACCAGGGATTTATCATAGGGTGGCGCATACAGTGGATTGGATTAATAGGGCTATTGGGGGGTAGACTGACGAAGGCATAGACGCCAACTTGAAGGAATCAAAACGTTGTAGAAAGGTACAACTATATTCTGTCTGGTTTAAGATTGCAGTGGTGGGCGGAGCTTGACAAGAGCGGTTTACGTAGCAACATTTTAAGGTTAAATATGAATCTAATACCCGAGACACACTACAAAAATTAATGATTATTAACGGTTAGTTATAGTATGCGCACGAGAAGTTGAGACTGATAAGAGGTGTCAAAATTGCGTCAATTAACATACGGTACGAGTACAATACAAAAAGTAACACGTGCTTACTACATTCATTATTTTCTGGTTTGTTAATAGATGCAATTTTGAACTTCACGTGCGCGTACTATAATTAACCATTAATTTTATTTCGATAAAATAGGTAATAATATTACAATAGGCTATTCCACTGTAATCGAAAAGAGTAAAAGTTTATCAAAAATATGAAAGATAACAGTTAAACAATAAGAAAAATACCAACTATTCTTTTTTTAATTACTCCCTCTAAAAAATACGGGGAGTTCTACTTTTGATGACGTAAGACATATGGACGGGTGTTTAAGCAAATAGGATTCAAGTTTGAAAACCGACTGTATGGAGCTCAGCTTTCACTTCGCTACAACTAAGAATATAATTATTCGGGTGTGTCGGATATGTTCGGATGCTGTTCGAGTGATTTTCTTGTCTTTGCATGTTCGTTGATCTATCAGCTGCACTCCTTTTGAAATTTGTTTGAAATCGTGTCACCAACCATGCGCTGTGCGCTACCAACTTCGAGAATGTCAAAATGTTTTTGTAAAATAAGAAAAAGTAAAATAAATTAATTTCAATAATATATTTTCTTTCCCTAATAATAAAATATAATATTACAATTCAAATATAGGTACATTATTTTATAATTTGCTCAACATTTTTTCGTAAGTCTCTGAACCACTGTTTGTTTACTTCTGGTATACCCACATTACCTACGTCACAAATGAAATTTATAATTCATACCTCAATATCTCGCTTATTTGGAGGAATTTTAAACTCAGATTTTCACATATTGTCTTACATACTTATGTAGTTCAAGATAAAAAAATAAATAAAATATCGTGGAATAGCCTATTTTCGAAACATTCAGAAACATCATTTAAAGGTGGAACATCTTGAATATAATCCATTTGAGGACTATTTTGATTAGATATACGAAATTGCATCAATAATAAATTATTTTTGACAGTTATTGACTGGTTGACAGATGATTTGTCTTTTGTATATATTGACTTTTTACGTTATGTTATTAGTTATTTATATTAAAATTATTTATTTCACTTGAATAAAATTGAGCTAGCCTACTTTATTGTACACAAATGCGGAAGAAAAGTTGCAGTAACATAATATTGGGACAGTTTGAAATTGTCTTGCGTTTGCACCAATCATTAGCTAGGCAATGTTGTCCCAATACCATTCTACACTGCATTCATAAACCAGACTCAGTATAGACTATTAATTAAAATATTACAAAAATCAAATAATTAAATATAGAAAGCCTGTAAATTATATTGGACTAGCCCTTTTCTGTAAATTATAAGAGGGGCCCCAAGATACTCGGTCTCCTAAGGTTGGCGCCTGTGAGGTAAGGTAGATAAAATGAGTGTGACTCTTGCAATAACATACAAGTACAAAGAAAATGATGAATTTATTGCAATAATTTCTATATTTTTTCTATATTGAATTTGATACTGAGAAATCAATAACTTATACTTTTAATATTTCAAAAACTTTTCATTTAATTTCTTTCCAATCCGTATCATTACTTCTGTAATCTATTATTTAATATTTTAATTTATTCATGTCATCTTTTCTTTTATTTTATTCAAATCATTCATGTTCCATATTTCACTTTTTCTATTATTCATTATACATTTAAATAAATAATTTCATATGTTGAATATTAGTTCTATTTCTTATATCTTTTTTCATAATTCATTGTAATAGTATGTTGCATATTTTCATATTCTCATATAATAGTTATTTATGTATTAAGAGCGTAAGGAGGCTTTTATGGCCTGTGGCGGGATTTTCAGCCCGAGGCGTAAGCCGAGGGATAAAAACACGTCAAAGGCCATAAAAGCAAGTTACGCTCGTGGTACATACAAAACTTTATGCACGGACGAAAATTTTCAAATTATGAGTGTTAGAAAAATTGTATCAAAAAGAATTTGTCCTCGTACATCCAGTGTCTAGTGTTGCTATGAAAGCGGAAAACAACAGTTTATTGTTTGTTTATTAGTTCTGTCATTTGAGTTTTATTTTGTGTATCTCCGTGCTTTCCATAAAAATTTCACAATATTAATTTTCATTTTTCATTAAAGAGTATAAAAATTTTGATTTGTAATAAAAGCTTTTCATGTTGCCTGTTTAAATTGTTTATAATGTAGGTTATAATTTGGTTTGACGTTTCATTATAGCTCGGCGGGCTATAATGAGTCCCGCGGGCTATAAAATGACCTTTATGTGAAAGAAATTCGTGTATAATTGTCAAATTATGATACGTCCGTGCATAAATACTATTTTTATTTCGTTACATACATCTGCATCTACTCGATCATTTATTATTTTTCACTACTAATTCACTGTTTCCTAAATAAATATATCATTATGATATATTATTCATTTCTGAGTTTGCCAACTACTTCTATTCACAGATTCCGGTAATGAAAATGATAATATGGCCCGTATTACGAGCGCACTTTTATAATAAAAGCGCTGTTATGGAATACACTCCTTATAAGTATATAATGTAAAAACGCGCTCCATAAAAGAGCTTTTATTGAAAAAGTGCACTCGTAATACGGGCCAATGCCCTATTTTGTATCTAGAAAGCGATATCGAATACTACCGAATTGTGTAAAATCATTTATTTATCTTGAAATTTTAAATTTACCACACAGCTTTAATTATAAAATTTTCCAAAATATATCAAATGTTTTTGATGGTAATCTTCTTTCTCCATCGTTAAATTTTGAGTACTATTTTTTTTTTCATAATTTCCTCACAAAAAATAAAATAAAATGAGCCATCCTGCTAAAAATATTATTTATAATCTTTGTCAAATTAACTTATATTTCAAATAATAATACAATAATATTGCAAGACGATGAAATTTATGATAAACGTCACTGGCAATCCTATTCTACAATGGAATACGCTATTCGACTATTCGAGTGCTCTAAACCACTCGAATAGCTTATTCAGTGCAAAATTGCTGCCTTGATTCTTATTCCATCCGAATTGGTATTCGTTATCGCTTTCTAGTTACACAATAGGCGCCCTGCACTGTTAAATGGATTTCATTTATTATCACCAATTTCATATTCATTTAAGTATTAGATGAAAAGTAGAGCTAAGTTACATTTTGATAGTTCTGAGATAACCAATTTTTAAAACTTTGACCTCTGTATTTGCACACATTATTTTTATATCAATATTAATTTAGACAGAGAGACAGATTTGTTTCTATTTTATTTTTATCTATTACTATGAATATTATATTTTACGATGTGTATCTAATTGAAGAATGAGCTTAGCGCTATACATATTTTTTTTCTGAAGTCTTCATATGAGGAGCAACATTTCAAAAGGAATAATATCCACTTTAAAAAAATTTGAGAAAATAACATTTTTATTACATAAAAACAGATAAAGAACATTTTGAATATTCTATTACCTAAAGTTACTGTTGAAGAAAACCTACCCCAAACATCTGTTCTTTTATCTGTTTTTAAGTAAAAAAATATTATTTTCCACAAATTTTTTTAAAGTGTATATTATTCCTTTTGAAATGTTGCTCCTCATATATTTGTCAATGAACTTTATTATTCCAAAACTTCTCTTTCAAATATTCTTATCGTAAGACTTCATTATCATCTCTTCACCTCATTTTAAATAATTCATAACCTCGTCCATAACTCAAATTAAACTTCATGAATACAATCACCGCTACATTATCATTATTCATTTAATCATTTCATTCATTTTTATCATTTCACTTAATTTCATAAAGCATATTTCACTTCGCATTTCACCTTTCTTTATAAATGTTTGCTCGTTCATGCATATTTCATTTCCATAATGATGTTTTCATCGACATTTCATTTCAATAGAATATAATTGTTATTTTCACACCTTTTGCACATCAATGCATCATTCTTATTCTTTTTCTTATTATTAATAAAAAATATAGCCCTTTTCGATGGTCATAACATCATTGATAAATCAATCCCGCAAATCAACAAAAATTATGAATACGCGCTAATCTTACGAATTATTTTGTCACTGCCAAATTATTTCCTGTACAGAGTTCCGACATACGTCGCCTTATGAACATATTGTATAACGTGTGACAAAAAGAAACTATTTTATTTAAGTATGTCGGCACTCTTCAGTTATTACTATTACTGCGTAAGTGGCTCTATTGTCTTTTTCGATTATTGTAAAAACTATAGGACAATGTGCTTCTTTTTGGTACTGAACTGAATTACTATTTAGTTCAAATTATATCAGTTGTAAATTTTAGCTAAAGAAGGCGTTTGTTCATTAAAAAACTGAATCTGAACTCTCTTTGCACTATAAGAACATAATCTTTTTTACAGTTATAATAAATCAAGATCCAAAAATGCTCTCTGATTAGTCTCAAAATTTCACGCAGAACGATATTTTAAAAAATTGATTAGGTAACTAATCTTAATTAACTTATAACTTTTGCAACTTAATTTCAAATGACAAGACTGTTTCAAAAAGTGATCTTCATATATGTACACAGGGCCGGCTCAAGATATATAGGCGCCCTGAGCCAAATTATATTAGAGCGCCACCACCCGTTACAAAAATTATTTCTGATTTTTTTAGACTTAAAAGAAAAAGACAAACTTAAAAGTTGATAATATATATGTATAATTATAATCATTAGCAATAAAAACACTATGAAATTTACAAAATCAACATAAAAAAATCTGTTGTGGCCAGCACAAGACCTTCCCTTAATTTGATGTATTTTGTACAAATCCAATACCAAAAGTTCATTTGAAAAGATTCTATATATCCAGTAAAATTGTAACACGAACATTCTCTTTACAATCAAATAATATTACTACCAAGTTTATATCTCTAGTATCTCTACCCATTTTTGAATTATTGCCCCAAAAGTCAATATACCCCACATTTAGATAAAAACTTCAAAAATTTCAAAAATCTAATTTTTATGTATCTAGATACATAATCGAGTGGCGTTGTCGCCAAATTCATATCTCTACCCATTTTTGGGTTATTACCAAAAAAATGGGCAGTTTTGAGCAAAACTTTAAATCTAAATATCTCGAGAACGAAACGAGATATCGACCTGCGGTTTCAAAATCAGCGCATTGAGAAGTACATAAAAATTTGATTTTTGTAAATTTTGAAGTTTTTATCTAAATGTGGGGTATATTGACTTTTGGGACAATAATTCAAAAATTGGTAGAGATATAAACTTGATAGTAATATTATTTAATTGTAAAGAGAATGTTATGTAAGTGTACGCATTTTTAGAGTATTTGAACAACAATACCTTCCTTACCTAAAGGTGACAGAAGGTAAAAATACCTATCAGAATTTAAAACTAACGAAAATCTAAGAATGATTAAATTATGTGGTAACTTTCCGTGCCTTCACTATCGCAAATTTATGAATCTTTTCTGTCTGACTTGTATATTTCGCAATGGCATGTTCAATAAATTACACAATTTATTTACACAAAACTAACTTTGAGGGGCTCCAAAATTTAATAATACAGGACAGGTATATGTTCCATACATTGTATTTTTTTTGTTTATTTATATATTTATCTTTAGTTTTTATATATTTTGGGCGCCCCAAAAAGCCAGGCGCCCTAAGCCAGTGCCTAAGTGGTTCACGCATTAGGCCGCCACTGTATGTACAGTGATCAGTGATGAACAGAAAAAAATAAGACAGTATTTTTTTTTCTAGCGTAAACTAATCCTTGACAATTTCAGAATTGTTGTAATTTGAAGGCAAGTAAATTATTGAGTAACATGCATTATTAACTTTTTCTAGTATTCTTAGTATCTCAATTAATCTTCTATCTTCTTCTTCAGTCAGTTGATACTCTGTGTCGCCCTGAACCTGGATTCCTTCCTGTCTTCACTTATTTAAAATGTTAATGACAGAATTATTATTAATATTATAGCGCTGGGCAATTTTTGTGATCGGTATTCCTTCTTTCGCTCTAACAATTACTAGACATTTCACAATATTGCAAATTCACGGCATTTTTTTTTTACTTCGATTAGACAATTCAATTTTTGACAAATCAAAGCGGCAAATGTCATAATTATAAAGCCAATTTTAAATTATAAATCTTATAGAAGAAAGTTTGATTTTTCAACTGTCCTATTTTTTTCTGAATGTGCACATCACTAATTTTCAATAATAATAAATTTCACAATCTTTTTTTTTAAATACCTACCCACAACAATCCTTCCACTGATTTTATTTTATTTTCATACATACTTTTGTTTTCATTATCATTAACCATTATCACCTCATTTTACTTCATTATTTGTAATATCGTTGCTGTTTTACATATTCTTAACATCTTAACACACATTATTTATAGAAATTATTGTAATAAATTTATAATTATAACTAGAACAGATTTCTAAATAATTTTTTATTAGAAAGGATAATAACAACGAGAACGTTCAATGTCATCATCGTATTTATTAATTATTTTAAGATCTATTCAATTTTAATTAAAATTGCCAGTCTTTTAAAAAGATTTGATTGTTTTTAAAATTTTTAATAACTACAAGTCTCGTCAATTTATCTGAATTTAATAGAATTTTATGGTATATTGAAAATGTAATTTAATATTATTTGCATTTAGAAAGTATGTTATTGTAAAAGTATTGTTGTTTTTGTTTGTTTACACTATGATATTGCATCCGACATTTTAATTTCATATTGTTTGTTATTTTCTTCATGAAGGAGTATATATTTTCTATTCAAACTTATTCAAAACAAATATGACTATAGAAACAATAGAAAATAATGTTTATTTGCTATAAATTCTATAAAATGGATGTAATATAGTGTAAATATTTGATGTGATTTTGTTCAAAAATAATATTTTGATCAAGTTGCGGTGATATCCCAATGGCTAATTGTTATATCTTCGACAGTGCAAAGATAGAACTGATTTCTCTTATTCTAGTATTTATAATAATATTGTAATAAATTATTGTATATTGTATATATGAATGTATGTGTTAGATAATGCAATCTACAATTTTTGCTTGTATTGTTTAATTTTGTACTTAAATTTTACAAAGTGATAAAAAATACAGATTTTTTACTAATAAAATTATTTTGGAATACTTTGACTTTCTTTATTAATTAAGGGAGATTTTAGACTGCCCCAAAAGTTGTAATCCTATTTTATTTGTTTTAGAGTAGAGTAGATATTAATTTTAGATATTTTGGTCTTGAAAATCAATGGGTGGAATTCAGTGGGTTGTATTAAGGTCTGTATTAAAACTTGTATTGAGTATATGGCAACATTGTAATATTTTCCACATCTATCAATGAGATTCAATTGTGATTTAGAAATTTCAGCACAGGGAAAAGTAATACAGATATCCTTTAGTTAAATGAGGAAGTATTATTGTAAATGGAAGGTGTAAAAGGAAACTCATTATTGCAAAATTAGGTTAGAAATATGTCAAATTTTGTGTCAAATATTTCATACCTGAATGTTAATGAATTTTAAAATATCTCAACCCCCGTTTTGATCAGTTTTGACATTTGTCCTTTTTTTTCTTACTTCTGTTAATAATATTTTTTTCTTTATTTGATCCTTCGGCCTCTCACTTTTTTCTGACAGGTATTACAAAGTTGCCAAAATATTTTTGACAAAGGGCTGTTTTAGCTTAAAACATGCTAATACCACCCACTGAATCTCACCCAATATCTTTAAATCGTCTTCAGGTTAACACATATATGGCTGATAGTATAAAGGTCAGTTAAAAATGTGTTGAACTGCAGTTAAGCAAACGGAGTTTATTTAGTGAACTTAAGTTAATTATATTTGGATGGTATAACATTAAAATGAACTGGGGTCAACTGAACGTAGTTTATCCCTTACTCAGTCGGTAATATTTCATACAACTCACTTCTTATCATTGTATTTGTCAATTTTTTTGAATGAATGTTCTCGGACTTGTTGACCTACGAATATAAAATGAACAAAAAGCAGAGATCTAAGAATTTCGATAAAGAAAGAAAACAGTCATTCGTCATTTTTCTAGATCACCAGCTAAATATGAAAAAAAAAACAGTTCCTACAATTCTTAAGTTTATTAAAATTTGATTTGTTCGTATTTGTGGCAGGTTCTAGCAGAGGTCCCAAAATATATAGAAATTCTAAAACCGTTCGTTTTTCGAAACGAAACCCCAATTTAAATTCAATATCGTTTCGAAAGGATTTCTCCTTTCCCGAAATATTCGATGGCGTCTATTCATTCTATATACATTCATTATATTCTCGTCGTCACTATAAGAACTTGAATCGAACAACATAATTTTTAATCTAGAATTTAAAACAGCATATAATTTAAATGAATTATAAAATATTTGCTAAAGCACTAAACTTACCAAAATATTAATTATAATCAATAAACTTTCGTACATACTTATTATCAACGTAGACACTTATAATTCTGAATGTTATTTAGAATATAAAAACGTCAATTATTATTTAAACTCAATTTGAACGGATGAAATCGGCCGCTCAAGTTAAGCGTAGTTTAAACTCAAGTCAAAAGCTGATTTTGCTTTATACTACAGGAATTTTATTTGAACCTAGTTCAATATTAATTAAACTAAGTTAAAAATCTGAACTATGTTTATACTATCGGGCAATAGTGTGTTCAGAAAAAACCTAATTCGGAGTAGACTATGAACACAAACATATGTCTGATCATTGTTCAATTTAAAAGTCAAGTTTAAGGCGAAAAGATAATAAAGAAGGATACCGTTTTCTAATTTATTTCTATTTCTAAAATAAGGATTCAAGAAGAAAAGCTTTTATTCTTTAGAAAACATTTTTGACAATATCTCGCGTCAAATTGACATTTAATTAAATACTTTTAAATTGTCATACATTTTTTTGTTCATAGCCTATTCCGAGTTAGGATTTTTTTTAACACACTGTATAATTAAAATCAGACAATTTTCTCTAAAAGAATGGCAGCAAATTACATTACTTTTCACACTTTCCTAAAATTACTCGCATGCGTTATTATTAATTACCAATGGTAATTGAATATAATAATTAATAAACGCATTGTATTCAAATATAATTGCTCATAATAATTATAATTATGAGCGCGATAAAAATTATTTATTGCATTTTAACTAGATACAGTTTTACAGTAAAATGGATTAATTTATTTCTTTATGCAAATGCTACTACTCGTATAGCGCCAACTAGTAATTTGCGTAAAATATTGAAATTAAGTTTTCAATTTATTGTGAATATATTTATTTAAAATATTAAAATATTATCAGTATTACTGACAATAAAAATTTGATGTGGCTTTAACGTCATTTCATTTGTTTATTTATTAATATAGATTTAAATAAAAAAGTTTAAATTTTATTCATTTAAGTAAAAAACATAACTTATAAATGTCATAAATTTAATTCAAAATTTCAAGATTTTCTAAGTTTTCTTTGTCACCAGAAATATGGACTTTACTTAGCGAAATAAAACACATGAAATTGGAAAATTATGAAAATTGGAATGAAAAATGATGACATTTAACAACTGCATATAACTAGCTGTCATTCTGACACGGGCCCTCGTATGTGCTTGTCAAGAAAGACCAACAAATTCACATGACTGCTCGCGCCTTATAAATTAGTATAGGACTGTATATACATAGTGTGACCAATAGGGGGATCGATTTTGATTGGTCGGTGCGAATTTGCCTTAATATGGCGGATATTATGCCGACAAAGTAACATTTTCAGATTTGTTACGTGAATTGAAGGTAATTATATTATATTTATATTTTAGATAGTGCAAATAATTAAATTACACGTATATTTATAACTCAAAGTAATATATACATATTTTTTAACATTACATCTTTTTTAGGTTAACTGTCAAAATTACTAAAAATGTCTAATAATATATATTTTAGATGCATGGTTGCGTGGCGGTTGGTTGTGAAAACAGTTCTTCGAAAGGATTTAAAATGAAAATAAATATTGTTTCTATTTAATATGCTCTTTCATTAATTGTTTATCGAATTTTGTTTAGTTATCCATTATATGAATTCAAATTTCCCGCACATTTTGCCTATATATGGCGGCGGTTGGCCACACTATGTATATACAGTCACTATATAAATTAGTATCCTATGTAAACGTAGTGGTATATGACGTCATTACTTTAAGGATATTTTTTGATGACGTAAGTCTTCTGCCATTACATTTCTACTAGTTAACTAACCTAGGAAGATATTCAATATCAGTTCGTGCCATCCATCATTCATGTTTTGTTGTTCTCTATAAATATTTACCCTCGTTTTCCTGCAAAAACAGACATGAAATAGCCTTCATTATGGATAAATGTGAATTCGTGGCTTCCGGCAGGGTTGCTGACTTCCGGAAACTGATTTTGCTCGGACGAAGTTTACTCGTTGAACGCAGACTGAGCATAACAAATTTAAACGGGGTAAACAACCCCAAATGAAGTAATAAAGTTCCAACAGTCGTGAGCCAGTTGTTGGAAAGGGTTATTCATTTATAATAAGGTTAAGAATATAAAATTGGAAACCAGAATTTCATCGTGACTATGAATTATGAATTATGTATTGGAATAAACTACAAAGGAAATAATGGAAAATAGTAATTTGTGTGTTTTTGATGAACAAAAAAAAAAGCTTTTATCGCAGCTCTAACATATTCACACCCTAAGGTAAAGGTAAGTAAAAAATTTAGAGCAATGGGCTACTTGCATGGTACTGAAAATCCGATTTCTATCACTATATATACGTAATGTTATGTTGAAACATAATATATAAAAATCTGTTGTGGCCAGCACAAGACCTCTCGCCATTTCCATATTAGGCTATATAAGTATTGTGTTGCACTTTGCTATCGAACAGTCGTTTTATAACAAAATATTACAGAACTTTACCCAAATATTGTCTTTTATTGTATTTAACATGTCTTCTGCACACATATAATTCTAATTATATCTATTTTTCATAGTATGAGGAAGTTTCTAAATGTCACAGATTCTTCCAATTCATTAACCAGATTGGCGGTATTTCTGATGGATACATGCATATTACCTATAATTTCAAATATTTAATTAATAAAACAATTAGAAAGATTAAATGTACTTCCCAGAAAAAGCTATCAAAATGTCACTAAAACTGTATATTTTTGACACTGAAATCTGTCATTTACAAATTACGTTATAAACATTTGATTTTGTCAACTGGTTTTCTTAGTGTAGTTTCGCCTACTCGACTTGTTATATCCCGATATTCTATATATTATAGCGTCTTTGTCTCTAAATTTATAGAACATATAATAAAAAATTTAAATGTATCAGGTGTAGAATTTTGTTCTTCATAATTAGTAATATCAAAAATTTTCAAAAATTAATATTTGGAAGAATTTCTTTTAAAAACTACTACTTCTGGTTGTTCAATTGTTACCAAAACCTTTTCAGCTCTTCCCAGGAATGTCAGATTAAGGAATTAGTCAAACAGCTCTTATGTCTTATAGTTTTTGAGGAATCGTCCGTCCAACATCCAGCCATACACACACACACATACACACACACACATACACACATCCACACACACACACACACACACACAGACATCATTTTAAAAATGTTATAATCGGATTCTAGGGACCTTAAATCGTGCTTATTCAATAAAATCTGGATATGCGAATTTAAGCATGAATCCAATACCTCTCTTAGCGAGAGGTAAAAATATAAATTTTATTTTAAAAACGTTGTTTGTTTTTTAGTAAATTAAGAAAGAAAATATTCTGTGACGTCATTATATTGAACTGAGGAAGAGAACCATGTTTAAGAATGAAACTTATAGATGGCATTGCGTGCGAGAAAGTTTTAATTTGAATTTGACATTTTGCTCTTTCTGGGCTCTCAAATATATTAATTACTTCACAAATAAACACATAAGTAGTTACATGTAATTTAAAATATCGATACGGAAAAGACAAACTAAAATACTAACCTCCAAACTATTGTTGAAACGTCAAACAGGACATCTACATTACCCGTACAAACAAACGCTATGGCTTTACGATCACTCATTGGTGCGGCGTAATTCTACGTCATACATGGCGGTAATTCAAATAATCAAATTTCATTTTTTTTTCTGGCTAATTAATAAAAATTTTATCAATAGGAAAAATAGGGGTAGCAAGTTTTTACCTGCTCTTCAAAAATATGACATAAAAAACGTACGCAAGTAGCCCATTGTGATACGTTCATCATTTTTTTATAATAATTAAAAAATTGAAAACGCCACTTGTCATCTATGACATTTATATTGATTTAATTTTAAATTTGAGTTCAAAATATCTGAAAAAAATATCTTATCATGTATCCAAGTCTTGGAACACCAGACGATTGCCAAAATGGTTCGTCCAGCTCTCAGTCCAATGAGACATTTGGAAAATTTCTTTCCGTTGACAAATACGTCAGCACAGAAGTTCAACATTGGTTCAACGTCGTCGACATAGACAGATCTGGAAGAATCAACGCGGAAGAACTACAAGCAGCTCTGATAAATAGCGATGGAACACAATTCTCCGATGAAGCATGCACACTAATGATTAGTTTATTCAATATGAATAGAACAGTAGACGTATACGAATTTCAAAGATTGTATACGTATATTAACCAATGGTTGAATGTTTTCAGGATGTATGATAAAGATAATTCTGGATTTATTGAACTGGAGGAGTTTAGTCAAGCTTTAAATCAAATGGGGTATAGATTTTCTGAAGAGTTTACCAAATTTTTGATGTTCAAATGTGATCAAAATAACAAGAAAATGAATGTGGATCAATTTATTGTTACTTGTGTTCAAATTCAGAAATATACGGAACAGTTTAGGTTGAGGGATAAAGAAATGAAAGGAGTTATAAAGTTAGGGTTTGAAGATTTTATAAATATTGTTCTCAAATGTTTGATATGATTCCAAATATATTAATGTAAATAGTAATAATAAATATTTTATTCACTCATTAATTTTTAATAATATTCAAAAAAATGGCATCTACAACCAGCTGGGATTTCAAATGAAAAGTCAAAAGAATTACAGTTACTAGAACCTGTACCGTCAGTGAAAATTTGCTTGTTTGACATTTTAGCTTCAATAAAAGCTTTTGAATCGTTAATTGAAAAGTTTTTAAATAAGATATTTAAAAAATAACACTCGACATGTTTCACAAGTTATCAGTCTCTAAATCACCCTTTCGGATTTAGCAGAGACTGGTTCATTCAACCAGTTGAAATTTTTAAGATTGTTAAAGACTTTCCTTACATTTTATGTCTAAGGGGCCTATTCAGAACTCAATATTTGCATAGTCGTTATGGTCTTTATGGTTGCTATGTACTGTAAAGATTGTTAAAATCAAAATTGGTATTCTCAGTACTGAAGGTGGTTACCGTCAACAATTGTTACGTGTTTTGACAGTCTTTATCATAACGACTGCAAAAACTATGTATTTATGGTTGTTCTCACGTTATTTCTAATATTTGACATGAGACATTATTATATCAATCATATATTATTATTAATGCCCTTTCTGCTAAATATTAGCAGGATGTAGTTGATTATTCGCATGGATCCTGCTCCGACTTAAATAATGATAATAAGAACTATAAAAACCGTCGTGGACGAAAGTTACTTTTGACGTAAATACATATTTCTTTGAAAATATTATATTCTATGGTAGGTATTCGTGAAAACCTAGTTTTTTATTCTGGTGCTAATGTGTGCTTTTTCTTCAATCAAAATTTAAAAAAAATCTTTCCATAACTTTTCAGTCACGTTGGGATCAGTGGTAGGAATTAACATACCCATTCTAAATAATTTAGAAGTTTTCAAATATGAAAGAAATGTCATATTCTTCTTTAGTTGTTTTGGCAGAATGTTTGCATTTTAAATATAATTGGCTACACATTATTACAAGAATAAAACGTTGACATATAAGGTTAGGTTAAGTTCATATATGCATAATGAAGTTAGCTATTGTCAAATAATCTGCTTCATTCACAAGTATTATTTTGTAAAGATTTTCAATAATACCGACGTAGGTTCTGATTTGACAAATTCATAAAGATTGTTACAAATTTCTTTATGATAACAATCTTTATATCAGTAACAACCTTTATGACTGTGTTTCTCTGAATAGACCACTAAATTTGAAAAAAAAGAAAATGAACGCAATTCTTATATAAAAAACTGAGTATTGCTGAAAACGCGATGTTAAAATTCGTAATAATAGATTTGAATTTTCGAATGTATCCCGGGCCCGACCCAAGGCACTGTCTTTAAATTACCTATATCAACTGTCACCGGCTACCATTTAGTTTTTTCAAGACAGCCGGCGATGGCAGCCGAGTCAGTTCCTATTATTAATTTAATAATTAATTTTTTAATTTGCCCCCGGTTTTATAAAGGGCAGAATATATTTGATGGCATTTATAAAATTACTGTCAACATTTCGACTGTCTTTTGAAAGAATAAATTTTATTTACTTTGGCAGTAAATTTGTTCGTCGTTTATAAAACCGGAACCCATGGAAGTACGAGGTATGGCAATTAAATAACAAGATTGATCTTAGAACATTGACAATGTATAAAATTACACAAAACAAATATTGCCACCTTCAATGTACTCTCCTCCCGGAACCGTACACCGCCCGATGCGAATATTCCATTGTTGGAAGCAATGCTTGCAGGCTTTTTTTATTAGGTTGTTCATGAGCCCTGCCGCTTTTTTTATAACTACATCGCGGCCCCGAATTTGATGCCTTTTAACGCTAAATTATAATTTAGGAATAAAAGCAAGTCACATGGCACTAGGTCAGTGAGTACGGTTGATGTACCAACACGGTAATTTTGTATTTCGTCAAAAATGTCTTGCCGGACAGGGCGTTTTATTCCGGCGCGTTGTCTTCTTGGAGAATCCATCACATTTCAGCTCTTTTTCTTCTCACCCGTGCATAAAGGGTTATCAAAACCTTCTTGTAATATGCTTGGTTACCGAGATGCCTCTCAGGCAGCCAAATCATGTAAACAATCACTCGCATTTCGAAAAAAACAATGACAGTGCACGGCCGAGTCGCTAATTGTCTCCGATCTCTTTTCTTCCTTCTTTAAATCTTCTAAACTGCTCGAAAACTTGAGTACTAGATAGACCCTCATCACCATAAACATTTTTCAACAATTCGTACATTTCTGTAGCGGATTTTTTAAGTTTCACATAGAATTTCATATAGACACTAACATAATTCCGGCGGAGTACGAGAAAGTAGTTAACTTCAATCAAAGGCTACTGCCGAACGGTTTGCCTAATTATCTTGAAAATTTAACAGTGGGTAGAGGGAAGATGACAAATTAATATGACATAGCTTGCAATGTTGCCAAATTTACAGGGAAGACGGAAAAAATTAATCTCGTTATGTAATTTTGCTACCCATATTTTTTCTTTTGACAAAATTTTTATTAATTAGCCAGAAAAAAAATAATGAAATTTGATTATTTGAATTCCCGCCATGTATGACGTAGAATTACGCCGCGCCAATGAATGGTCGTAAAGCCATAGCGTTTGTTTGTACGGGTAATGTATATCTTCTGTTTTACGTTTCAACAATAGTTTGGAGGTTAGTATTTTAGCTTGTCTTTTTGGTATCGATATTTTAAATTACATGTAACTACCTATGTGTTTATTTGTGAAGTAATTAATATATTTGAGAGCCCAGAGAGAGAGAGAAAAATGAACTAATGTCAAATTCAAATTAAAAGTTTCTCGCACGCAATGCCATCTATACGTTACATTTTTAAACAGTTCCAGTTCAATATAATGACGTCACAGAAAATTTTCTTTCTTAATTTACTAAAAAACAAATAATTTTTTAAAAATAAAATTTATATTTTTATATATTTTTCAACATAACATTACGTATATAGTGATAGAAATCAGATTTTCAATACCACGCAAGTAGCCCATTGACGACATTTTTAATCTGTTGCCAGTCGTAAACTGATAGAAATTAGGAAACATGTACTGGTGCCACTAAAATTGGCGCCAATAATCTTTGCATGTGTCTACCTATCTTCACCTAACCTATCTCAAGCACATAATTCAACCTAAGATGGCGACCTGCAGGCATGGCCAACGGGTGTGTACCTTTCTGCTTTCTCTTACTGCACGTTCAAGGCCGTGCCGCGCTCTGCATCGGAAAAGAAAGCACCTAGAGGTCGCAGCTGGACCGAGAACGAGGAAAACAAAATTTCTCTTCATCTGATCATGTGATAATAGTGTGGGAGGGATCCAAGTTAGGTTAGGTTAGGGAGGACGAAATATGAGATTTATTGGTTTCGTGGTGGATTGCTAATTTTGCTAAACACTGCGTTATTATATTACAAATAAATAAATAAACATTTTAATAAAAAGGATTATCAATATAAAATATAATATAAATTAAACATTTGGTTGTTCCACAAACTTTTTTATTTAAACGACGATCGTTTCGACCTTTCGGTCATTATCAAGTTAACAAAATAACTTGATAATGACCGAAAGGTCGAAACGATCGTCATTTAAATAAATAAAGTTTGAGAAACAACCAAGCGTTTAATTTATATTATATTTTATATTCATAATATGTTTCACCAAGTGCGCAGCACCATGAAATCAATTAATAAGATTATCAATATAGCAATTTTCTGTTTGTTAACAAAGTAGGCACATTAAATAAAAATATTTTTCTACGACCACCATGAAAAGTTGACATTTGTGCTCTATTTTGTCATCGTAAAGTTGATGGTTACTAAGGAACGAGCAAAAAAAATACTTTACCGAGCGTCTCCCATAGCAACGCGCGGTAAAGTGCTCAATTTGCTCGCTTAGATAAATACATATTTTTGCTGAAATCTTAATTTATTAAAATAATACTTACAAAATCTAAAATATAGGTTAGGTTCATTTTTATACTAGAAACGTGCTACAAACAATATACCTGAAGTTAGCTACATTACCAATTTAGTTAGGTTATGTATTTAATTATATATAATAACAACTCTACTGGTGAATGTACATTGTATTACAACTTTAAATATTTAATAACACACATTTCATAATTAACAAACTTATTGGATTTAATTATTGGCGGATAATGTTAAAATTGAATGTGCACTTTTGGCAGTTTTGTATATTCATTTCAGAACTTGAAAACAGCTGACGAAGATAAATTAGACTCTGTGACTGTGACACTCACTAGGGTTTTCAATTCTTAACTGCTAGTGTTGATTTTAGCATGGAATAAATGGACCAAAGAGAAGACGATTTCATTAGATTTTTACAAAAAGTAAGCTAGTGAGACATTTTCACTGTAATTCTTCATTTTTTTAACTTACAACATTCAATGCAGAGGTTATAATTCTTTTCGTATAATGCTTTTGATTTTGCAGATAATAAATTCAAGGAAGTATTTTGCGCTGTTTCAAATATATCTGGAGGAGTGCAGAAAAAATCACTATCTTTTACTGACAGAATTTTGTATTTATTTACTTGGATACTCACATCGTCATGGTTACACACAACACAAAACAGAAATTGGTTGAGGTTGAATGGAAATAGGTATTATTATTTTTTTCTATTTTGGTTAGTAAAGTCGTAGAAAAAATTACGTGTGCATCTCTAGCGTAAAGTATCTTTATTGCTCTTGCTAGATTGTAGCGCTCGCTAGGCTCGCGCTTCTATTTTCTACCGCGAGCAATAAAGATCCACTTTACGTTCTTCATACACAAATAACTATTATGCATATTTCCAATAAATATGTTTATTTTTGTAAATAAACTTAATACTTATGAAATTTAAAATGGATAAACAAAATTATATGAACGTATGTATATGGTCTTTTTAATAAAACCTACTTACACAAAAAATAATATTATTAATACTTATGTAGCTAAAATGCAATATTGACATTAAAGCTTCCTACACATTATCGGAAAAACTATGAATCCTTTGTTCTTCTCCTCTATAATTTTTTTTTTTTTAACTTTATAGGTCACTCATAACAGGATCAAGAGGAAACATATACATACATATACATATACATATATGTAACAAAAGAAGCACTTCCTCATATCAAAGCTTTGATACATGACATTTAAAAATTTCTGCTTGAAATAATAATTTTAATAGGTGTAATATTTTGAAGCCTAATAGATATATAATGTTACGTATAAGTATCATAACGGCAATCGTTATGGTACTAGTCGTGAAGATTATCACATAAGGCGAGGTCATAGGACATTATGAATATGATACTGAGTAATATAATAAATTCTTTAATTAGTTTTATAAAAAATATAATTAGAGTAGGTACTCCAAGGTTTATAAAGTTGTCATTATGAAACGGCGATCTATACATTTCGATGAATTTAAATTAAAGATTGTATTGTTTACAGCAAATATCAGTTATTGATCTATTAGTAAAATATTCAAACGTAAATTTTATATTTATATATCAAAGTGCAAGTAATATGTCTTTCTAATTATATCCCTTCATTTTTTTTTTTAAATATCTGTTGTGGCCAGCACAAGACCTCTCGCCATTTCCATGTTAGGCTATATACAGTAAAATTTTTGAAAGAAGTCCGATCAAGGCCATCTACGAATTGTATCTATGAATTAAGATTTTGTGCTGTCAAATTTAGTAGTGTCTTTTACTTAGTTTTTATGAGGGTACACAATATCTTGTGTACCTCATAAAAACTATGTAAACGACACTACTAAATTTGACAGCATAAAATCTTAATTCATAGATGGTCTTGATCGGACTTCTTTCAAAAATTTTACTATAAGTATTGTATTGCACTTTGCTATCGAACCGTCGTTTTATAAAAAATATTACAGAACTTTACCCAAATATTGTTTTTATTGTATTTAACATGTCTTCTGCACACATATAATTCTAATTATATCTATTTTTCATTGTATGAGGAAGTTTCTAAATGTCACAGATTCTTCCAAATCATTAACCAGATTGGCGGTATTTCTGGATGGATATATGCATATTACCTATAATTTCAAATATTTAATTAATAAAGCAATAAGAAAGATTAAATGTACTTTCCAGAAAAAACTATTAAAATGTCACTAAAACTGTTGATTTTTGACACTGAAATCTGTCATTTATAAATTATGTTATAAACATTTGAATTTGTCAACTGGTTTCCTTAGTGTAGTTTCGCCTACTCGACTTGTTATATCCCGATATTCTATACACAGACATCATTGTAAAAATGTTAAAGTCGGATTCTAGTGACCTTGAAACGTGCTTATTCTTTAAAATCTGCATATGTGATTTTTAGCATGATTCCAATACCTCTCTTAGCGAGAGGTAAAAAAGGAAACAAATTGTTAAATTACAAATCAACAAAGAAAATTTTATTAGAGTAATGTAAATGATTAATTATACAAATAAACAATGTACTATGGTACAAAAATAAAAATATTAGGATTGGCTGAGTAGTGAATTCACAACTAATGCTTTTCCCAAACATAATTAAAGCAAATGGTTAAAGAGAATAGTAGTCGGCAAATAATTATGGACTGAGGCTAAACTTTTTCCCTTCTCCGCATCTTGTCCCTTGTTCTATGGTATTGCGGCTTCTTCAAAACTTAGCATTTTCAACATGGCTCCTGAATTGACAACAGTGTAAAAATCTCCAGTACATACTTATTTGATGGCAAGTAACATATTTTGGTAGATAATGAAAAGATTTAGTCATATTTTAGTTACAATTCATATGAAAATAAAGAATGCATATAATATCACCTGTTAATTCGAAGAGCAGTTTATATCAATTATAAGAATCTCTGAGAGCTTCACCTGTCGCCATGGTGATAGCTTGTTATAGTTTATTCTTCATCGTTCCTGTTATGTTTACCAATAAATCCTAGAGTTTATTTTTTCACACAAACTGTAAAAATGTATTGATAATTGGATTTCAAAAATATGAAATTTCATTTTTAATTATTGCTGAAGATGGGCTAATTTTTCCCGAAACGTACAATTGATAATTTGTATTAAATGTTGAAATAAATATATAGAACATTAAGTCCAAATTTACTCGACTACGAATTCCATGAAGGTTTCCAAAGGATACTCCAATTAATATCTATGAATACTAATGCAATATGGATTTTTCTAAACTATTAGGGATACCTTTCTTTGAAAATTATGGTGTCATTCGTTAAAGACCGTATTTCAGTATGATATCGTCAATTTCAAAAGAGAGACCTTTCCAGTTGTCCAGTTCAGTTAACCTTTCGTTCGTAGAACTTCTAACGACAATTTATTCCTCGAAGTCGTATCAATCTTATTCTATCGCACAATGAATCTTTTTCATTCCAATCTTACGAGTCATTTCAATGTGATATTTCCTGATGCTTATCACTAATCAATAACGTCTTTATGTTCTTAATCAGAGAAATATTTCAATTCATTGTTTATTGTTGTTTTTTGAGATGTTTATAAAAGAGAAACCTATGATTATATTTAATTTTTGAAAGTATTTTGCGTAGTGCGAATCCTGTTATGATTGTTGATAGATTTAAGATCTAGGTCTAGGACGTACTACATGGGGAATACCAATTTCAACAAACAGTTTCTTTCTAGGTATAAAAATTTGATGAAACTATCAATTTTATTTGTTAAACACTATGATTAAAAGAAATAGTACTAAATTATTAATTCTTGTATTATAGCTTACCACAAAACATTTTCATAGAATCAGTATCTCAAATTTATCATATAAAATAAAATAAATAATCTCTTGTTGTTAGGTTATCTTTTTCTCTTTTTTCATCCAATAAAGAACTGTCCAATGAGAAAGTAGATTTCGTTATCGCCTGTCCTGTTGTATCAAATATTCTGATTGGAGAAAAAACGAAAAACTGTCTTATGTTTGTTTTATTGGTGATATTCTGAAGCAATAAGCATATTCTTTTTCTCCCCATTGAACAGAGGTCTACATTGAGACCGAACCATCGCGCCAGTACTCCTATGTTTCTGAGCTCCGACTGCAGTGTTCCAGTGTTCCTGAACTACTGCTCCGGTATTCCCGTGTTCTTGAGTTCCTGCTACAGTGTACCGGTGCTCCTCGCTTCCTGTTAATCGTTCCTGTGTTCCTGTCTCTTCAAGGTAAATCATTAACCTGATACAACTTTTCTAACGACTTCATTTTCCACACAAACTATTTAGATACAGTCCACTCAATTTAATTATTTAAAAGAGGAGAAATTTAACAGTAAATTTTGACTCATGGTGTTCACCTTTACAATTCCTAAAAATCTGTGGCCAGCACAAGACCTCTCGCCATTTCCATATTAGGCTATATAAGTATTGTATTGCACTTCGCTTTAGAACCGTCGTTTTATAACAAAAAATTACAGAACATTACTCATTACTCAAATATTGTTTTTTATTGTATTTAACATGTCTTCTGCAAACATATAATTCTAATTATATCTATTTTTCATTGTATGAGGAAGTTTCTAAATGTCAGAGATTCTTCCAATTCATTAACTAGATTGGCGGTATTTCTGATGGATATATGCATTTTACCACAATTTTACCTATAATTTCAAATATTTAATTAATAAAACAATAAGAAAGATTAAATATACTTCCCAGAAAAAGCTATCAGAATGTCACTAAAACTGTTGATATTTGACAATGACATGTGTCATTTACAAACTATGTTATAAACATTGGAATTTGTCAACTGGTTTCCGTAGTGCCTTAGACTCTGCGATTAGTTTACCCTATAAATTATAGTGCCGTTATCTCTAAATGTATACAAGATATAATAAAATTTTTAAGTGTATTAGATTGTTGTTCAATTGTTACCAAAACCTTTTCAGTTCTTCCCAGGAATGTCAGATTGAAGAATCTTCAGTTAAATATTATCCAACATCCATACATACACACATACAAACATCCACACACACACACACACACACACACACACACACACACACACACACCTTAAATCGTGCTTATTCAATAAAATCTGAATATGCGAATTTTAGCATGAATCCAATACCTCTCTTAGCGAGATGGTCGCCTACTCTCTGCTCTCTGGCTAATTTCATATTTTATTTTTTTTAATAATAATGCAAAATTTCTATGGGTAGGAATCTGGTTTTTCTATTTTCTATAAGTAAATAATAATAAACGCCAGGATAAAACAGTATTAAAACCATATTTTCGGAAAATTAGTTTTCTCCACGAATAAAAAATTACTTTACCTCCTCTTTCGAATGGAATACCGTATTAAGCCCTCTTTTAAGGAGACATTTCAATATTAAGCCAATTTAAGAAATTTGTAACATCTGGAGCATCCAATTTTGAATAATATTTTATAAAAGAAATTAGGTTTGAAATTTATAATAATATTCATTGACAGAATAATACGAAATTGAAAACAGAAATCTATTTCAAAAATCATTTAAATGCTTTCCTGTAAAACATTAATTTTGTGACAATACACTTTTATTCTGAGGTAGAGTTTTATTTATTTTAAATTGAATTTAGACCAATAACTTTTATAGAGAGATATTTCTGCATATAATGATTTTGGAATAGTGAAACGAATTGAATGATAGTGTTATTAGCACTGTAAGAAATTGGGATTTCGAAATGAAGTCATAAATAACAAAGTGTGTATTCATTCTGTTGGGCGATATTCGGAACAGATTTGAGATCTGGGTCCGCAGTAGACGTCTGACGGGCAAGGTCGCGTACTTGTAATTATGTGAAAGGTAAGGTGAGAGACTTCGATGAATGACTACGAGAGAAGATTACACTATAAACTGTACCACGTACCAACAACATTTCTTTTTGTATATCTATGTTCAGTCGCTCTTCTAAATATGTTTTTGTATTCAATTGTTGAAATGTGAAATATGAGACACAAAATAAAAGCCACCTTCTTGTGTCGTACAAAAAGGCTGTGAATTTTGCGGAAGCAGAAGTTGGGGTTCGGTTAAAGCTTGAAAAAGGGGTGACATTTGAGAAGGTGTACTCAAGGAAATGAATACAAAACAAATAAAATGTAGAATTTAATTTACAAAATAAAATGTGATAAAAAAAATGTATACCATAAAGGCGGCAGCACAGGGGTATTGTCTAGCTAACGCTGAGGGCACACTATAGTGACGTGACCGAGTCGTAATCCAGCAGAATTAAAACAAAATGGCCGCCAATCAAACCATTCACACCAAGTACAAACAGGATGGGATAAGGGCAGGAAAGAAACCAGAAAAAATTAAGCAAAACTACGTAATAAAGTGCAAAGATACAAAAATGATTGTGTTCTGTTAACACAGGGAATTAGAGCCGTCAAGGTTCAATGAGAATATAAATTAAATATAGGTAAATTTCTCGACTAGTGTTAACAGTTACTCGAAATCTCTTTTACTCTTACAAAATAATCTTACAGATTCAATAACATAAATTATTCATGTGCAAATAAATATGTTTCAACATAGTAAAAAATTCGTAAAAAACACATACCTTGTTCGTTCTCATAATTGACAATAGAAGACCAAACATTGTATGACTAAAATTTCGAGTAATTGTTAACACTTAATAGTAATTAAAATTAAAAATATAGTAAACGTAAAAGTAATAAACAAATAATAAAGTAATAAATAAATACACTTTAATTAATTTATGGAGGTAACCCATAATATTATTCATTTTCAAATGGAACTCTTTATACCATGAGGTAGCGCTGAGTATATTGGGCAAGGTAGGTATCAGACAGCCCAGGTTCAATTCCAATCGACGTCTTACTTCAAACTTGGAAACTAATTGCAATACATATTTGTATTTTTCATAATAATTTTAACTAATGGTGGAACAAGCATTCGATTTTAAGACTGAATTCGTAGGTGAAGCATTTTATTAAATAATATGACAATATCGACCTTACATACAGTCGATGACATAAAAGAAATGTTAAGGGCTTTTCTCCCTTGTCAAATCGGTTTTCGTTCATGTCTTCGACTGTAATATTTATTCAAAAGTAAAGGGATTAAGAGTGAGCGACCATTACACATTCTAAGACGGAGAGTGAACAGAGATCAAGTATTTTATTCATCAATCTTAACTTTTTTTAAGGCTTTTCGATTTCAGAAATTTTAAACTTTTGTCATTTTTATTTATTGAGAAATAAAACCAAATTTTGCTATTTTTACACTCATTCTTTAAAACTACTTATAACTGATACGGCACGCAATTTGCAAGAGTTGTGTGAATAGAAGCAGACCCAACTTGAAATTAACTGATTTTAGCGTAAATAACCGACAGTCCGACGGTAGGAATCCCAGTGATCCGGCAATCCACTCTTTCAAAGATCCGTTCCATCACTAAACTTATTTTTTCCTCTTTATTTTTAGCCGTTTCATCTTTATGTCCCTCCCACTTCCTTTCTACCTTCTCAATAGAAAACAAAAGTACTCTATGTGAACCAATGTCTAATAAAGAATTAGAAAAACGCTCGCAATGTTTCATAAGATCTTAGTTTCTGAATCAACTTCTCGGTCATTTTTTAGATGCCGGCCGTGTCCAGATGGTAACCACAGAAGCGTTTCGCTCTTGTTGGAGCTCATCAGTGTGGTGTAACTGACGCCTCTTTGCAGAGACAATTCACCAACTGGGCACGGCGTAGGATATACATCTCATACAAGATAGATGGCTTAAGAGGTAACTGCCATATTGGTTCTTCCATTCATCTCTCCTCTTTGTTACCACTCTTCGCCATCTCTTGCGTCCTTGCCATCGACCTCCAGCTCCAGCTCTTCATCTTGTTCATCCTCCCTCCAGTATTAGTAGGCCGCGTACGCGAAGACGCGTTCCGTTAGCAGCTGTATACTGTTACTGTTACAGAGAGCCGGCGTAGTCATAGTGTGTCGTGGTCGTGTGGTGCGAGTGTCAGTGCGAGTCCCAGTGAACGAAACGAAACGTGCAGCACGGTGCAGTTCTCACATGGACCTGCCACAGCGATGGGCGCCGGATGCTGGCGGTTGCTGCCCGTCCTTTTGGTCATCGGCCAGTGTCACGCTGGAGGTAAGAATGAATCCTTGGAGGAGGTAGTACTTCCCGCAAAATTTGGCACTTGTTTTGGTGTACAATGTTGAAACTAAGATAGTTTGATTGCATTCAGAGCTGAAGTTATCAATTTAGAAATTTCATAACATCCAATGCTGAGGTAAGAATGAATTTTTGGCGTTTGGTGCGGTCTACGTGAAGTGTAATAAGGAAAAAATGTGATGTGGCCAGCACATTACCTTCTGTCAATTCCATGTATTTTATACAAATCCCATACCTTCCTTGGAAAGGATTCTATATATTCAACAAAATTGTAACACGAACATATACTTTTTTCTACAAATTCCGTACCGAAAGTTTATTGGAAAAGATTCTATAAATCCAATATAATTATTACACGAACATACACTCTTTTTTAACTCTATGTCTATGGAATATGAGAGAAAATGTATAATCAAACCGTATAGACAATAAGATATTGATAATCACTTAAAATGACCTTTAACTACGTTTTTTCAAGAAAAACTGTTAAGAACTTCAAATAAGGGAACTTCCGATTGACTAATTATAACCAAAATCTGATCAGCACTTCATAAGGATGTAAGGAAGAGAAATACGAACGAATTATAATTTTTAGAATGGTAGTGTTGAAGTTATCGTCCGAGAATTTTTTGTCACACACACACCACACAGATATCATCATAAAAATAGAAAATCGTAGTCTAGGGATCTCAAAACATGCTTATTCATTAAAAAGTCACCATCGAATTTTTTGATCAAAGACAATACCTTTGTTACCTAAAGGTGCATATTCACATTCTTTTTACAATCAAATAATATTAGCCATTTTTGAATTATTGCCCCAAAAGTCAATATACCTACCCCACACTTCGATAAAAACTTCAAAATTTTCAAAAATCTAATTTTTATGTATCTAGATACTTCTCAATGCGCTGATTCCAAATTTTGAAACCGCAGGTCGATATCTCGTTTCGTTCTCGAGATATTTAGATTTAAAGTTTTGCTCAAGACTGCCCATTTTTGGGTATTAACCCAAAAATGGGTCGAGATATGAATTTGGCAACATCACCATTCGATTCTACGGACAAAAATATATAAGTATAGCAATCTTCATAATTTTTATCCAACCGGTTCATTTTTTATGAATAAAAGCTTGAAAACCCCTGAAAATGGCCAAAATCTGAAAAAATTGTAAGGGGTACACCTTAGATTTTTGCGATTTTTTGCCATTTTTAGTTATTTTGCTTTAGAGATTGTATGCGGTGTTCAAAAATTCTGAAAATCGGTGTACTTATGTAATTTTTCCCGTAGAATCGAATGGTGTTGTCGCCAAATTCATATCTCGACCCATTTTTGGGTTAATACCAAAAATGGGTAGTCTTCAGTAAAAATTTTAAATCTAAATATCTCGAGATCGAAACGAGATATCGACCTGCGGTTTCAAAATTTGGAATCACCGCATTGAGTAGTATCTAGATACAAAATTAGATTTTGGTAAATTTTGAAGTTTTTACTGAATTTTGGGGCAATAATTCAAAAATGGGTAAACTTGGTAGTAATTTATTTGATTGTAAAGAGAATGTTACGTAAGTGTACGCATTTTTATGAGTATACATAATTATAATATATTCATGTGATAATTTTATTGGATTTATAGAATATTTTCCAAGGAACTTTCTTTATGGAATTTGAAAAAAATTGTATTATGTTCGTGTTACAATTTTACGGGATATATTGAATCTTTTCCAATGAACTTTTGGTATGGGATTTGTACAAAATACATCAAATTAACAGAAGGTCTTGTGCTGACCACAACAGATTTTTTATTTTACTATTGTTTTATTACTATTTATTTACCAAAAATGAGTAAAGTGTTAATTCACGTTATTATTTTATGTGAAACAGAAGAAAATAATCTAGAGACAATTACAATACAAAATACAATACAATTACAATAAGTAGTCTATTCAGAGCGGTACTCATATTTCTTCCTACAGGGCCAAAAATATGCTAGTTTAAAACGCAAGGAACGTGTGTGTGTGTGTGTGTGTGTGTGTGTGTGTGTGTGTGTGTGTGTGTGTGTGTGTGTGTGTATGTGTGTGTGTGTGTGTGTAAAACTCACTGGGTCGGATTTTTTTGAAAACCCCGGGTTTTAGCTAGCCTTACTAGGGGCTTTAAAAGCTTAAACCCTAAAAAAAAAATTGACCAAAAATAATATCTCCTTTATACCTAAAAGTGATTGAAGGTTAAATATAGTAATTAAAAAATTTGCGACCGGAAAAATATGTGCTTCACTGTACATACAGTTTCATTCAAAACATTTAATAAGATAGTACTACTACTATTAAAACTATTACTGTTTTAACAGCTTAATGACACAACTAATAGTATATTTGCATAATTTATCTAGAAGTAAATGATATTATAAATTAATTAAAATGTTCATTGTTTAATATGCAGAAAAGAAACTGTTTACTGATATTAAGAAATACCTAAATAATTATCATGTTTTTTTACATTTGCCTTTCAAAGATGTAGGTATCTATTAATTTTTTTACTACCGGGATGAATAAGAACCTTGCGACAGTCATGTTCGACAATGTAATGAATTTAAGCAATTAGTAGTCTTTGAGATGAATTAATACTTTAACAACACAGAATTTTGTTATAAAAAACCGAACTTTCTCAAATATCATTTAGAGAATTTTGAATTCAATCTTTCTTTTTCATAAAATGGAATACCTAGAATACAGCGAAGAACACTCGAAAAAATGTTTACTACATCTTTTGGGTTTTAATTTATTTCATTGTACTTGTGTTGTATTTTACCTACATTAGACTACTGAACTGTAAAACTAATACTAATTTTTTAGGGTTTAATTTTGATGATTTACTAAGAATTCAAAGAGAATTTTTAGTTGGTACTTGGTGGAACGTTTTAATAAATTAAAATAAAAATAAATTTACTCTCTTCGAACATTTTAGACAAAATATCTAATGAGAAATATGAAACATTTACAAGTAACAAGCTTTTACTAAAAATTTTTAATAAATTTTTATTTTCCTATTTTTCGGTTATTCATAAATCTAGACCAGTTTTAATTATATAGTTCTAGAGATTTATAGTCTAAACCAATTTAAGTACCAAACTTACAGCCTAAAAAAATCCTGTTGAAACTGAAATGTTTGTGGTGAGATATATACTAATTAGATGAAATGGTATCGGATTTGAAATAATGATTACAATGGATGTAAACTCTTAATGGAGACTATTAGTAGTATTTACAGCGTGTAATGTTATATTTTACGATTTAATCATCGATTAATACTAGATATTTATGACTTTTGTTTGATGAATAGGAACTGTGTTGTTTAATCCTAATTGCATTCTTGATCAAGGCAATTTATTATAAATTGAAGATATTACTAGGCTAAGGATGAAATTATCGTTTTCAAATTCTATTTTCCATATATCAATTTTTCATAGGTACCTACCTTAAATTTTTATTAATTACCTTCCGTCACCTTTAGGTAAGGAAGGTATTGTCTTTGGTCAAAAAATTCGATGGTGAGTTTTTAAGGAATAAGCACGTTTTAGGGTCCCTACAATACGAATATACCATTTTTAAGATGATGCCTGTATGTATGTATGTGTGTGTGTGTGTGTGTGTCCGTGTGTGTGTGTATGTGTGTCCGTGTGTGACAAATTTTTCTCCGACGATAACTTCAATACTACAATTCTAAAAATTATAATTCTTTCGTATTCCTCTTCTGTACATCCCTATGAAGAGTTGATTAGATTTTGGTTATAATTGATCCACCGGAAGTACCCTTATTTGAAGTTTTTAACAGTTTTTCTTAAAAAAAACGAAGTTAAATATTTTTTTTTGACATTTTGTTATTATATTTATTAAAGAAAATACTCTTCTCTATATGGTTTGATTATACATTTTCCTTCATATTCAATAGATGTAGAGTTAAAGCATTATAAAGAAATTAATTTTCAAAAATTAGTCAGCTTTGTTATTTATCATGGAAACAGCTACTCATTCAACAAATTCTAATTGACAGATGTCTGTTGCAAGTGCAAAACCAAATATGCAAAGTATGAGATCAAAAATTAGTATGTCATAGTGTTCCTCGCAAGTGACATGCAGTGAAAGGCTAAATAGAAGATGGAAGGACTATATCGCAGAAGACTTGAGAAAGGAAGGATTGTGTGAAGAAGATACGTTGGACAGGAATGAGTCGAAGAGAAGAGGAAACAGCGACCCCTAATAAAATAGGGGAAAGCTGAAGCAGAAAGAAAAATGTGTCAAGTGCATTTTACTTATTGTATGTTTATGTCATAATTTTATTGGATTTATAGAACCTTTTCAAATGAACTTTTGGTATGGAATTTGTAAAAAATAGTATGTGTTCTTGTTCGATTTTACATGATATTATATAGAAACTGTTGCACGGTCCTTTTGGTATGGGATTTGTACAAAATACATCAAATTGACGGAAGGTCTTGTGCTGGCCACAACAGTTTTTTTTTTTACATAATTACATATATTTTATATTCATATAAATAAAATTTGCAATATTGAGACCGCAAGGAAGGAATTTCTAAAATGAGAGTAAAATGTATACCATTTAATAAAGTGTGCATATAATTTTTCTTTTTAACTCATTTCGTTTAATTGTAGCAAAAATTAGAATATATAATAATAATAAAATTAATAATATCAATAATAATAATAATATTGATAGGTCTGAAAAATCTGATTTCCCATGCTATGTACATCTTGAAAAAGAATACCCGCGGTATGTACTCGTTTCTACCGTGAGTATTTTTTAACGTGAAACATTGGTTTTGTCATATCCATGGTTACAACTTGACATTTGATTGAAAGCAATGGGTGAGATTCAGTGGGTTGTATTAGCGTGTTTTAAGCTAAAACAGCCCTTTGTCAAAAATATTTTGGCAACTTTGTAATACCTGTCAGAAAAAAGTGAGAGACCAAAGGATCAAATAAAGAAAAAAATATTATTAACAGAAGTAAGAAAAAAAGAACAAATATCAAAACTGATCAAAACGGGGGTTGAGATATTTTAAAATTCATTAACATTCAGGTATGAAATATTTGACACATAAAATTTGACATATTACTAACCTAATTTTGCAATAATGAGTTTCCTTTTACACCTTCCATTTACAATAATACTTCCTCATTTGACTAAAGAATATCTGTATTACTTTTCCCTGTGGTAAAATTTCTAAATCACAACTGAATCTCATTGATACATGTGGAAAATATTACAATGTTGCCATATACTTAATACCAGATTTAATACAGACCTTAATACAACCCACTGAATTCCACCCAATGTATTTGCCCGTTCCATTTAAAATGAAACATAGGGAACGAATTTGACATTTGATAAGACGTCAATAGAGGTTAATTTCGTTTAAATAATTATACCTGCATTCTAAATTAAATTTAGTTGTAGAAAAAATATAGCGTGTACCTTATGCCCGAGTGGTTTTTTGATTCGGCAAAATTTCTTACAATATTTAAATATAATACTTCTGTCAAATTCATTCCCCATGTGTCATTTTAAATGATACATTGCTGTCAATCAAATGTCAAATCATAACTTATAGGAAAATTTAACGGTTAAGATGTCATTAGAGGTTAATTTTGTTTAAATAATTATACCTATTTTCTAAAAATTAAATTTAGATGTAGAAAAAACATTGTGTGCACCTTGTGCCCGAAATATGTTTAGTACTCTCGACTGGTTTTCTGACACGGCTAAATTTGGATATGATTTGGATATGGATATGACAAACCCAATGTTTCACGTTAAAAATACTCACGGTATACCGTTTCAATGAATTAAATTTTAATTAAGTAGGTATATGATATACATATATTCCAAAAAAAAGTATTTGATGCAAAAGTATGCTACACTGAAAACAGCATTAAATTTCTTCCTTTTACCTCAATTATAAAATTTCTTTCTCCTTTCTCAGATTACATACTAAAAAAATATTTATAATATTTAATTGGAATGAAGATGTAGGTAATGCTCATGGCAAAACCAAGAGTAAGCATGAGAATACTCTTCTATTTTTAAAAAATTAAATAGGTTTGTAGTTGTGCTTGTGCAGTATAATTACCATAAAAACACTTAAATTATATTTTCTTTTGCACCTAATTATTTAAAATGATAATAAACTATTTAAATTGTTCTCAGACTATTTAAATTCATGCCCGGGTATTTTAATTAAGAAAGATTGTTATTATTTTAATAAGCCTCAGGTATTGTAATAATTGTTTTAAGTTTTATAAGCCTCAAGTATTGTGAAATTCTTCAGCAGAATACAATAATTATTGTTATTTTGTGCTATTTATTTATGATAATTATTAAAATAACATTTTTTTTATTTTGAGTTAATACCAATGAAGAAATGTGGTTTTGTTTTCTGTTATCTATTTGCTCATATTTGCTTACTGTGTCAGAATTATAAACAATTTGTGTATATTGTGAGGAATACGAAATATTTATAATTTTTGGAGTTGTAGTTTGGAATTATCGAAGGAGAAATTATTGTCTCACACACACATACACACACATACATAAACAAATACGGATATTGTAATTTGTAAAAATACTAAAATCTTATTACCATCAATTTTTTTGACCAAAGACCTTTCTTACCTAAAGGTGACCGAAGATAAATATGAACTAGCAAATATGAATGTTTTTCAGGATGTGTCCAACATGAGTATGCCTCGTTAGGTCATTTTAGCAGTATTTTGTTTATATATATATATATATATATATATATATATATATATATATACATACGTATATAAAACGGGTTAAATACAAATCCGGGCAAAAAAACAAATTTTGTATTTTTTTATATTTTTACAAAAGTATGAAATAATATTGGATTTTGGTTTGCAATTCTTTAGAAAACTTTTTAAAGCACTTTAGAATGGCGATATAAAAATTGAAATTCGTTTTTGTATGGACGCTATAGTGGAAATGGAAAGTTCCATTTTTCCAATGATATACCAATAACTTATCTTTCTTAACACTTTTTACAGCAAATATGTAACATTATTAAATTTATAGAGTAAAAATAATTTTAGCGAAGTATTAAGTAGAATTTTAATTAGCTATAATTTTTCTTTTAAATAAAATAAATGTTATCAAATATTTTTTGTTTAATCTTGACATTAATGCATTAAGTTTATAAATTAAAAAAGAACAGTTTGTGGAAAAAATATAAAAGATTTCTATCAACTTAATAAATTTACAAGCAAACAGTAGTTTTCTAAGCTAACTGTGACAATGAAAATATTGATTTTGTATCCAGTGAAATTAATTTTCTAGTAAAGACATTAGAAATGTTATTCTAACCTGTATCTTTCCGCCTATAAAACAGATGGCTAAAGCATTTGTCATGCGATGGTGCGAGATAAAACTCGTAAAAAACAGAACAAGTAAATAATAATCATTATTAAACAGTACCGGTTAAACGGTTTATTTTTTGCAACGCCACTAATAGTAAATAAGATTAATTATAAACACTAACATTCTAGAAATAAAAATATTTGTATTGCTTCTCCAAATACCTAGTCTAAATATTTTTCATCTCAATATGAGTAATGAATTTTTATTCTTAAATGAATCAAAAAATTGCTAGCCACAACTTCAGCTACAAACTTTAAGTGCATAAAGTTCAGACCAAAACGAGTAAAAAAAGCTTTAATCAACATAGTTCTGATCTTCAACTGTTTTCGAGAAAGAGGCCATTTTATATTAGAATAAAAAAAATCTGTTGTGGCCAGCACAAGACCTTCCGTCAATTCGATGTATTTTGTACAAATCCCATACCAAAAGGTCATTGGAACAGATTCTATACATATAATATCATGTAAAATCGAACACGAACACATATTATTTTTTACAAATTGTATACCAAAAGTTGATTCGAAAAGGTTCAATGAATCCAATAAAATTATAACATAAATATACACTAAGTAAAATGCACTAGACACTTCCTTCATTTCTTCTTCAGCTATCCCCTATTTTATTAGGGGTCGCTGTTACCTCTTCTCTTCCACTCATTTCAGACTTTCTCAAGTCTTTTGCGATACAGTCCTTCCATCTTCTCTTTGGCCTTTCTCTGCGTGTCACTTGCGAGGAACACTATGACATATCAATTTTAGATCCTATACGTTCCATATTTAGTTTTGCACTTCCAATTCCAACTGACATCTGTCAATTATATCATCTGTTCCTATGATAAATAGCAAAGCTGACTAATTTTTCAAAATTAATTTCTTTATAACGCTTTAAATCTACATCTATTGATTATGAAGGAAAATGTATAATAAAACCATACAGAGAAGAGTATTTTCTTTAATATGTATAATAACAAAATGTCAAAAAATAATATTTAACTGCGTTTTTTAGGAAAAACTGTTAAAAACTTCAAATAAGGGTACTTCCGGTGGAGTAATTATAACCAAAATCTAATCAACTCTTCATATGGTTGTACAGAAGAGGAATACGAAAGAATTATAATTTTTAGAATTGTAGTATTGGAGTTATCGTCGGAGAAAAATTTGTCACACACGGACACACACACACACACACACACGGACACACACACATACAGATATCATCTTAAAAATGATATATTCGTATTGTAGGGACCCTAAAACGTGCTTATTCATTAAAAACTCACCACCGAATTTTTTGACCAAAGACAATACCTTCCTTACCTAAAGGTGACGGAAGGTAAAAAACTGACAAAGATAGTGATGGAACAAAATTTTATCTGTCAGTACTATATTAAAAAGAACAATAAAATTTTATAAGAAATATGGCCCAAGGTCGCCACAACAATTAACTTATTACAATTAATTGTTTTTTTTTTTAACAAAAGCACATCTAAGATGGCCTCTCAAAGCTAAACAAAAAGTCTCATTTAATCGAAGCAGTAACACATAATTTTCGAGATAACAGAGGTAAACCCAGTAAAAACTATTTCATTGCCTTATATCTCGAAAACTATTGAAGATCAAACTGTTTTTTTTTTTACTCAATTTGGTCTGTCCTTAAAGAAAAGTTTGTACCGTGGTACACCTGTATAATTCTTTTAAAATTTTTTCCTTTTAGATTTTAGGTTACTACATGTACAAATAATATCCAATTATTCGTACATATAGAATATGCAAATAGCTAAATACTCAAATATAATAAAAGCAAATAACATCATTAAATAAATTTTAAAAATTTATTATTAAGTATTTAATTTAAATTGTTCAACGTATTATGTTGTTAAATATAATTTATGTTTTACAAAATGAACTACATTGCACGTGACACTTAATAATTATTGCAGGTTTCATGTGGACAAACGATTCATGAGTTACATAATGAACGCACTTCACGCGAATCATTACATAGTTCTAGCATTTTGTCATTAAGAACACGTACCCGGTTAAATTATAATATTTTCATAACAATAATTGCCGTAATGTAATTTTGTACTTTTACGCTACGTACTTTTTTCCTCTATCTGCTCTGAATATCGTCGCGCATTTCAATAGCCATGTATTTTATATTGTCATATTAAATTACCAATGTAAATTAAGAACGTTTCAGCTTAACTTAATTGCAAATAAATAATTTTAGTAATTTAAGTAATGTGTAATGGGAATTTATGTAACGATTATAATTTACCGTTTGATGCGAAATATACGACTTACCGAAGACGGAAAGAGAAAAGAGCCACACGTACCTGTAAAAGAAAAAAAAAGATTAAGTAAACATAATAAATTATATTTACATACTTCTTGATTTAGTAAATACAAGTCTGACAAAATATTTGAGCTGTTAATATGTAAATACACTTATACAGGTGACTCATAACGTGACAAAATTAAACCATATATTGGGGGAGTCATTTTGAGTAAAAAAAATGTTATATTAAAGTAAGATCAGAAACGTTTCAATACAGAGATACTACCCTTTGAAGGTGTACCTCACCACATACATTATTATTAATAAACCTGATACTAGTTTCACTAAATTATTTTTATTTTTAACTTGGTATGAGGATACTACTTATTTAGATGCATGTCTCTTCTTTCTTTTGTTTTTCTATATCATCCAGAGGAGTCTCGTATGGGGAAGCCTTGAACGTTTTTTTTTTTAAATCTTTTGGCCAGTATAAGATTAAGATCTCTTACCATTTACATATTAAGCTATATATAAGTAGGTACATATTGTATTTAACTTTCCTGGTACACACACACAAAAATTCTAATTATCGTCCTACTAGTCTAAATGTACGAGATTCGTCAAATTCATTGACGAGATTGGCAGTATTTCTGATGCTTATATGTTATATAATAAAATAAGAAATATTAAATGTACTTCCCAGAAAAGCCTTCAGTAATGTATCTGGATTTTTGACACTAACATTTTTCTGTCAATTACAAACATTTTAATTTTTCAACTAGTTTCCATTGAGTTATTTGGGCTGAGATTCATTACAACGGATTATTTTATACATTTATAATTCTCTATCTTTAAATCTATTCGCGATGCAAGTTTAGACGTCAGCGCCACTAGTGAACTTGTTTGGAGGGTATTGACATCAGTCAATCTCTTGTGCACTTTGTAATATTTTTGAGTAATTTCTCATATTTGTGTTATTATACAAATTTAAGCGCTTATAAATACAATACTTTTGTATATAATCGTAGTTTTCATCTATCTAGTATTGATATTGGAACTTTCATGGTAGATATTATGCTGGATTTATACAGCGTAAGCCGTAACGTAACGTACAGTGCCTTAGCATAATGTAACGTATCGTAACGTGTGATTTTTTTAAGCTATTTTATACAGACCTTTTACGATGATTTGACGTAAAAAGTATGCTCATGCTCAGTCAATATAATTGTGCGACAAATTTGTATTTGACAGGTTAGTTTATTCGTAATGCACTATATTTCGTATATATTTCCATTTAAAATATTAATATAAACTTTGACACATGACACATGTCACTCATGTCAGTCACAGTCCACAAGAAAAGACTATTCGTAATGAAGTATTTTTTATATTTATTTCCATTTAATATATTAAGCTAAACTTTAACACATATTAGCCACATAAAAACAAACAATAACATAGGGAAGTAATAATTTTCGTAATACCACAACGTATCGCAACGTGCCGTAACGTAGAAAGATAAAAGTTGGCGATCTTTGGGATTTTAATACATTAGAGCACGATACGTCACGTTACGGCTTACGACTGTATAAATTGTCGCATTTGTTTGCATTGTTTTATTTTTTACGTTACGTTAGAGCACGGTACATTACGTTACGGCTTACGCTGTATAAATCCAGCATTACTTACAAGGTTAAGTAATGATTTCATTGTAATATTTTTATATCATTTCAGTTTCAATAACATCGTAGTTGTTATTATATTATTATTATAAACCTATGTTCATATAAAAATTAAAAAATAAAGCGAAATTACACAAAAATATGACAAAGTAAACACGAGATTGACAAATGTCAATACCCTCCAAACAAGTTCACTAGTGGCGCTGACGTCTAAACTTGCATTGCGAATAGAAGATAAAATAGAAATGTTTAATATATCAGCTAGAGAATTTTATATCCATTAATATTTGTAATATCATAAATATCCAAAAATAATATTCAGAAGATTTTTTTAAAAAACTACTATTTTCGGATGTACAATTGTTACCAAAATCTTTTCAACTCTTCCCATTAATGTCTATTAAGGAATACGTAGTTAAATCGGTCTTTAGTCTTATAGAATTTGAGAAACTGTCCTTCAACATCCACCGCACACACACACACGCACACACACACACACACACACACACATACACACACTTACATACACACATTAACAATGTTAAAATCGGATTTTAGTGAACTTTAAACGTGCTTAGTCATTAAAATCTGAATATGTGATGAATGAATACCTCTCTTAGCAAGAGTTAAAAATGTTACTCTTAATATTTACAATACGAGTAAATAAAGCTATTTGGTACAACAAAAAATGAAAATTTACTTTCTGAAATAGGACAAATGGTATACTCGAATGACGAGTACAGCCGAGATGGAATATATGTTATTACAGCCTAGGGATTATGTATTTTACCGACAAGCATAACCTCGCAGATACAGCGCGAGGCTGTGAGGAAACTCCCACTGAGGATCATTTTAGTCAAAGTCATCCTCTTTTTAAATCAATTATTATCAAACTTAATCATTGAACTATAACCTTTAATTTTATTAATACTTTTTGACAGCTTTATTATAAGTAATTACTAAGGCTGTCATGGTCGGTATTTATCATAGGCTGGAACTGTTTCGGGTTTAGGGGCCATGGTCTTCTAGGTTTTCAAAAATTTATCAAATATTGACATTAAATTTTGTCATGTTTCAAGTGAAAGTTAATTTTTGAATGTAAACACTTAGAAAACCTCTGATGATGCCTAACACATTGTTGAGCGAAACGTTAGGTGTTATACCTAGAAGACCATGGCCCAGAAACCCGAAAAAGTTCCAGCCTATGAGCTCTATTATAATTTGTTTAGCCTGTGTATTATTATTCTGCTGTTATTATTCCAGTTATATTAAACGACAATCTAGATGGACTGGGATGTAATATAATACTATGTACATGAAGTCTTTTATAAAATATATGAAATTCCTAGTGCATGCGCTACATAAAATAAAACATGTTGTAATATTACACAAAAATCTGGATAGAACGATACAAGACAGGATAATATAAAATTATTCATACCTAACGTTAGGTTAAGCGAAATAAATGGATGTCATGAATGAAATGCTCTGTCATGTTTATAAAGCATGTCAAATCAAAATGAAATATAGGATTCTATAACACCTTTTACTATTATGTACTAGTAGCTACAATCAGCATACTTAGGTACGTAGATTAGCATCGAAATATGGCTTGAACAACAAACATTTTAACGGTATTTCTTATTACCAGTACCAAACTCAAGCTGCTGCCAAATTGTACAACTGAAACGGGAAACGGGACCGTTTTTGTATGTTCAGTGCAGGTCGCATTGTTTACGTACTGTTCTGGTACACTTTAAGTTATTAACTGGTTGATATGATATTTAGGGTAAAATATAACAAAAATAAAACTTTGTACATAAAATGTGCTAAATAAGTAAAAATCATTAAAAATTAAATACTAGCGATTTATCAGAACGATATGTTTTAGCATTATTCTTCGATTTATAAAATAATTAAAACTGTTGATGCGATGAAAATAGAGAGAAATTGTATTTTAGATGTAACCGAATTTTGAGGTAAAAAAAAAAATGGAACACTATTGGGAAAAAGTGAATCACACTTATTGCCTCTCGCTAAGTGAGGTAGGAATGGGATACATGTTAAAAGTCGCATATCCAGATTTTAGTGAATAAGCACGTTTTAAGATCCCTAGAACCTGATTTAATATTTTACGATGATGTGTGTGTATGTGTATCTGGACGATTCATCAAAAACTATAATACCTACTTAAGTCCTGGTTAACTATACAGTGTGTCCCCGGATTGAGTTTACAAAAGGAAAAAAAATCTTATTTTTGATTTTACGAAAAAATGCCAAAGGAAGAAACATTTTTGCTTCAATTAAAACGCATGTTTTAGTTATTAAAACTTTTAATTAATGTAAGGTTCTTTTATTATAACGTTTTTTCGTATTTTGTCCTCCTAATAAAACAGTTATTACATTGAATCTAACATGATTTTAGTTAGCTTTGAAATATTGACAAATGATTATTAATTCTAATTTCAGAAAAAAAAGGCTAAAATGAAAATACTTTTAGTTTATTCAATTCACTCTTTTTTATCTGAAATTAGAATTAATAATCATTTGTCAATATTTCCAAGCTAACTAATATAATTTTAGATTCAATGTAATAATTATATTATTAGGAGGACAAAATACGAAAAAAATGTTATAATGAAAGAACCTTGCATTAATTAAAAGTTTTAATAACTAAAACATGCGTTTTAATTCAAGAAAAAAATTTTCTTTCCTTGGCATTTTTTCGTAAAATTAAATATAAAATTTTTTTTCCTCTTGTAAACTCAATCTGGGGACATACTATATATTCCTAATCTGGCATTAATGGGAAGAGCCGAAAAGGTTTTGATAACAAATGGAAAATCAGAAGAAATAGTTTCTTAAAAAAGTCTTCTAAATGTTATTTTTTTGAAAATTTTTGTTATTACAATTTATCGAAGAACATAAAATTCTCCATCTAATTCGCTGAAAAATTTTATTATATCTTCTATAGATTTAGAGATAAAGAAAATATGATATGATTTATGTGTTTTTATATCAAACTGTTTTCATCATGGACCTAAATGTTCTTGAAATATATGCTATTTTAAGTTATATTTACATAAAAATAAATGAATATTATAACACTGTATAAGTATACATACTTTATAATTACAGGTGTATTTAAATTATTAAGTTTAATGCAAGAAATTTATGTTAAAATAAAATATGTTTGGAAACTGTAGTACAGGAATGTTAGCCCCTCCTTTCGAATTTGAATTTCTTAACTTCCATTGGTAGTAATCCCACCTCCTAACACGCTATTTGTAATGCATGTATAGGCGGTTTCTCGGTCGCCAATCAAAATATTTTCATATTAGTGTCGAAGCGTTATAACAAAAAACCTTTTATTTCCGAAATATCTCAATTATACCATTTCATTTTTTTATTAATATTCGTTATTCAGCATATACATTCGTATTTTTTTACTATTTTCCTTTAATTCGATTGAGCCGTAATCCCCCATCAATTGTTTTGTAAATTTAATAATTCTTACTTTAAATGATAATAACGGAAATGAAACGAGTTTGTTTTCTTTTGGAGCAAACCGGGTTTTGCATACTGTGCTATATTAGTTCCCGTGGTCTCCACACCTGCGACTGCGAGGGCGTATTGGAGCTACTATCGCCAAGCAGGCCACGAGCAGAAAACAAGGTCAGGTGAAAAACTAGCTTATTACAGAATAGCAAAAACTGACTTGTAAACAAATGTGTATTATCAAATACCTGATGGCGAGATCTTTGACACAATTTGGATGAGTTTACTTTGCCTACTTGATTTTTTGTGCGGCTGTTTATTTTGGTTTTATTTTTATTTTATTTTAAGAGAGTTGAATCGTAGCGTAGGCTGGTTTAAATTCATAAAATATTTACGAGCGGTTTGTGATTTGGTGTATGGTTCGTTACTGCAGATTTTGCTATAAATTTTAACCCACTTTTACGGAGATAAAGTTTGCGGCCCGTTAAAAATTTTATGTTATGTTGTACCAGCATTCAGATGTACTACATAAAGTACGGAAATCTGTGTTACTAATATCTGCAAAACATTTTAAGTGGGATGTTAATATTAACTTTTTTATTAAAGATAATATTCTGAAGTTTTTGATAAGCGAGGACTGGAAACTTTCGAGTTCTGCAGTAATACCTATAAAAAATTCCCGAAATTGCTTAAATTATTTAAATTTTATTCATAAAAGTAATTTTATAATGTCATTTTCGACAATTTTATTGAATAAAACTGTTGTGGCCAGCACAAGACCTCTCGTCGTTTCCATATTAGGCTATTTAAGTATATATTGTAATAGTTATTTACATTCGAGTGCGTGTAAGTTGTATTTTACAGCGCGACAGCTTTGTTTAAGGCACGAGGCCTTAAGGCGAGTGCCTTATTAGCTGGAGCGGTGTAAAATACTTCACGCACGAGAATTGTATCAAATTTTTTGGCCGACGATAATGAAAATCACTTTTTTTTAATGAGATAGATTGTACTTCTGAAAAGGGTTAGTTTAAAATACTGGGGTTAAGTTAATTTCCAAATTTGATTTTACTTGCCTTCATTAGAGTACTTCTTCTAGCGAAAATTTATTTGTAATAATAGACATTGTTTATGACTGTTAATATATTTATTTGCTCATGTTTTCTTCGTAATGAATAATGGGTAGGTGTCGATATTTGACATTTCAGCAATGTTCGCCTCGCGTATTTGACAGGTATATCGATCGGTGACTATGTCGGTAACGGCGGATTTTGACAATAATGACAGATGTCGCTGCCGTGATTTTGGTTTATATAAATTTATTTTAAATATAGGAAACGTTAAAGTAAAAAAAATAACTTATGTAGGTAGTACTTTTTTACATGAACTTTATTATAGTAAAGATGATTTTTTTTCTAAATGGCCATAAACGTTCAGTGTATTCTGATTATTTTACCGCATAGTTAGACAAGTTACAACACAGTAAGCGTAAAATGTAGGTTACACTTGCTGTGTATACAATTGTAAAGTTCCCATTACACTTCAGGAGGGCAAAAATAAAATTTCTGGTACCCATAAAAAATTCTGATTATATCTATAATTCATATATTTTTATATTTTTTAATTCATTCTATAAGTTTCCTCCTACTCTTCTATATGTTCGAGATTCTTCAAATTCATTAACGAGATTGGCGATATTTCCGATGGGTATATGTATGTAATACATGTATCTATAATTTTAAATATTTACTTAATAATAAAATAAGAAATATTAAATGTACTTCCCAGAAAAAGCCTTCAGTAATTTATCTGGATTTTAGACACTGGCAATTTTCTGTCAATTACAAACATTTTAATTGTTCAATTGGTTTCCATGGAGTTATTTGGGCTGTGAGATTCATTACAACGGATTATTTTATATATTTATAATTATCTATCTTTAAATCTATAAAAGATATATAAAAATGTTTAATGTATAGGAGGTTAGAGAATTTTATATTCTTTAATATTTATAATAACATAAATTTTACCACAAATTTTGAGCTTTTCCCATTAATGTTAGATTAAGGAATACGTAGTTAAATTGGACTTTATAGTCTTATAGAATTTGAGAAATCGGTCCAGCCAGATATATATATATATATATATATATATATATATATATATACACACACACACACACACACACACAGTGAGAGAGAGAGACATCATTGTAAAAATGTTAAAATCGGATTCTAGTGACCTAAAACCGTGCTTATTTACTAAAATCGGGATTTGCGATTTTTAACATGAATTCAATACGTCTCTTAGCAAGTGGTAATAAGAACATCAGATTGTGTATCCGTAGTGAAATTATATTTTCCATTGCAGCACCTATTTAAAAGATTCCGATAAATGTTTACATGACTAGTACTGTAAATATGAGCTTTGAAGTCTCAAGATATACCTATTAACACATTTTGAATATACACTTCTTTTATATGATTGAATTATATTAATTTATTTGATAGTAGTTAAATACGAATTATTTATTAAACTGTGGACCCTTTATAGAAGCAATCCCTAGTTCACAAGTTAGTAAATACGATTAAACTTCAAAACAATACGAAATGTGAAAATTAATTAGCCCATACACTGAACATTCACGATTTGATGTAGGTTTGCAGGGTCGAATAGTTTGTATACATATTATAATATTGTGCTTTGAATATTACCTTGAAACTTGTTCTTCGTTAACTATCAGGAACATTTAGGGGTTTACAGTTTATGTTAACAGGTGCACTACAAACTACACTAAATTGTATTACACTACAAACCATAATAACCTCACTTATGTTTGCACATATTACCTATATTCACATACAGACACAACTTCTATCAGCTCCCAGAGTAAACTGTGAACCGAACCAAATACAACAGGATGATTAACGAACACGGAGGAACAAGCAAACAAGCTACTTGCTTTTAAACGAATCACACATACATATAATAAAATTTGAATATATTATTATGAAAAACTGATGTATTTTTAATAAATATTATATTGATTTATTACCAATTTTAAGTATTCGAACAATGAGCCGGTTTCACATTTTTTTACTTCCTTGTACGAAGTAAAGGAAGTATTGTAATCGCGAAAAATTTCGGTTTCCAGATTTCAACGGAAATATCCATTTTGAGCATCTCTGAATCCATTTTGACTAATTTCGTCGTGACGTCTGTACGTACGTACGTATGTACGTATCTCGCATAACTGAAAAACGGGAAGCCGTAGAAAGTTAAAATTTTGTATTTAGAACTGTTATAACATCTAGTTGTGCACCTCCCTTTTTGGTCATTACATAACTTGCGGAAGTGGTACTTTACTTGAAGCCTGTAATAGATTTTAATGAAAAACTATATTAAAATATAAACCAAAACTTTTCAAATTTGGTATATAAGACTTTTATATGAATGGAAATAACGTAATAAATTTTAGTTAAAAAGGTCTGTCCGGAAGTGGTACTTTACTTGAAGCCTATAATAGATTTTAATGAAAACTATATTAAAATATATTCCAAAACTTTTCAAATTTGGTATATGATACTTTTATATCAATGGGAATAACAAAATAGATTTTGGTTAAAATGGTTTACCCGGAAGTGGTACTTTACTTGAAGCCTATAATAGATTTAATGAAAAACTATATTAAAATATAATCCAAAACTTTTCAAATTTGATATATAAGACAATGGGAATAACATAATAGATTTTGGTTAAAATAGTCTAACCGGAAGTGATACTTTACCTGAAGATGTTATCAGTTTTTCTTGAAAAAAATTGTGTTATTTTGATTTTAGTAATAAATGCTTCAAATAAAAGTTTTAGAGAATTGAATTCTGCGTCGAAAACTTTAATTATGATTAAATTAGCTCTTTGTATTCTCTAATTAAGTTTGCTATGGATTAGGACAAAAAAGAACAAAAAAAAAAATAAAATGTTGATGTCAAATTATGTCAAATACGTGCAGTTTTATGATTGGGTCTGTTATAATACATATTTTAATTATTAACAAAATATGTATAGTGTAACAGGCGTACAAGGAAGTTATGTGCTGTCCACATCAGATATTTTTTTTAGTATTTTAAATGAAAGTTAAACAATATTTTCATAATAATAATTCGTTATTTTCATAAATATAGAGAGAATTAAATTCTGCATCCAATTCGGTAATCACTTTTTATTTTACACGTTTTATAACCGAGCAAATTGAATTTAACATTTTGTAAATTAATACATACAGATACCCTAGTATATCGTTTTTAACAAGATCTATTTTAGATGTTCTAAAATAATTAACATAAGAAATGAAGCACATAATTTGAATATTTGTTATATTGACTATTATAAAAGAATTTCGAAACCTAATATTTAGTAATAACATCTTCATTTTCTAAAAGCGATAAATTCCAACGACTAGTTTTTAACCAATCATGATGTAAAACAATTGAAAATTCAACTAGTGGGAACAGTATTATATTGATAAAACCTCGTTACCCCGATAATTTTCCGCTACCAAGTAAATAAACAGTTGTTATTGTTTATGTCAGTGTGACAATTAATGTGTCAAGTTTCATTTTGCGTTGTCTTTGGAATTTATCTCACCAAATACCACACGACCTCTCAGATTTTCTCAGATAAACTTTTATTTTTAAGCACTCTTTTTTTTTGGCTTTTAAGCAAAATCAGTCAAGCAAACTAACATTAGGTAAAACCCCTCCTCCTTTGAAGTCGGGATTTACCATGCAGTTTGCTTTCGTTTTTGTTGCTAGGCAAAAAAAAAATCGTGCAAAAAAAATCAATAAAATCAGGAGGTCTTGTGATATTACGTCTGATAAATTATTGAACAAACCACGGATGTTTCGAATCATAGCAAGCCTAGTAGATATTGATTTTGCGTTCGGATTTAAATTTCGGTTCATAACAAAAGATTAGTGCAGATTTAAAATCATTAATAATTTGAATTTACAGTTTTTAATATTAATATTTAACAGATCTGGGGTGGGATCCCAAGACTACAATATCGGTTTTGCGTTTGGGCTCAAATTTCGATTCATAATTATACCTAGCACAAAAATGGTGATATTAGTGTATACAGGGTATAACAACATGATATGTCACAAATACGTGGACGTGTTCTAGTAACAAAAACAAGAAAAACAGTCCTTTAAACTTTTGCCATACCTCGATTCGTTTTCAAGTTACAGGATGTTAAAATTTTTAGATAAAAAAGGCTATATTTTATAACATCTATTATTTTATTATTATTTTATTGACATCTAATATTTACAACAATTGTTCAAAGTGACGTCCTTGCACTTGAATGCAGGCTTCGGCTCTGCGTAATAGTGATCTCCGAACTCGTTCGAAAAGTCCCGGGGTTTCTGAAATTGTTCTACAACTATGCTGTATGCGACTCTTCATTAGTAAATGTAACAGGTGCCATTATTGGAAAATAACTGTTTAAGTTAACACAATACGTATTAAACTTAAGCAAACTGACACTTGTCTAATAACTTGGATTTTGTTTTCATGGCCTACCGGATTCAAATGCATTGTAGCGTGCGAGAACACAATCCGCTTTTATCGAAAAATTTTAACACCCTGTAATTTGAAAACGAATCAAGGTAGGGCAAAAGTTTAAAGGACTTTTTTTCTTGTTTTTGTTACTAAAACACGTCCACGTATTTGTGACATATCATGTTGTTACACCCTGTATTTAATATCATATTGATAATTTGAGTTTACAGTTTTTAATATTAATATTTAACAGTTCTGGGGTGGGATCCTAAGACAACGCTCTAATCAAGTTCAACGGTTGTCAGAGAAATGAATTGTTTTTGTCGCTACGCTATCACAGCGTAGTCTTGAAATCCCTATTCTGGATGGAATTTTAATTTAAAACTGTTTTAATTCGGTTCAAGTTAATTGGCCTTCACAAATAAAAGTTCGGTTCAGATTAAAATGTATCAAAAATTCGGGTTCAGTTTCATGTCCCTGACTTTTAGATACCTAAACATAAGAAAAATAAATTGAACATACATATTTCAATTTCTAAAACAATTTAAAACATCTCATATTCAGATCATCACCATTTCTTCTTCTAGGTAGGCTCTTCGTCACCCTTCTCGGCTACCCCCACACCTGTACCCGGGGTCACACATCCCATGCATGCACCCTGGCCCTGGCATGTTGGCTGGCCGGAGGTAGCAGCGAAGCTGGATGTGGTTCCAACCCCTGGTTCGTGGCCTGTTGCGTGGATAAGTCACCACCTCCTGTCCCCGTTCAGATAATCAAGCATCAAGACCCACTAGAGAAGCTGGAACACGGAGGACTTGGGGGGAAATTAGGGATGGGGTATTTCGAGGAAAATGCGATCGCATATGAAGGAATAGGGTAAGTACATTATGGCGTCTCATAAGGCCGGTTTCATAAAAGAATAATCTACGATTAAATATTCGAAAGTAAATTAAAATGAATAAACAAATGTAAGAGCTATAATTAATAACTAAGCGCAATGCGTAAAAATGTTTATTATATGGTAACGTCTACTACCATTTTCAGCTTTGCATAAGGCTTAATATTTAAGAACTAAGAGCAATACGTATTATTATTGTCGGGAGGTGGTTCATTCTTGCCCCTGTACTGCGACCTTTCTGGTCTATTGTACCCTCCGTGTTTTCCTCCTATTCTAGGAGCCCTGTATGTTTTGTAAACTCCAAGATTTTCTTTAGACTAATGTCCTTTAGTGTCTCAGTGTGCAATTTCTTTGCTCCTAAAAGACTATGTCTGCTTGCCATAAATGCTTCGCAGTGACATATTAAGTGTTCAGGAGTTTCATCCTCTTCTCCACATCCTCTGCATCTTGGTTCTTGTTTCAGGCCCAACCTATGCAAATGTTTATTTAATTGACAGTGTCCTGTTACCAGTCCTATTATTAGTCTGACATCTTGCTTGCTCATTACAAGTAAGTTGTCTGTTCTTTTCTTGAATGGCTCATTCACGAAGAGCTTGGAATGTCTTTGGCCTGATGTGGCTGTCCAATGCCGTTTGTGCCATTGCCAAAGCAAAGTATTAAGTTCTTGCTTAACTGTTTGCGAAGTTATTCCGTAAGCAGGTTCTGGTCTTATAAAAGGTATATTTGTCCCATCTAGAGCAATACGTAAGAACAAAATGATGCAAATTTCTAACCTGAACTGTAATTATTATTATTAACCATAATTATATTTAATTTTGACAAAATAAAAACTAATCAGTTAGTAGGCTGTGCATGACAATAGTCGATGATAGACGTCCAGTCATATAATTAAAAAGCATTATTGACTGTCATAATATCTAATAAATACTGTGGTGAGTGTTATTTTCGTGCCTGAAGTTATTTTAAATGCATTATTTGTTGCAGAGTGAATTTTTTTTTTTTTTGTAAATATAAGAAAAAATATATCATCACGGCATATTACCCATTTCTGGGTGTGCCAGTATCTACAACACATGTAGACATCGGTAATGATGACGATATATTTTACCTTGTGGCTTGTGGGCGCTTACCAGGGGTCACTTTCAGTGGCGGATCTAGACTTTGTTAACTGCAGTGGCTCAGCATTAAGCGAGGTAGCGGGAGGTAAATCTTTGCGAGGCCCTTTGGTGAGGAAAGGTATATATAAAAAGAAATGCGCCACAGGCGAAATTTTTTTTTTCGTTCAAGGTCAAATGCCTTAAAATTAAAAGTTACATTTTTTTCAAGGGATGTGCAAAAGCATGTTTTCCCCCTTTCATGTACAGAAATAAGTTTTAAATATCAACTTTTTTCTACTCGGGTTGTTGCGTGAGGCCACGGGCAACTGGCCTGCTTGCCACCCCCTAAGACCGCCACTGAAGCGTAAAGTTACTAACATATTTTTGTGAGATGAAAAGCTACAATTTTTAGGTACTTTATTCTCACAGTATTTGGACATTAAAGTTAATGAATCTATTGTTTTGAATTTTTTAATTAATGTTTATCTGCAATAAACAACAGATGAAATTAATGTGAAATTAAGCATACGTAAAAATTATTACTAATATTAATACTACATATTAAGTTATATACAATATAGAAATGTTGATTCCTGGAATCCTGGGTGCTCGCATGCGATGCACCAGAGCGCCAAACCCAAACGCAATACTGAACAACAAGAAAATTATCATGTAATACAGATCATTTCAAGTTAGTAATCTGATATATTTCTTTTAATTCAATCAAAAATAAGTAGAAAAAATAATATGCAAATAAAATGATTTTTGAAATATTTCATTTACATTTATAATAATTTAAAAAAAGTTACAGTGGCTCAGAGAATTTTCACAGTGGCTCGAGCCACTGTAAAAAGGGCCTAGATCCGCCACTGGTCACTTTTGTGCCATTTAAAATTGGAAATATTTGGTGTCTGTCGGGATCGAACCCGGCTCCCCCGGGTTCGCGACCAGATACTCAGGCACGCGGCCACGGGGCCCCATAAAAAAATTTGTGAGTGATTTCAAAAATTTTAATTCACTAGTGAATAAAATTTTACTTATAGTTGTTGCTATGGAGTTAATAATGACAGTTTAAAACGTCAAAATTGAATAAAATTATTAATTACTTTCTTAATAGTTCTGAAAATATAATATTAAAAGATAATAAAAGTTTTCTCTGTTGCTTATAAAATAAAGAATTTCAATGAGATTATGCGTTTACTTTGCTAGGTAGTTTATTTTTAGTTTTATAACTTGGTAAATCCATTTCTCAGTTTTAGCGTAAGCCGTAAGCCGTTCCAGAATTTAATATAGAATGCCAGACAAAACTTAGCTGAAAGTATTATATTGCTTTCTATGTTATAATTGAAATAAGGAAAAAAGTTTGATTAAAGGAGACTGCACAATAAACCAGTATAGAATTTTTTTTTTGCTTTCCGCTCTTAAATTAAAAACTTACTGGAGTTATTTATTCTGCAAAAATTCTTAATTACTCTCGACGAATTATTCACCGAGAATGAAATATGCTCGGGAATATTGTAAATATTTTTATTTTTGTAATTAACGAGTTGAATACAAAGCGATCCCGTAATTTTCATCATAATTTTTGAAAATTAAAATTTTATTCTAATCCTTCATAATTTTTTTCAAATATATATTTATTTAGTACATAACTTCTAAAGATGCAACGGTTATCTGTATCAGTAAAACTATAACACGAACATATATTATTTTCGACAAATGCATACCGAAAGTTCCTTGGAAAAGATTCTATAAATCCAATAAAATTAAAACACAAACATACACTATGTACATTGCACTTGACACTGACGTCTGTCAATTGTTATTATTTAAATATATCAGCTTTTCCAAGATTTTAGCAAAGCTGGCTGATTTATGAAAGTTAATCGCTTTATAATTTTTAACTATACAGGGTGTCTCAATAAGCTTGCTCACTATTTTTATTTGAAGAGATACGATGTTGGTTAAATGAACAAAATTATACCATTTTATGTTAGAAAATTGGTTATGTATACAAAATAAAAATTGTGTCAGCGGTTCTCAAAATTTGGGACAAAATATATATTTTTTAAAAAGAACCATATATTTTTTATTATTTTATTGGAAAGAGTATTTTTTTCTCTTTCGAATAAGGTAATGTTGTTTATGTACAATTTTTTCAAATAAACGAGTTATTTACGGTTAAAAATTAAAATTTTGTAAACTGTTTTATTAGTTTATTTAGCCAAGTAAGCCATGGAAACAATTGATTCTTTGTTTATTTGACGTTTAATAATATCTCCCTTAAAGTGCTCTGTGTTTAATAATGTTTAATAACTTTACAAATGAAGAAAGTTAGATACGATCTTGCTATATGGAAAGTTATATCTAAACACCAGTTACGTAGAACGGTCGGCTCTCTTTCCAAAAGAGCTGAAATTGTGCGAAATAAATAATGACTTTCAATTTGAATATTTTCTTCAATTGTTTTGTTATTACTGTAAAATAAGTTAATAAAATAATAATTTTATAAAAGACAAATGTTTCCATGGTTTGCTTAACTAAATAAATTAATAAAAGATATTTTTTATCTTTAAATGTAAATAACTTGTTTATTTGAAAAAATTGTACATAAACAACATTACCTTATTGGAAAAAATATATAGTTCTATTTAAAAAATATATATATTCTGTCCCAAATTTTGGGAACCGCTGACAAAATTTTTATTTTGTCTACATGACCAATTTTCTAATATAAAATGGCACAATTTTGCTCATTTAACCAACTTCGTACCTCTTCATCAAATAAAAAAGTTACCAATAGTGAGCAAGCTTATTGAGACACCCTGTATATCTATTGAATATGAAGGAAAATGTATAATCAAACCGTAGAGACAATAATATATTCTTTTATAATGATTATCACATAAAATGTCTAAAACTGATATTATACCTTTTGTTATTTTTGGTTTAAATTCAAAGATAATAAATAAAAGTAAAAATCTATTTATTCCTCTCAAATATTATTTTTTGCAAAATTATTTTTATAACAAACAATTTTAAATAAGTTTTAACTAATAATTTATTTTTTATTGTCGTGTTGTAAGTGCGTTTGCCGTAATCATATAAATAGAAGAGAAAATCGATACTATCAACAAATCAATTGTCCAACCAGGTTCAAATATATGTTCACGTGATCTCAAGGGCGAGAAAAATTGGTTAAATAAATATCAATTATTATATTTACTTATTTTATGCAAATTAATCGATAAAATATTGATTTATACACGATTTTATATTTATTATAGTGCATATCTTTTTAAATAATTAGTACTCGTAGTATTTAAATAGAACGAATATACTTATTTATGTGTAGTTGATACCCCTTTACTATTTGTATAGTATCTGGCTTATTGGTTCTTTTATCTAATAGATTTTATAGCGCTAAGCCATAAAGTAGAACTTTCAGGACTAGCTCAATAAAATGTTTTCATGTTAAAAGAATTGTATATTGTATATTTTGTTTATTTTTCAGGCCAAAGGAAAGGATGCCAGTTCTACAGCGTCGGGTGGATGCCGACGCCAGTTCGAACGAAATTCCTACAGACTGTGGTCTTTCAGCGGATCGCATTCTCTATAAGCGTATCATAGGAGGCACTGAAGCCAGATTTGCACAATTTCCTTGGCAGGCTCACATCAGAATATCTGCTTATCAGTGTGGTGGAGTTCTAGGTAAACACACAAAATAGAGCTAGAACTCGTTATTTAAAACCGTTTTTCCTAGAAACAAGTTAAAAAACAAATCAAATTAAATAATTTTAAATAGTGTTGGCAGATTTATTGAATATGGCTGTCAGTAAATTGTCAACTTGATCAATATATTGGCAACACTTGTTTTGTTAACAAACCTGAAGTAGGTATATGTCAAGTCGTTGACGCGGTTCTAGTTAACACCGGTGTTAGAACCACGCTTGTGCTACCAGCCAAAAGGGCCAGTTTTACAATCTTTGGTTACAATTTTAAGTGTCAGTTATTTAAACAAGATTGAATCGAATTATTGACAACAACAATAAATCTGTCATTTTAGAACTAATGTATAGGTATTTCTTTAATAAAACCGATGCAGATGTTTGTTTCGATATCAGATATCTTGGTTCGCATTTAGCTGTCGACGAAGTATGTACTCTACGATTAAAAATTATTTGTTCGTTCAGAATAATATTTCAACCCCTGATCAGTTTCCAACCATCAGAGTAGTCCGCGGATTCTAAATAAATTTTTAGTTTGTGGCATGTGCACTGGAACATCTGGCAATTAGCAAGCATTGTTTTAACTACATGCACTTGCACTAGTCAAAGTGAGAGAAAAAAATATTAATATTTATTATAAATTCTTCCAAACCACTAAATATTTGCTATATTGTCATGTAGATTCTCAAGTGTAAATTTAAGACAACCAGAAATAAACGCAGGAAGCAAATTCTAAACAATAACGCATGATTATAATTTCTTTATGCGACAATGACAAATGCCAATAATAACAATCAACAAAAGATGAAAACCTTTCGGTTAACTCCAAATGGAGGTAATAACAATAACCTTTAATTCTGTTCGCAGAAACCAAAAATCAGTTAGAAACCAGTTACAAACTACGTATGCGTACTGAAAAACTCGAGTATAAATTTAATGCCCGGTTTCTCCAGAGCAACTTACGACTTAAGTCGTTGCTTATTCCTAAGTTCCACCTTAAACTGTTGCACCACGCAAAAATGTCAAAATGTGAGACGTAAGTAGCACTTAAATGTAAGTCGAAAAAATCGGTGACTTATATGGTTATGTGTCATATGTCAGTTGACATATCGGTAAGACGCAGTAAATTTGTTTCGTTTTGGTCTATTACGGCGTGAAAATTAAATGATATAAAGAAGAAACGATTAAATTATAGCAAAGAGGAAGAAAATTGGTCTGTGAGATTGTAGAAACAAAGATTTAAAGAGAATATTGAAAATAAAAAAATCATGCGGTGTCCATGTCCAATATATAAAGATAACACCTGGAAATTAATTGCCACAGCATTGGCAATAAAATGTGTGCAAATATGTAGACTGTCGTAAGGAAGACGACATCGAAGAAAAAGGCTTCAGTTTATAGGACTGGCGGTGGTCCACATAAAAATATTAAAAATAAATAATATATTTGGAACAAATCAATTCTGTTACTTATTTGTCGCGGAGTCCTACCATTTTCGACAATATCGACTTCCATCAAGCTATCCACGACGTTAACGTCGCCAAAATTAGGGAAATCCTGTAAATCCATATCGAATATTGTTGACTGAATACAAATATAAACCCTGTTAAATACATTGACAGCTTTGACGTTTGACAGCCGGTATTTTATTTTGAATCGCTAAATTTCAAATTGAGCAATCATAGAACAACTTTACGCTGTTGCCATTGTAATTTGTGACATAAGTTAAGTTCGCATGTAAATTTGCTGGTGCAACGCAATAGGGATATAAGGCCTACTTACAATTAAGTAGCACTTTAATAATCAACAACAACAACTTAAGTTGCTGTGGAGAAACCGGGCATAAGAGAACCAGATGCAGGAACTAAATTTTAAACAATAAAGTAGAATAACAATCAATATAAGATAAAAACCTTTCTGTTCACCCCAGATGGTAGTAATAACAATTAAAAATAACCTTTAATTCTGTTCGCAGAACTCAAAAATTTATAACAGTTTCAAACTACGCACGCGTACTGAAAAATTAGCAATTAGTTGCATAGTTTGTTGCGCCAACAAACCTGTTATTAGCGTTTTGTTAACTTATATTTAAAATTTATAATATTAACAATGTAAAAAATCAAGTGTAAGGTCGTTTGCAGATGAAAGAAAGAAACCTCTTCTTAAATTATCATTATTAAAATTCTTCTCTTACAAGTACATACCATTTAAAAAACTGTTTGGCATCTCATTTCATTTTATGATTTGAAGAGAACGTAACTATAGGCTTACAAATAATTTGATGATCTAAAAAGCCGCCGTATAAGCTGTTGAAAGATACGGCAGTAAAATTCCTATAAAACTCTACAGTTTACTGTATTTTGGAGTTAACGTTTTATGACTTATGGACAGCTTTATTCCAAAGACTTCATATATGAATATTAGAATTTACCCAGACGTTTATTGCTACATAAAGTTAACACGTTTCATGTTATTAACATACGAAACATTACAATGTTAATCATGATCATGATGTAGAAAATGCAAATGGACCAATAAACATTAATATTTTACTGGAAGGAAGAAATAAGAATGGAATATGTGACTTCAATCAAATTTAAGAAAATATAATTATACTATCTGTATCCGTTGCAAATATTTGTAACAAATAATATTGTGGCGAATTTAATAGGGCTGTTGCAAGAATTTTTATATGACTTCTAAGTATTAAATTTTAAAAGATATTGTTCTTTAAAGAGCCTCAAATTTAAAAATATCACGAAATATCCTTTAGATATTTTACAATTAATTTTTGAAATTTGGATAAAATTTTGAATAAGTCACGTGATCTGAAACAGAATGTGACGTCAGAACACATACATCTTCAGCGGTTCTAATTGGTCCGTTTATAATGTAAAAATTTTTGTGTTTGGTGTCAAGTGTATTGTCAAAGTTGTCAAACAAATGTCAAATTTTTAAGATTGGTTCAAGTTGTATAATATGTAGGTAATAAAAAGTTCAAAATAAAATGAGTAATTTACGATATTGTACTGTGCCTTCTTACAAAAATACTGTTAGGAACAAACCTACTATAGAGTTTATAAATTTGTCAAAAGATGCGATGGAAAGAAAATTGTGGCTAGAAGCAATAGGTTGAAGAGCTGATAATGTCAGAAAAATCGTGTTTTCATGTTTGTGAAGATCATTTCAAATTTCATCCACCTTCAAGATAACAGTATATTTTTGTTGCTTCACTTTATGTTTAGGGCAAACTTTACATCTACTATACAGATATTATTTCTCGACATAGATCTGCATATCCTATAGCAGATTCAATGTAAGAATCATAACCAGAACCTTAAAGTAAAATATATTATCAATTTATATAGTAAATTCAGTTCTTATATTTTATTTTATCTCAGATCTTTAACACCCCTTATTTCGGTAGCAATAAAACAATCATTCTCTGATATAAATTCAGCCACCATCCAGCTACTGACCTTCGGTAAATTGTCCGACTTAGCTTGAGTGTAATTATTATTCATTTACAATGAGCAATGTCAGCGTCAAATGTCAAATTAAAAGATTTTTTATTAACATGTGACAAACTGTAAGCCTACGTTTATTTATATAAATAATATGAATAAATAGGTGATGGAAAAACTATTTTCCTATTGGCTATTAATGATGTAATGTATGTGTTTCTACGTCACAGGAGTGGGGGGTAGTTTTTCAGGAAGCCAATCTTTTTATTTAATTATTTCCACAAATAACAGCAAATTATTAAAATAAAAATTATTACTAAGAAAATCATTGCATAAACTTTCATTTAAAATAGTTTTTGAAAAATGTGAAACAGGCTCATTGTAAATAAATTCAAAAAAATTCTAATATTACCTGCTGTAATTTCAAAATTGTTATTATACATTGTATTTCTTTTCTCATTATTACAAATTGATAGATAATAAAATAAAAATCTTTCTTTAACAGATAATATTGAACGTCTCAAATATACAATATTTTTCGTTTAACATCATCATCTAACATTTTTTTTATTTAACAACTGAACATTTAATTAATGGCATATCATGACAAATGTCAGAATAGGAAATTGAAATTTTAAATTATACAATATATAAATTATGAATATGAAATTCTTACAACACAAACTAAAATTATATTATTGTATATTGGCAGGTATCAAGTTCAAATATATTAAATTTTAAATTTCGGATTTCATTTTTGTTGAGCATCTGACAATCGTAAATAGTTTCATTTGATTTTCACTTAAGTTTTATTACGCACTTAATTTTGCACAATTAATTTCAAGGTTTTTCGTCATAAAAGTTTTATATTATTCTTGCATCTTTGACATTTCAGAACTATTAGTTATTCTTTTAATTCCCACATATCTGCTTTAATATTACCAACTTTCTATGAAGTTCTTCTATATTACGCTACTTAAGATAAGAGTCATACATTCACTGCAAACTTAAGCAATTTATTTTAATTCTGAAATGCTTATTATGGTATGCATATTGACTTCGAATTCTGCAAAATTTATCATCTATTTCTCTAATGATAATTTAGTGCTCTAAGTACACATCGTTAGACACATATTCAGAAACATGATTACCAACAGCTATTTGGGAAATTAATGTTCATGTTTGATACGTTATATGTACATCTCCCTCAAAACTTTGTAACTTTGAATTCTGAAACTACTAACTAGAACCTGTTGAACTAGACAAAGTTATTTACATAGCTGATATGGGGATACATCCCCCCATGATATCGGGAAAGAGTAAAAACCCAAGACATTTGAATTTTCTTTTTTTTTTTCAATATCTTGTCATTATACAACTGTGATTCTAGATTAAGTCAAACCAAGACGTTTGAATTTATCTTATATTTTTTTATTATACAATAGCTATTTGTGTATTAAGAGCGCAAAATGCGACATTGTCGATTGAGAGGTTGTTGCCGGCATTCTCTCGAAATCGACAATGTCCATTTGCGCTCGAAACACACACAAGATTTTTTCTACAGTTGCCACAATGGGGTCCTCCACCAAACAAAAAATAATAAAATGTACACTTTATACTTACAGTACTGTTCAATAAATAACGATTGGCTAATACAAAAGATACGGTTTAAACTTAAAAAGGCTTTTAAATGATTATATCGTTACATTAGCTATCTATTCCATAAAAAAAACCAAAATTAGAGCGCGGAAGCAAGGATTTGTGATGATTTGATGAGTTTTTGTAGCAAAATGTGTGGTTAGTTGTCACGCCTGTCACACTGAAAAAATTAACAAATATTTTAAGGAATTTGTGATTATATAGACATGTATGTGCATTGACTGACTTCTCGCAATTATTTAAGTAACGAAATAACTAATAACTTTATTGTAATCAAAATAAATAGTTAACTAGAGATCAGATGTCAGTACGACTCGCAACTATCCTACCGCCATCTGTGTACAATCATTCCTATTACTAAACATAACTGTTCACACAATTTATTTTATATTTAATTTTATTTTATCGTTATTTTCTATTCTTCTTGAGTTTTTGTACAATCTAATCTAAGCATTTTATACTTTCGTTTTTGCAAATGAATGCCCTATTTCATTTTTACAGCAGTGTGGCATTTTGTTAAGTTATGTTAAATACCGACAGAACATATGTCAAATTGACTTGTGAACGTGATAAATGTGTAATTACAGTGCCATTAGTTCCTAACTAAACATTTTCATTAAGAATGTAGACAAGTGACATTTCTCAACATTGTATACTTAGAAATTTGGACAGCGAGCGTTTTTACTACTTTGTCGCGCATGAGCGGCAAAGTGACATTTTGCGTTGATAAAAGAGAGCGCAAATGGATACTTTCTATAGTGAAAAATATTTTTACTTTTACATACTGTTTTATTTCCAAATGTTAATAATTTAATTTTGTCTAGTATCAAGAAGTTTTGTTGCTACTGCGGCCCATTGCATAGTACGTGCCCGACTACCAGATATCACTGTCCATTTAGGAGAATTGGATACACAAGATACGGGGCAAGTTCTGGAATTAGCACCAGCAGAACGTCACAGAGTAAGAAGAAGATTGGTGCATCCATTGTTCAGATTTCGTATAACACAGCCTGACAGGTACATCTATTTCAAATGTTGATAAATAAATGTAGATATATCAAAATTCTTTATAGTCAATATCAATATTAATGTATTAAGCTAGGTTTCTATATGTAAATATTATTGGTGCCACTAGACCAGTGGCAATTTAGTTGCATATGGAAGCATACTAATTCAACACTGGCACTAATGGAATGGCACCACTAATCAATGCGCCAGTAAAAGTATGAAACAGTTATACTTTTTAGCGGCATTTAGAGACACAACACGCCAGTGCAATGGCGAAAGCTTAAAAAAATGGCTTTCGGAAATAATAATTTAGGTTCTAGGGGCATACAAGCAAAATAATGCCATAAAAATCGCAATACGAATAAATAAAAATTACTGGGCGTTAGGTCATATGAATACGATTAAACAACGCCAAATTGGCTTATGAGGAGGCGACACTCTCTCGCTTTCGTTCGGGCGCCAATATTATTAATAATAATAATAATAATAATAATAATAATAATAATAATAATAAACTTTATTGACATATAATCAAGGGCGAAGTTCAGCCTAAGGCTGCTCTTCCACCTAACCAACAAATAATACACAGATGTAGGTATATAAAACTAATAGACACGTTATAAATATAATTAATTACAAATAATTGAAGTAATAAAAACATTTAAGATAATATAGAGTACAAAATAGTAAACAATGAAATAAATATTATGCAAATAATAATGCTCGTACATTTCTTTTGAAACTGTTTAAAGAAAGGATCTTCAGAGAGTCAGGAACACTGTTATATAAAGTGGGGGCCATATATGAAAACGCACCTTTAAATTTTGACTTTCTGAAGATTGGTACAATGTACAAATCCTTCATTCTAAGAGAATAGTTATAATCTTTAATTATAAATTTGTCAAATAAATATGATGGAGTACCTGTCAATATAATTTTATGTAGCAAGCATAAATAAAGATATTTAAGACGGTTTTCAACAGAGGGCATCTTAGAAATTTTGCATCTTAGAAATTTTGCGATATTTAGATATATATTCGGGGTACCCATCTTGCTGACATCTTGATAGATAAACCATAAACAATTGCTATTGTTACGATGACAATATTTCAAAGCCTACTATGTTAGGGACAATAAATACTGTAAAATCCGCGTAAAGGAGATAATCACCCATATTCTGTAACTCAATCGATAACTTTTATCGATCTATAATAAATTGTAGCCAATAATTACAACATACACTGAATATAAAATGAAACTGACAGATGATACATTTGTTTCTATTTGTCAAAAATTATTATCGATCGACAAATATTATCGACTGAGTTATAGAATAGGGGTGAATGTTTTGAGAAAAATTGTTGAGGTTATGTCAGTCAAAGAATTTTATATAAACTCTGCTAAAGCTAAAATATTAAGTAAATTTTGGAGCTCAATAGACAAATTTGTACTAATTATTAATGCTTGCTTACAATAACTCAATTGACACCATTTTTAATCTAGTGCCAGATGAAAACTGTTAGAAATTGTGGAACATATATTGGTGCCACTAAAATTGGCGCCACAAAACTGGCGACAAATTGGAGCTAATAATCTTTGCATGTGGAAACCTAGCTTTACAGTGTGATTATTACATTTTCTGTATGCAACCAGTTGAACTGTACTGTGAGTCACATAGTATCCGACTTTCTGTAAGGCGTTCCTTGTCCTTGTTTCTAGGTACGACATAGCTTTACTGCAGCTAGCTACCTCAGCAGGTCGTATGTTTCACATCTCACCTGTATGTTTACCGCCCCCAGGGATGAAACTGAATGGCCGCAGTGGAGTAGTGGCAGGATGGGGAAAAATTCGCCCATCTACTGATCTCACAGGAACGAATGTTTTAAGAAGTGCTGTGGTACCTATACTAGGTAAGTTTTCTGGTACTTCATAGATCCATAAATGTAGCTCCATTAAGTAACTCGTTTAAGTACTGGTATTATGAACGTCCAGTTAAACTTCCAAAGTTAATTTCATTAAATAAACAAATGCAATTCGAATTTTTGATATTAATTTAAATGTAATAAGAAAATTGAAATTGACCCGATTTTGTTCATTATTAATAAGTGGGCAAATGTAACGCAATTTTTTGACAGTTATGATTTACGGCCTATTTATAATGAAGTAACGTTAAACGCAACGTAACGGCGCAACGTGACTGCTAACGCAAACACAAAATCTGTGATTTATAATTGGGCTTCCAAAATTAAAATGCGCCACTGGTGGCAGATTTCTGAACTGAGTGAAGTGTACATGTACAAACGTGGTTGTTTTATTCAGGGATTGTATTTACTTGTATACGAATTTTAATACGCTTTTATCTTCGGCTATTATTATTTTATTCTTAGTAGGATCTGAATTACTGCTAATATAAGTTTTGTTTTTTTTTTAAATTAATGAACAAATTAGGAGATATGCAATTTATAGGTTAAAGTTACGATGGAGTTTTCTCCGAAAATATTTACCACATAATATTATGTGGCCATTATTTATTACTTGCTGGCCTTCCACCATATTTCTAAATGATACACTACAATTCCCAAATCTACAAATAATAGTATTTAAATCTAAGGAAAGAAAATTGTTCATTATGAAAGAAAAACAATTAAATAAAAGTAAAGCTATGTAGATAGAAATTAATATATGTACAGCTACGGCAATGAAATACAATCTAAATAAAGGAAATCAAATGTTTTTTTGCGTTACTTCATTATAAATAGGCCTTTAGTCTCATAAGAATATACTTTATACTACAAATATATTTAATTTTCTATAAATTGGTGACCCGACGTGATCTGAACACGCAACCTCATCGACTGCTATAGCGCCAATCTTTTCAGTATGTATGGGGGAAGTAAATTTTTGGCATGTATCGAAGATGTTTATAGAAATCAAACCAAACGAAATGTGAATCATATCTCAAATACACATATTTGTGGGATAAAAAAGTAAAGTTGCACAAAACATAAATTAGAAGACTAAGACAAATTGGAATACCTCATAATATAATTTTCTTATTATCTATAGATAGTAGTGAGTGCATAGCCTGGCACGATTCTCGCCACATATCCGTGGAACTGGAAGAAGAGATGGTTTGCGCGGGCCACGCAGATGGTTCCAGCGACGCCTGTCTCGGAGACAGCGGAGGGCCCCTTATAGTGCTGGAGAGGGGTCGCTGGACTCTAGCAGGAATCACCTCAGCAGGATTTGGCTGTGGAGAACCTAGACAACCCGGGATATATCACAATGTGGCTCTTACTGCTCAGTGGATTCGGAGCGTTATACAACGGTGACTAATATGGAAAAAGAGACTATATAGGAAATGTAAAAACTATTATTTTATTAATTTTATATTTCGTATGAGATAGAAATTATTCTAAAATGTATGAGTTCTGATTATAACTTGAATATTCCGTCAAATTTAGTAGTGGCGTTTACTTAGAGCTGGTTTATGATGAATTTAATTTACGAATTTAAAATTTATAATTTTGATTTTAAAAAATAAACTCACTTAAAACTCATCCGATGGTTTATGAACAATTTACAAATTTAGAAATTTGAAATTTAGATTCGGAATATAACCACAGAACAGATAAACTAATACAGAAGCGACTTTCTTGTCGGCTTCTTTGATGTTTGGCTTGGCTTTTCTGTGACCTTGAGTGAGGTTTGGCCATCTTGTTTGTTGTATACATTCGCGCGAAATTTAAAGTTCTGTCACATGCTAAAATATTTACATAAAGAAATGTTTTTGTTTTTTGAATTTTATAAATAAATGAATAAATATTTCTGTAATACAGGGTGTCTCAATAAGCTTGCTCACTATTGGTAACTTTTTTATTTGAAGAGATACGAGGTTAGTTAAATGAGCAAAATTGTGCCATTTTATATTAGAAAATTGGTCATGTAGACAAAATGAAAATTGTGTCAGCGGTTCTCAAAATTTGGGACAAAATATATATTTTTTAAATGGAACCATATATTTTTTATTATCTTATTGGAAAGAGTATTTTTTTCTCTTTCCAATAAGGTAAAGTTGTTTATGTACATTTTTTTCAAATACACGAGTTATTTACGATTAAAAATAAAAATTTTGTAAACTGTTTTATCAGTTTATTTAGCCAAGTAAGCCATGGAAACAATTGATTCTTTGTTTGTTTAACGTTTAATAATTTCTCCCATAAAGTTCTCTGTGTTCAATAACTTTACAAATGAAGAAAAGTTAGATATGATCTTGCTATATGGAAAGTTATATCTAGACACCAGTTACGTAGAACGGTCGGCTCTCTTTGCAAAAGAGCTGAAATGTGCGAAAGAAATAATGGCTTTGAAATTAAATATTTTCTTTAATTGTTTTGTTATTACTGTAAAATAAGTTAATAAAATAATAATTTTATAAAAGACAAATGTTTCCATGGTTTACTTGACTAAATAAACTAATAAAAGATGATTTTTATCTTTAAACGCAAATAACTCGTTTATTTAAAAAAATTGTTCATAAACAATATTATCTTATTGGAAAGAGAAAAAAAAAATACTCTTTCCAATAAGATAATAAAAAATTTATTCTGTCCCAAATTTTGTTCTACGGAACGCGTGTCTAGATATAATTTTCCATATAGCAAGATCATATCTAACTTTTCTTCATTTGTAAAGTTATTAAACATTATTAAACACAGAGAACTGTACGCGAAAAATAATTAAACGACAAACAAACAAAGAATCAATTGTTTCCATGGCTTATTTGGCTATATAATTTAATAAAACAGTTTACAATTTTTTTAAGTTTTAACCGTAAATAACTAGTTTATTTGAAAAAATTGTACATAAACAACATTACCTTATTGAAAAGAGAAAAAGATACTCTTTCCAATAAGATAATAAAAAATATATGGTTCCATTTAAAAAATATATATTTTGTCCCAAATTTTGAGAACCGCTGACACAATTTTTATTTTGTCTACATGACCAATTATCTAATATAAAATAGCACAATTTTCCTCATTTAACCAACCTCGTATCTCTACAAATAAAAAAGTTACCAATAGTGAGCAAGCTTATTGAGACACCCTGTATAGTCACTTAACATAAAAATGTTATTTTTTAAATTACTTTTTAATAAATTTTAAGCAAAAAATTTAATTTTGATAAAAACTGAATTACTGAGGAAATAAATACACAACACAATAAATTAGAGAACTGTATCTCACAAAAGTAAATTAACAACTACGAGTACCTAGTCTACAAATTTCCAAAAATAAAAACAACTAAACACATGAAAAATGTCACAAAGTTTTGGAACAACGAATAACATACATCGTTTACTTGACGACGCTAGAAATATTGCGATGACAATATGTCGCCATATGTATAAAATTACATTTTTCTCTCTCTAATTTTAGTTTCCTTGTTTTACTGTCGCTTCTGTAGTAGTTTATCTGTTTTGTGATATAACTATATTTTATATTTCCAAATGTAAATTTCAAATGCGACCAATCACAAGAGAGTACTATTAAACATGGTGATAAGGTATAACTTTACTTCATCAGTCAGCTGTCTTATTTGTTTATGAGCTGTTAACTTTTTGAAAATTGATTCACAAGAACATAATGATATTTTGTTTTTTGTTAATAAGCAGTATTCGCAAACATGGTAACTTGTACGACAAAACAAATGAATTGTACAAAAATAAAAAAGTTTTGCGTAATTTATGATCTTGTTATTTCACTTTCAGAAACAAAACAAACTATGATACTGCCCATTGATAAATCAATATGTTCATAGGCCTAACCACGGCCTAACAGAACATTTAAGTTTTTTAAGTTTTTGTTTGTTATATTTATTTATTATTCAAATCAACAAGAGTAAAAAAAAAAAAACATTTACGATATTATTAAAAAATCATCCTGTTCAATAGCGTTTAACAGATATATGGCTATGAAAATAAAGTTTCAACCTATAAAATCTGAACTGATAACAAGTGAAACGTCAAATGACTAGTGCCAAGTCATGTGGTAGATACTAGTGCTGTGAGGATCCGGCAAAACTTGGATCCGAGTACCCGGATCTCAAAATATCCGGTTCCTCGGATATCCGATGTTCGGATATTGAATTTTGGATCCAATTCTATTAACTATATCAAACAAAAATTTATTGTGGATTATTTCATAATTAGATTTATTTGGTTTTGAAACTCCATGATAATACTTATACATTCAAATATTATCATCGGGTTCAATACTGAGAATATTCGAATCCGAGAACCGATGCGGATTCTGAAATTCCATATCTAAAATTCGATACTCATACTTATATTTCGAACCGGATCCAAAATCCAATACTCAGATTTGGATCCAAAACTCGATTCTCAGATCCGGATCCAAAACCCGATACTCAGATCCGGATCCAAAATCCGATACTTAGACCCGGGTAGTTCAACAATCACTTATCCGGATATCCGGATATTTTTGGATCCGAAACTATCCGGATCCGGATCCCACCACTAGTAGATACAGATTGTTCAGATCCAGAATTTCAAAACTGTACATAAACAACAGAGAAAAATTAGAAATTTTAAATCAAAATTTTTAAATGTAAATTTATAAACCATAATAAACCAGCCCTTAGTTTTTGTTTTACAACTTTCGGATACTTAAATTACATATATTATATTTGTGTAAACACTACCGAATTTTGACACTTTCATTATTTTTATAGAATTCAATTATTAAAGTGGCTAAACTTAATAAAATAAAGAACAATATAATATGGAGTGATGCATATACACTTATTACATAATAAGAAAAATATGCAAGATCGTATTTTCATCATATTAGAGACAATGGGTCCAATTCTCAATTTTCACGAAATGATATGTAGTGAAAATTTTTCATTTTATCACTTACAGCTATTCTCAATTGCAAAGTGATCTGAAATAAATGAAAAAGTGTGATATTGTAATATTAACATAATATTTTGAAAATATTGGTTGCGCATAACAAGAAAATACGAATATGGTGCATGTGTTTGTTGACATTTATCAAAAAATCATGATACTGAACAAGTGATATGATATAAATTTATCATTTCATTTCATATCACAATAATGAAAATTGAGAATAGGGCCCAATAAGTAGACTAATATTTGCGAATTGTGAAAATGGGCTGTAACGGAATAGACTGTAGTTAAAAAAAACTATTTGTAGAATTGTAGAAATGATAATTATGTATGGAAATTGATATACATACTTCAATATAACATAAGTTATTGTACCATTACATTACCTCATATTATTCTAAGTATTATTCATGTTTCTCTAGTAATAATAATTTATTGTAGTATTTATTTAAATTAGCATTTATATTATTGTTACTTACATATTGTAGTGAAAGTCGTGAAATACTAAGTAAATATTTATTTTTATTTAGGTAATATATAAATATGTTCTCCTTATATTAATATAACTATAATAATGATAAGACATGTAATTTATTTGAAAGTAATATTCTAAATGAAACAGTCGTAATTTTTATGTCTGTAGTAATACATAAGTTGATGAACTAATATACTTGATTTTATAAGAGAGTGAATTGGATAATCGAAGTAAAATGTAATATTTAGCAAAAATACTCATAAAACAATGAAAATAAATGAAATTATAGATACAATTTATTTTAAATATTCTAGATATGCATGGACGTTTTGCAAAATTTATTTCGATGGTATTCTGAATTAACGTTATTTTAAGATGTAAGACTATGATCCTTTATTCTTTTAATATAATTTTCATGAATATCCAAAAGTTTCATATCATTTTATTCTGTAACCAAATATATAGGGAGTGCAAATACTGTTTATATTTATAATGTGGTAATATCTCTACGTCGTTATTTCGTTTCAAGGCATGTGTTGTGTCAAAATACCACGTACATAATATATCTCGAAACGTTTTTTTGTAAATATACAGATGTTAATAGAAGGGTATATACATTTGATGTCCATGTTTTTAATGCCACATGAAATTTTTAATAAAAATTATAGCCGCCTCGGTAGCCGAGCGTGTAAAGGCTGCGCTCAAGCTCTGGGGTCGTGGGTTCGATTCCCATCAGGGTCTTGGATGTTTGTGTGTCCTAATAATAGCACTTTAACATATATAAAAATTGTCATTGGCCAATCGGCACCGTACCGAAAACCAAGGAAAAGAAAAAAATAAAAATTATAATGAATTATTTAATTACCTAACATAACATTAGAATTCAATTACAATGAGTAAATATTTCATAATTATTTTTATTGAAAAAAATTACTTCACCTAACGGTTAAAAATCACTCTTGCAATTCAACAAAATATAACAACAATAACTTCACAAAACTTACCCCATGTTTTCCAAGGGTGGTTTTTGGTTACGTGAGGTTATTGTTGTGTTTGGTTGTTGAAAACCAACTGTCGTTCATTTTCGTGATCAAAACTTACACTGGCGAGATATTATATAATTTGTGAAATTTAGAAAGTCCTTTTGATTGAGAATCATCTCATTGAAATGAAATGTATATCCGTTTTGTAACAGCCTGTATACCCACATATGCACATATTTTTTTTCAGATTTCAAATAATATTGTTAATTATGACACATATTTTATGATTTTTTAAAGTGATTATTCACATTTTTATTGTTTTGGTTTTTTATAGAATGTCTTGTAAATAAATGAAAATAAATATATCATCACGGCATATTACCCATTACTGGGTGTGCCAGTATCTACAACTCATGTAGACATCGGTAATGATGACGATATATTTTACCGTGTGGGCGCTTACCAGGCGTCACCTCACGGGCACTCATAGCTGGTGTGGAGAGTGCGCCACAGGAGTCACTTTTGTGCCATTTAAAATTGGAAATATTTGGCGCCCGTTGGGATCGAACCCGGTTCCCCAACAGTGGTAGCACGCACTTTATAATTCTATCATAGAAAGCAGGCAAATGCGATTTTACTTTTACGAATCTTGGTAGCACGCACTTTAGAATTCTATATTCGCTATTTGATTCGAAAATTATAGGATTTTATACTATAAAATAAAAAAATATTATTACAGTTGTATATAATAAATGTATAAATTATATATCAATTAGCTTTGAATAGAACTGTGGCAAAATATTGACGTTACTTTGATACTTTCGCCTCAAGTCGAACGCTTACAGGCGAATATTTTGAGAAACGCATGCTACCAAATTTTCGCTTCGATGCGAAAAGCGAAAACAAATGCATCTTTTGATAGAATTCTAAAGTGCGTGCTACCACCTCAGGTTCGCGACCAGACACTCAGGCACGCGGCCACGGTACCCCATCTACGTAAAATCAAAAATGAATAAGACGAGGTACTTTTAGAAACAATATTCAGTTAATGTGCTTGATATTTGATTTGAGGGTCTGTTTAAAAAATAAAATAAATAAATAAATATATCATCAAGGCATATTACCCATTTCTGGGTGTGCCAGTATCTACAACTCATGTAGACATCGGTAATGATGACGATATATTTTACCGTGTGGGCGCTTACCAGGCGTCACCTCACGGGCACTCATAGCTGGTTTGGAGAGTGCACCACAGGGGTCACTTTTGTGCCATTTAAAATTGGAAATATTTGGCGTCTGTCGGGATCGAACCCGGTTCCCCCGGAATCGCGACCAGACACTCAGGCACGCGGCCACGGGACCCCCTGTTTAAAAAATATTATTTATAACTACATCGGGTCCCGTGGCCGGGTGCCTGAATGTCTGGTCGCGAACCCAGGGTACCGGGTTTGATCCCGACAGACCCCAAATATTTCCAATTTTAAATGGCACAAAAGTGACTCCTGTAGTGCACTCTCCACACCAGCTATGAGTGCCCGTGAGGTGCCGCCTGGGAAGCGCCCACACGGCAAAATATATCATCATTACAGATGTCTATATGTGTTGTAGATACTGGCACATCCAGAAATGGGTAATATGACGTGATGATGATATATATATTTATTTATTTATTTATTTATTTATTTATTTATAACTACTTGTAAATTTATTATTTAATATTATTTATTGAAACACTCTTATAATATGGTTAGAGTAGTCAGATATACTTTAGTTTTTAATTAAATAAATAACAATATAGATTACTCTATGAATAGATGAATATAAATAGAAAGAACATGTAAATAAAAGTGGACGTGCCCCAAACAAGAAACAAGGTTCCTACATACACCTTCCTTCTTCCTTGGCACATCACTTTCATTTCGAGTTGAAAACTCCTTCTTGCATGAACAATATAAATGTAAATGCATCCCACGATTTCAGCAGCCAGATAGTCAGGTTTAGACTTCAAATCTCGTGTATGATCTCTGTATGTGCATTGTGATAAACTGTCTCTTATTAGAATAAAGGAAGTAGTGAATAACACCTCCTCATACGAATTTCGCCTTTATATCCCCTTCCATTGAGTTTCTTCCGCTGAATCAGTGGGTTAAGGTTAACCTGCCACTCTGGCACACTTTCTTTATGAAAGGTCTAAGTCACGGACAAGAATGCGAGGAGAAAGCTGCGAAGAACAACTCACACTAGGGAAATATAACTCTAAACTGGCGACAATGATGGGTAGATATGAAGGAACAAGTTAAAGTTTTCTATTGTAAACCGTGGCGTATTGTTTTCGTTTTGGTTTGTTTGCTACGGTGTTTAATTTGAAGGAAATTATGAAATGGATGTATGGAATATGTGATTTTATGAGCAGGTGGGTTGGAAAATGGTTTAAACATGAAATATTTGAGAGTTTTACGGCTGGGAACTGGCCGGAATTGTAATGAAGGGACGGTGATTACAGCGGAGATAAAGTTTAACTTTCCTTCCGTTTGTATAATATATGAGCGTTTCTTACATTTTAAATGAGACATTTTACATGACAATACAAACGAGATGAAGATAACTGCTCTCAAGAAATTAGAGTAATTTTCAAAAGTTACTTTTTAAGAAACATTAATGCTTTAATGCTTAACTATACTATACAGTGTCCCACACTCTATCTTCAGTGTGGCGGAGATAGCCAATGTTATTCTTATGGAGGTTTTCTGTACCATGTTGCCAATTTTTCAATGTAATGTAATATTGAAACATTTATAAATTTTCATTGCTATACCAAAATTAGTTAACACTGTACAATTTAAGTATTATGAGGGTCTCTTATTTACTCAAGGGCTTATTGTATACACCGAATATTTGTCTAAATAGTTTTATATACAGGGCTATTTGTACCTGTAATAAGTAAAATTTCAATACAATATTTTAAAACCGCCCAGCATACTAATCTTGATTAAATGCATTAGAAATTAGAATTTTAAAATATTATAAATTCAAATTGGAGATTACAAAGAAAGAATAAAGACTTATGAACTATGTAAAATATATGCAGTATTTCTATCAAGCTTAAATATTAGTAAATTGTCAAATAAGAAGTTATAAATTAAATAAAAAATATGTATTATTAAACTGACCAATGTGTTATTCAATTTCATTTTTTTTTTCTCACCTATGCTGTTCTACATCTATATATTGTACTCGTATATGTATTAATTTTATATCTTTTCGTAGAATGGAAATATGTAACAGGGAATTTATATTGTTGACGACGATTGTAAAATGTCCAATTAAGTACAAAAATGTTTTATATTATTTACTTTAAATTGACTTTTTTTCACCCACCTGTTTAGATACACTGAAAGTACACCAGTCATTAATACATTCAATGAAGTACCCAGAATATTTCATCTCTTTTTGGGCATCTATTTTGCTCTTTCTATCTTGCAGATTTACATCAGGTAAATATGGCAACATGGTACTCCATAAGACCCTATACTGAACATAGAGTGTGGGACACTGTATAGTAAGGTTACTTAGAAACTCAGTATGTTTTCTTTTGTATACAGGGTGTTAATTGAAAAGCGGGCCATAGATATTTAACATGGGAAATCAGTTTTTCCTTACACAAAACTTCCCAATTAGATAAAAATGTATCAAATAAATATTGTAGAGAATTAAATTCTATACGGAAACCACTAATCAGATTTAATTTAACATATTTAATAAGCTGCAATATCTAATTTTAAATTTGATGAATATTGCTCATTTGTAGTGATAGCCATGGAATTTAAACAAAATTATAAAGAAATGCGTATCGTATGAATTCTCAGAATTTCTATTTTGCAGGTTACAAAATAAAAATAAATAAAATCTGTGCAGTGATGTATACTTTATTTCACCTAAGAAAATAGCAGATAGCTTGAGAGCCGACTGTTTGTACATGCGTTAAATGAATAATTCAAATTCATAAAATCAAACTTTGTCAATAATAAAAATAGTTTTTTCTTTAAAATAAACGAGTCCTGAATATTAAAAATTACATCAAATGGTTAAATATCATTTAATTCTGTAGATTTTATTTGATAATTGACAGCTGACAACTGATATTTTATTTTTGCTTTTGTAAACTATAGGTATGCAATCTGACCAATCAAAGGGCATAATTTATATCCTTAAACCAACGCTATTTTCTTACGTGAAATGAAGTACAGATGTAGGTTTTAAAATCAAAATATTTTTAGGGACTGGTGTAGAATATAATTATCTGAAATTTTTATTTAGAAATCTTAATTCTGACAGTTCAAACGCATTTTTTTGTAATTTTGTGTAAATTCCATGGCTGTCACTGCAAATGAACAATATTCATCAAATTTAAAATTGGATATTACAGGTTACTAAACATGTAAAATAAAATCTGATTAGTAATTTAGGTGTAGAATTTAATTCTCTACACTACAACATTTATTTGAAACACTTAAATGGCAAGTTTTGCGCAAGGAAAAATTCCCATGTTGAACTCCTATAGCCCGCTTTTTAATTAACACCCTGTATAATGTGGATATAGTAGAAATAATTAGGCAGATGACTCACGTCATCAAATAATATTACTAAAGTAATGACTACGTTTACATGGGATACTAATTTAAAAGGCGCGAGCAATCATGTTACTTTGTTGGTCGACAGCTAGTAATTATTTACATAGATGTCAAATGTCATCATTTTTCATTCCAAATTTCATGATTTTCCAATTTTATGTGGTTTATTTAACTCGCCAAATAAAGTCCACACTCCTGGTGACAAAGAAACCACGTGACCTTAGGAAATCTTGAAATTTTGAATAAAAATTTGACATTTGTAAGTTATGTACATGATTACTATCTGTCATTCTGACACGGGCCCCATATCTGCAATTACTTTACTGCTCGCACCCTTTTTAGAAATAAAAATGCCTCTTCCACAACTGATTTGCTTATTTGCAGGGTATCTGTTGCTCTCTAAAAGTACCTACATAATTTAATTCAAGTTTGATAACAAAAGAAATATTTGAAAAAAAAAAATTCTTTTCGAACGGCTTTCAACGGAATTAATGGCCAATCATATAAATACATCAGTTTCAACATTCAGTTTTTCAAACAACGTATAGTTTTTTTTTTGTAAGAAGTACATAGGTACACATCCGTTTGCTCTCAAAAACGATAACAGAATATTTTCTACAATTTTCAAATTTAGCTTTTGTCTCTGTTCTTTTCATTTACTCTGTAGAATATTACAGAAAAGTATTTTGTACGGTGTGTAAACTTGTTTTATATTTCAAAATTCTATTTATTTTTTGACTTGATTGTTCAGGTTCATGAAAATTACCATTTCGACCTTTCTTTTTAAAATATTTGTTATTGATAGTTATATATTTATTCGAATCCGCTCGAAATAATCTTCCAATTTTTGCACAAAAGTGAAACTAAATGTGCATTCCCCCAACTTTTAATATTCATGAAGTGATTTTCGGTTAACGCCTTAAATCAGTGTTTCTCAATCTTCCTGAAATCGAAACCCCCTTTATCAAATATTCACGTAATCTGTAATTTATTTTGTATTTTTATATTTCAATGACCAGACACTCAGGCACGCGGCCTGGGGAACCGGGTTCGATCCCAACAGACGCCAAATATTTCCAATTTTAAATGGCACAAAAGTGACCTCTGTGGTGCACTCTCCACACCAGCTTTGAGTGCCCGTAAGGTGACGTCTGGTAAGCGCCCGGTAAAATATATCTTCATCATTACCGATGTCTACATGTGTTGTAGATACTGGCACATCCAGAAATGGGTAATATGCTGTGATATGATATATTTATATATTTGAATGAGTGACTGGATAGGTCAACTGCGTGAATAATAGAAAACCTTCGTTTTCAGTGACTTCACTCTTATTTCTAATTTCGATATGACAAGCCCCAGAAGAAAACAAAACGATTTTATGAATGCAGTGAAGCTTCACAATGCGTTGGCATTAGTATGTAGGAGATGCTATTGAAAATTAGAAGGTAAAAGTGATTTCTCTCATTCCCATATGACATACGGTACAGTTACTAACAGAATCGTTTGTGCTTACCACAATGAACAATAGAATTCATACAAAAACGCGTGTTGTTTGTTTTAATTATTAGAATATAATTTACTCAAGTATGTAATAAAAATTATATGGAGTTATATTTGTGTAATTAACTATTACAAATAGAAGTAAAAACGAAGATATATTAATTACCTATATTTAACCAAAGCAAAAAAATACAGAGAATTTATAAATAATTTTAATACACATCTTCAATATGTCACTGATATTTATAATAAAAAAATATACAGGGTGTTAATTAGCAGGCCATATGCGTTTAACATGGGAAATTAGTTTTTTCGTGCCCAAAATTTCCTATTTAATTTAAGACAAAACTGTTTCAAACAAATGTTATAGAGAATGAAATCACTAAACATATTTTATTTTGCATGTTTAATAAACTGTAAAATCCAATTTGAAATTTTATAAATATTGCTCATTTGTAGCGATAGCCATGGAATTAAACATAATTACAAAGAGATGCATATTGTTTGGACTGTCAGAAATTCAATTTTCAAATAAAAATTATAGATAATTATATTCTACACCTACGTCCCAAAAAGTATTTTGTTTTTATAGTGTACATCCACTGCACAGATTTTATTTATTTTTATTTTGTAACCTGCAAAATAGAAATTCTGAGAATTCAAACGATATTCATTTCTTTGTAATTTTGTTCAAAATCCATAGCTATCATTAAAAATGAGTAATATTTATAAAATTGCAAATTGAGTTTTACAGGTTAGTAAACATTTAAAATAAAATCTGATTTTTGATTTTTAGAATTTAATTCTCTACAATATGTATTTACTTAAAAAAAAATTGTCTAAAATTAAATGGGAAGTTTTGCGCAAGGAACAACTGAGTTCCCACGTTAAACTCCTATGGCCCGCTTTTAAATTAACACCCTGTATAAATTAAAACATTAATTTAATAAAGGAATATTATGAATGAGATTGTTTATACATACACTATGTTTCAATAACTGGTTAAGTACATATACAGCAGTGATAGTATGGTATGAGTAAAACGGTAGTAAGTTTTTTTTAAAAACAGGATCTGTGCAACCCTGAATATCTATTTTCTTATTTTATAAATACAAATTAAACTTTATTTAAATTGTTTAATATATGGTGCTACGATTGTTACGTCTGCTTTCCATCCTCGAATTCAAGTTCATTGGTTTAACCTTTGCATATATTAATAATTAAATAATAATATCATCTCATTATATTGTGAATGCACCTAGTTACTGAAAGAATATGCTAATTTAAATAAAGCTACATGGTCATATAAAATAATTAACAATTAGTGCATTTTTTAAATATCTCCTCATGCATATAAATTTAATTTATAATTTAAACTTGTTTACAGCTCAACTCAGCCATATGAACATATGGATGAGTTGATTAACAATATTAAATTTTAAGTTACTTTCATAATTAAGCCCAGATATATAGAAGAATCTTATTTAAAACATTTTTTTTTCTACAGCCTATATACAAAGTAGGCATTTGTCAACGCAAAATGTCACTTTGCCACTCATGTGTGACAAAGTAAAAAAAGCGCTCGCTGTCCGAATTTCTGACTATAAAATCATTTTGTAATATTGTTAAATTTTAATTCTGATAAAGATAAAACGATATATTTTTAATTCTCGAGAAGTATTGGATTCAAGCTAAAAATCCCATATCCTGATTTTAGTGAAGAATTATCGTTATCAGGACCCTAGAATTTTTGCGATAATTTTTAAATTACATGACATGTCACACAAACCTTCAATGTTTCAATTGCTTGTAGTTTTCGAACGAATTAATATTTAAACATTTTTTTTTTTCATTAATACTCGTACAAGAATAACGCGATAACAATTTCTTTTAAAACTTTAATTTCTAAAAAATTACTCAGTTGTTCAAATGCTCTAAATATGCGTACACTTACGTAACATTATATTTACAATCAAATAATATTACTAGCAAATTTATATCTTTATCCAGATAAAAACTTCAAAATTTCTAAAATCTAATTTTTATGTATCTAGATACTTCTCAATGCGCTGATTCCAAATTTTGAAACCGCAGATCGATATCTCTGTTCGTTCTCTAGATATTTAGAGTTTTGCATTAAACCCAAAAATGGGTCGAGATATGAATCTGCATATATCACCATTCGATTCTACGGGCAAAATTACAAAAGTATACCAATTTTCATAATTTTTGAACACCGCATACAGTCTCTAAAACAAAATAACTGAAAATGGCAAAAACTGCAAAAATCTAAGGTATACCCCTTACGATTTTTTCAAATTTTGGCCGTTTTTAGGGGTTTTCAAACTTTTATTCATAAAAAATGAAATGAAATTCGTATCTTGGCCCATTTTTGAGTTATTACCCAAAAATAGGCAGTTTTATGCAAAACTTTGAATCTAAATATCTCGAGAACGAAAAGAGATATCGACTTGCGGTTTCAAAATTTAGAATCAGCGCATTGAGAAGTAGATACATAAAAATTAGATTTTTAAAAATTATAAAGTTAGTATTTGAATATGAGGTTTATTGACCTTTGGGGCAATAATTCAAAACTAGGTAGAGATCTAGCCCAGAAATGGGTAATTTTGAGAATATACTTGAGGTTGAATATCTCCAAAACTAAAAGAGATATCGACCTGCGTTGTCATGATTTGGAAGCTGTGCATTGGGAAGTACAAAATATATGAAAATTGAAATTTTGTATATTTTCAACTTTTTTACCGATTGCTTCGGTTTTTTGTAAGTTAACATATCGTATAGAGAGATCAAAAATGGACGAAAGTCACATGATAACTTTTTTCCAAAACGTCAATATTATATTTTAATTTTCCAAAATTCATCAAAACTATATTTATTCCATATATGACAGATGATATTTGATTAATATTATTGCCGTACGTTTATTCATTTGATATTTGTTTCGCATGCCTTTGTGATAAATCTTGTCATTCTGGCTTTTGATGAATTTCTTCTTGAAGCATATTTTCGTTCGGCTGAACTTAAAGAAGACAGTTCGTAGGATTATTCTTATGATAGCTAGCAAAATTAGAAAGATACGCTAATGGAAATAGCAGTGCTGACATATAAAGTGAGCGGCAAATGTTAAAATCTTATATGGAGCAGCACGCTGCGGTCATTCTTGAGCCTCATTCTGTATAAAATAATTTTTATACAGAATAATTTTAATAATAAGTAACTTCCATTTCCTTCAAATTTCAAAATGAAACTGAAAAGCTTTTTATTGTCAAAAGCGTTTTATACTATGCAAGAATATCTGGATTACAAATTTTGATGTACCTACTTATTATTGTTCTTTGTTTATGACTTGGTTTACGATACTCTGTATTTCTTTTGCTTAAATAAAATTATTATTATTATTATTATTATTATTATTATTATTTCATTAATATTGGCACCAATACAACATTTTTTTTAAGTATTTAAAAAAAGGACATTTATTTCATTAAAATGAATGTATAAAGTAAGTCTTTTTTTAACACAATACAAGTGTGAAAAGAAGTGCACTTTTGCACGCGTGAAATAATGAAAAGTTACGGCACTTTTTTCACACTATTATTGCAGACGTAAAAAAAATGTATGCAACTCGAATAAGAAGTGTCTAATTTCACTCATAGGATTTGACGTACTCGCCTACGGCTCGTGCGATCAAACATCCATATTCGTGAAATAAGAGTATACTTTTTACTCTTGTTGCATAAATAACTATTATTAATATGAACGATATAACATTGTTTTGTTTTGGTTTTACGTTAATTAACATATAATAATATCGTATAAGGCATCACTGATTTCAAAATATTAATGAGTATACGAATAGTTTCACCTAATGTGACTCACCTTCCATTTCTACGCTCCTGGCAGTTTAGTTGACTATGATATTAGACAAGTCATTACGCACTGATCTTTTGGTGCAAAATGAGGGCATTAAATATAATGGTTATTACTTTGTTTACCATTTCAAAAATCGTAGCTTTTTTGCATAATTACAAGAGAAATTTTGTTTTTCAAATGATTTAATTAAAATAATATAGAAGAAAGTACTATACACTTAACTATTCATAAGTAAGAAAATATGTTGTGGTCAGCACAAGACCTCTCGTCCCTTTCATATTAGGCTATATAAGAACATATTGTATTTAACATTTCTGGTACACACACAACAACTCTAATTACATCTATTAATAATATATTTTTATATTTATTAATTCATTCTATAAATAAGTTTCTTTCTACTCTTCTAAATGGCGGTATTTTTCTGTTGAGTATATGTAATATATATATATATATATATATATATATATATATATATATATATATATATATATATATATATATACAGGGTGTCCCATTTAAGGTACGAATGCATTGGTATCTCGAGAACCGTAAGAGCTACGAGGTTGGTTAAATTAGACAATAGTTGCCCCATTAGGAGGCTATTTTAATGGTGTTTTGTTATTTGCGAAAAAATGCATAGGTCACTAGATATAGGTGAAAATGTAAATTTAGCGATTTTCTTTTTTTGCTTATAACTTTGTTATATGAAATAATACGAGATTCTGGTTTGCACTTTCTTAAGGCACTTTTATATGGTGAATTTGCAGAAGTACTCAAAAAAATTTTATATCTAACCATTTACGAGTTACTGATAGCAACTTTTATTTTTCATATGGAGGTCATATTAAGCTGTGGCATTTTTAAATAGAGATTTTTTTTAGCTTTACAATGATATAAAACAATAATAATTTATTTTTATAATTAACAGAAAAATAACAAAAATTGTTATTTATACTAAAATTAAATTGAAAAAAGGAAATCGAAGGCTGCTATGGAAACAACAAACAACAAAAAAGTGCAACAATTGAATTTCTGAATTTTACTTCACAATAGTAGATTATTACGAGTAATAAAAATGAATTTTTCTCGTTGAGAAAAATATGATATGTTGAGTTGTTACATTCGTTGTCAAAGTTCGTTTATTACTCGTAATAATCTACTATTGTAAAGTAAAATTCAGAAATTCAATTGTTGCACTTTTTTGTTGTTCGTTGTTTCCATAGCAGCCTTCGATTTACTTTTTTCAATTCAATTTTAGTGTAAATAACAATTTTTGTTCATTTTTCTGTTAATTATAAAAATAAATTATTATTGTTTTATATCATTGTAAAGCTAAAAAAAATCTCTATTTAAAAATGCCACAGCTTAATATGACCTCCATATGAAAAATAAAAGTTGCTATCAGTAACTCGTAAATGGTTAGATATAAAAATTTTTTGAGTACTTCTGCAAATTCACCATATAAAAGTGCCTTAAGAAAGTGCAAACCAGAATCTCGTATTATTTCATATAACAAAGTTATAAGCAAAATAAGAAAATCGTTAAATTTACATTTTCACCTATATCTAGTGACCTATGCATTTTTTCGCAAATAACAAAACACCATTAAAATAGCCTCCTAATGGTGCAACTTTTGTCTAATTTAACCAACATCGTAGCTCTTACGGTTCTCGAGATACCAATGCATTCGTACCTTAAATGGGACACCCTGTATATATATATATATAATTTTAAATATTTAATTAATAATAAAATAAGAAATATTAAATGTACTTCCTGAAAAAGCCTTTAGTAATGTATCTGGATTTTTGACACTGACATTTTTCTGTCATTTGCAAACAGTTTAATTTTTTAACTGGTTTCCATGGAGTTGCTTAGGCTGTGAGATTCATTAGAATGGATTATTTTATATATTTATAATTCTTTAACTCTAAATCTAAATCGGAAAGAGAATTTTATATTTTTTAATATTTGTAATAACATAAATTTCCAAAAAATAATATTTGGTATATTTTTTTTAAAGAAACTACTACTTCTGGTTGTCCAATTATTACCATAATTTTTCCCATTAATGTCAAATTCACGAATACGTAGTTAATTTGGTCTTTAGTCTTACAGAATTTGAGAAACCGTTCCTCCAACATCCAGACACACATACACACACACACACACGCACATACACACACATACACACACACAGAGAGAGAAAGAGAGAAAGATTGTAAAAATGTGGAAATCAGATTCTAGTGACCTTAAAACGTGCTTATTCACTAAAATCTGGATATTCGATTTTTAGTATGAATCCAATACCTTTCTTAGCGAGAGGTAAGAAGTGTAATCGAATATGAAATTTCATTTTAAATTAATTATACTTGAAAAATTAAGGACAGACAAACGGGTACAAATCTAGGGACTCCAGTTCGATTTCGACTGACTGTGTATAAAGCAAATTAGCACACCCAGCAATGGGTTATATGCCGTGATGATATATTTATCTTATATTTTATAAAATATTAAACTCTTCTTTCGCCATGATTCACGGTTATTCACTAATTAACAACAATGTAACATGAAAGTTTTAGAGTAACTGGTACAAAAATATTTATCGCTTTAACTGACGATTTCAAATCCGTGTCTCTCGCATACGGTCATCCACTTTCACTGATTTCGCTTCCGAAAATAACAATTGTTTTTTGGCACCACAACTCCTTAACGACAATCTCTACGCGCGTGCTTACGCCCGGGACTTTGGAGAAATTTACAAATAAACATTCACTCTTCTACAAATTAATTAACTTCAATTTGTGTATGCTACACAAAATCTAATTCATATCACTTTAGATATCACTCGAGTGCATAATGTAGAAAATTACAAAACTGGACGCGCTCTCGACAACGAAAGTTGTAACAAGGTGATTTTTTTAGTTATGGTAGGTCACAAGAACTGCACTAATTAGCGAATTACTACACAAATTAACTAGCTTAAGCTGCTAACGTAATGAAGAACTTGTTTTTTGCTAGACTTTTGCAATTTTCATGCATTGTGAACGTAATAATAATGGCAGTAAATGGTCTCATTTAAAATTCGTACATGTGTAATTACATAGTAATTAATTTAAAATATTAATACGTCAAATTCTATTAATTATTGAACTACTTATAAAATCGATTAATTATCTATTTTATTAATAAATATGAAATTTCTAACGTAACATATATAATATTTTATTCAATTTTGACGTTTTAAACTGTCATTATTAACTTCATAGCAACAACTGTAAGAAACACTTTTTTCATATGTGAATTAAAATAATTTTAAATCATTCCCATAAAATTTTAACTCACTCTACAACAAATAATGCATTTTAAATAACATCAGGTACGAAAATAACACTCACCGTAAAATTTATCAGACATTATCAGCCATTTTCATTATTTTTCACGGCACAAATGACAGACAATAATGCATTTTAAATAAATGACTTGACGTCTGTCAGCGACGATTGTCATGCTCAGCCTACTAACTGACCAGTTTTTTATTTTGTCAAAATTAAATATTATAATGGTTTTTATTAGTATTTCGTCAAAATTGAATAAAATATTGTACAAACCACTTGAGCTAAGAATGTTTATTCACTCGAAGAAATTAACTCATTCGCCCTTACGGGCTCGTGAGCTAAACTTTCTTCTCATGAATAATCATTACCTTAGCTCACTTGGTGTGTAAATATCTATTAATTTGTAATAGTATTTAATTTTTTTTTAATTTATCGGATCTCGTGGCCGCGTGCCTGAGTGTCTGGTCGCGAATCTGGGGAACCAGGTTCGATCCCAACTGACGCCAAATATTTAAAATTTTAAATGACACGAAAGTGAGTGCCCGTGAGCTAACGCCTGGTAAACGCCCGCACGGTACAACATTACACAAATCTGTATACAACGCAGATTGGCACACTCAGAAATGGGTAATATGCCGTGATGATAATGAATGTATAATGAATTTGGTTTCGATATTTAATTATGTTTTTCTATTTCGGTGTTCTTATGAGTCTATGAACGCAGTGCATATATGCCGTTAAGAAGATCTATAAACGCATTGTTTCTGGCGCTTTTACTTTCCTAGGGGGGTTGTATGACTGCTTCCAAAACTAACAGATAAATGGTATATAACCTCAACCTCAGTTAAAGCTGTGTCCGATGTTGTACTTTGATCACCTTAATAGCTAAATCCATAATTTATATGCTCTAAATACCGTCATTATTTAGGATTTTATGAATTAGATTTTAGGGTTTTCAGGAGCACATTATGCTTTAAAGTTGACGGGCACAATTAGTGCAATAGACACTTACAAAATTGACGTCACTGCAAGAGAAAGATAGAAGATTATGCATCCAAACAAACCTCCCCTCGTTGTATTGCGTCCCGTTCCCTGTTCCTATCTGTCATTGTGTTCGCATCTGTTATTCAGTGTTAAACTTAATTATTTTTTGTGATTTGTGCGTTGTGTTTAATAAAAATGTGTTTAAAACCAGAAGATGTGTCTGGGGCAACTTTTTTGTTTGATAATATTGAAGATCATTCGATTATTCCACTAAAACGATGGCTAGAGTGTAGAGTCTACGGCTGATGACAGGTCTTTGTTTGGACGGGGTAACCATAGCAACCTTGATCTATTAAACAAATCATGTTCGTCGCTATAATTTGTAAAAACGTCAAATTTGCTATCAAAGAATAGTTTCTTTGATTGTTGAACTATTCGGATCTGAGTATCGGATTTTGGATCCGGATCTGAGTATCGGATTTTGGATCCGGATCTGAGAATCGGATTTTGGATCCAAATCTGAATATTGGATTTTGGATCCGGATCCGAATATGAGTATGAGTATCGGATTTTAGATATGGAATTTCAGAATCCACATCGGTTCTCGGATTCGAATATTCTCAGTATTGAACCTGATGATAATATTTGAATGTATAAGTATTATCATGGAGTTTCAAAACCATATAAATCTGATTATGAAATAATCCACAATAAATTTTTGTTTGATATAGTTAATAGAATTGGATCCAGAATTAAAATTCGGATCCGGATCCGTAAACAAAACATAGAATCCGGATCCAAGTCCAGATTTGAATCCAAAAGGGATCCGGACTCAACTCTGGATCCGGACTCAAATCCGGATCCGGATCTAAATCCGAATTAAATTTACGGATATCCGCTTCAATATCCGAACATCGGATATCCGAGGAACCGGATATTTTGAGATTCGGGTATTCGGATCCAAGTTTTGCCGGATCCTCACAGCACTAATACTAACATTTAATTTGCTGAAGCATCAAATTAAATCGTATTGTATAATTCATTTTCGTTGTTCTAAAGTGTTGCCTAAACCAATTGATGTCATTAGTGTGTCATTCGGAGTTGTATTTATGTGATGAAAACCTAAATCCTGAATATTAAATGCTAAAATGCGACATCGGACACAGTCTAATAATGAATTTTCATCTATGAAGTTAGTGGGAAAAATTTGCTGACATAACTAATAAAAGAGACCAAGACAAATTCCTTTTGAAACTTGTTTGTACATTAGTAAATATTTAAAAAGATTAATTGTTAATATACCTTACTGCAATTGCTTTTAAAATTACAATATTTTCTGTTGCTTTTGAGTGCATTGTTACACTTATTTAATTAAAAAGAACTTACTTCCCAAGCATAACATGTCACCACTTCCTTTGCATTACATGTCAATTTTGCTAATTACCACAATAATTAAAATGAAGCAACAGCACGGATGCCATTTCCTCTCCATTCTACAATCTCCATCCAGCACCGGTTGTTATCACCAGCTTGCGTTGGTGCAAAGAGAAAATCTCCTTCCGCGGCAAACAATCAAAGATCACGTTCCCACTCATCGACAGCATTTTCCCGTTGTAAGTCCGTCTTAACTCGCTCTCGTTGACGGCCGGATACCAGGTGACCACCGTTGGCCGGACCAAGACCACGTGGACGCGAACTGGACGATCTTCAACGCTTTCAGAGCCTGCTATCATGAGAGTCGTGTCCGGGGAACAATTGGTGTGCGCCGTGTTTGTGTTGTGTGTTGTTACAGTGATAAGTGAATCAGAAAATGATATCAAAGGTAAATTGTCAAATTATGGTTGTTAGTGGTTAAAGGTACAGAGAAAAGTGAAACTAATCATATAATAAATATTACAAGGAGAGATTTAGAAATTCTAGAGTATTTTCTATTACTTTTTAGAAGAATGTCACTGAAAAATAAAATGAAATACATGTAATATGACCAATTTTCTCTTCGAAAGCCAGGAATATAATCGTATCTATTTACATACCAGTAAAATTTTATCTAATTAGCAGCCACAAGGGTTGCGCTAGAATTATTGAGAATAAGACATATGATTAATATTTTATTCACAATCATTATAATAATATACCGATTCCTCACCTTTTGGAGGTTGGGAAATACGTCATTCCTAACTTTAATGACAATCTCTTGGGTTGGAAATGTTTATGTAGAGGTTGCCTAGCAACATTGTCATACATCCTTATAATAAAGTAGGATAAAACAAATTTTAAGAGAGCTGTCAAAAATATTAATAAAATTAAAAGTTATAATTCATTGATTTATTTTGAAAGTTATTGATTTAAAATGAGGATAATAGTATACATAACCTCGGTGGAAATTTCATCACAGCCTCGCGCTTTATTTCACATACATAAGCCCTCGGCTGTAATAAAACAACTGCCAGCTCAGATGTAAAATACTATTTCGGAATACCATACTGTTATTATGATATAACAGGTATAAAAATAAAAATGAAAAGATAGAAATAACGGCCTATGCCGTTATTTTTTATAACAGTCGCCTACAATGAAGGATCAAAGTGTTTCTTTGAAAATAACAGCATATTGATGGACTGTTGTCTAGGATAATTTATAAATTAACAAAAAAAAAAAAATGTTCAGTATGACAGAAATATAAGAATTTTATAAATCCTAAAAGTTATTACGAAAAATAGGTATAGTATAGGTATTATTTGCAAAACTGGTAAAAGAAATTCCAATAGATGTTGATTTGAAAACTAAAAAACAAGTTTTTATTATATATTACCATATTTGCTTAGTTTTTTTTTATCAGTTATTAAAAGTTAACCACGGAGTTACAGAATACAGAATAGGTCCGAAATTGAGTACTTTCCTATTGGGGTGGGATCCCAAGACTATACGCTACGGTATCGTAGCGAAAAATACCCCTTACGTTTCACCTTCCTTTTTCTATCAATTTCCACGGTTGTTGGGAAACGAAGTGTTATTTGTCGCTACGCTAATATAACATAGCCTTTGGATCCCACCCCAGAGGCAACGCGATTCGGTATGCAAATAAAAACAAAGATCAACTTTAAAAACAACTATTTTTTTTTAATATGTCGAACTAATTTTTAAATCTTATATTTTTCTGCAAGATTGTTTTTTCTTAATGTTTACCGATGGGGTTTGCAAGTCAGCCGGCTTTTACTGATCCGATAAGTGATGTGAATCACTTACCGATCAGAAGGCGGAAGCGTAAGTACGTAAAAACAACGGTCAAACTTTAAAAATGACAGCCAAAATTTTTTGTCAATAATCTTATTTTTTTTTTGTTTTGCGCTTCGATCGAGCAAAAAACGTAATAAACATTGCGGTCTACCGATATCGGATCCTCAACACTTTAGAATAACAAATACGAATTATACCATTCGACTTAATTTGATGCATCAGATTAAATATTAATATTATATTTCATAAAAGCTAAGAAGCTATTTTTTGACAGTAAATTTGCACAAATTATAGCAACGAACATGATTTGTTTAATTAGTGCAAGTCAACCTCAAGGCATAGTGTGCTTCTGCAAAACTCTAAAATCTAATTCCTAAAATTCTATAAATAATGATATTATTTAGGGTATATAAATTTAGGATTTAGATACAAGTTTGATAAAAGTGCAATATCAGACACAGCTTGAACTTAAATTACGTCAAAAGTCGATTTTCTGCCTTTGTTATCTTAGTAACCTAATCATTATCAGTGAATAAATCCTACTGCCGTGGAAACCCTAACGTAAACATTAAAACAAAAAACGATCGTGCAAAAAAATACAGATTAATTAAGTTCTATCCTTTTAACCAAATTAATTTGTGGAGCTTAATTTTAAATGACAGATAAGTAACATTTTATTCCCACAGTATGACAAAAGCTTAATGACCGACTTGTATATACGTTTGCAGAAACTATAGTTTCAATAATGTAATTTTTCATGAATTCATGTAGTAAAAGGTAGCATCTTGAAGCATATATGTACATACGTTTGTAAAGTTCTTTTTGATTGAAGCGTTTAGTCGTATAAAACATATGAAAAATGTAAACGTACAATATGCAACTAAAGACAATTAAGCCTCATTTCCACCGAATGTTTTATTGCTTAATGCGTAATGATTAGTGCATAAGACTTAATGCATTATGACAATTTACCATTTTCAGCTATTTTGTTTAGTGACTAATTCAACAGAAATGTCACAATTTTTCCCTTATTATTTGTTGTCTAGCAGACTGCAATTGCAGCAGCAATTCTTCTTTTTTTTAAATATGTGATATTTATAATTTTCTGTATCTATATCCTTACCGAAAAATTAAATTTTAATAATTATAAAATAGATTGACAGTTGACAGTTCAGGTTAGAAGTTTGCAATCTTTTGTTCTTACGCATTGCTCTTAATTCTTAGGCATTAATTATAGCTCTTAGCCATTAGGACAATCGGTGGAAATGAAGCTTTAGTCCTTATAATCAATCAAAACGTGACAAATTTATATCAACACAATATCTGTGTAATATAAATGATACATTACTTATCGTACAAAAATAAACGACATTGTTGTAATATTTCATTTAATACTGTTATTTATACTTTTTACCATATTAATGGAAATATCAGAATTTGCATATACATTTTTGAATAAATTGCGGAAAATATGAAGTTATTTTTATTTTATTTTTTCCTGATTACATACATGACATGCATCTAAATTCAGTTATTATATTAGAAAATCTGTTACAATTTAATTTCTATGTAAATATCTGACCAGCAATTTGCAGTTAATCATCTTCGATTTAGAATTGCAGAATAGATTAACTTTTTTGCAATTAAAACATGAAACTGATATAATAATTAATGCATCCAAAAAAATAAATAAATATTTATGATCGTTATACAGTCAATATACTATAATTTCTTGAGAGAGTAAAATGGATGCGTTTATAAAAATTTGGATTGGTATGTGTTACTTTCTCTTTTATATTTTTGAACACTTAATATGAAAGTTGATTCAATAAAACAGCATTAAGAAAATATGATTGTAAACATAACACTTATGAAGACACACATATATACAGTTATTAAGAATAAGACATATGTTTCATATATATTTCAGAATTTTATTTTAAATGTGTTCAAATTTGTTTTCTTTAATAATAATATATTTCTCCAGATCGCCAGTCTTTTATTTCACTTCTTAAAAGCTCCCAATGGGGAAGTTTAGCATGGTAAAAATTCTACATAACATACTATTTTCTCACAAATATAACACAAATGACTGCTGAAATTGAAATTAAAAATTAAAATTATTGCTCCATTTATTTATAATTAATATTTTTTGGGTAAACTCTAAGTACGTCACAAGTCAGTTATGCGCAAACTCAGACAGAACGGTGAAAGCGAAACACTTGAACGTAGGTCGAATAACAACCTTAGTCTCAAGTGACTGGTAACCGCAACCGCGTGCGTCAGTGTATAAGCGACATACGTTGTACCAAGCCTCTACCGACGTCATCACAGCTTAAAATCGGCTTTTCCGGAAAATCTGGGCATTTTTGAAAAAAATAAAACATGTTACATCATTTTCCAAGTCATTTCCCATGGAATAAGAGAATAAAAAAAAAATCGCTAAACTTCCAATTAATTTGTAGGAGAACTATTACATTATTTATTTGTAACAATTTGTAACAAGTGCATATTGCAAATTATGCAGATATAATTTTTAAATAAATTCACTGAATAATATAAACATAAAATATTTACATTAAATACATTAGCATTTGTGGGAGTAAAATAAATTTCAGTTTGAAATTAAACATAAACAACATAATATTTAGATTAATTCTGTCGTATAATGAGATTCCAATGTAAATTAAGGCAGTAAATTACATGTAAACAAAATTACAGTGTAGCTATAGCAACAAAAACAAATAAATGACGACCTAGAATGTTTTAAACTAAAATTTCCATCTGTTGCTAGGATACCAAAACATTCTGGTTTTGAGAGATTCGAATAAATAAATGAATTATTTATTAGTAAAATAATATAAAAAGTTTAGTTTTATTTAACGAATATAGAACTTTGACACTTCTGTAATAAAAATAAAACTTATGCCCGGTTTCTCCATCTGTAGATAAAGTGTCAGTTAACTTAACTGCCAGATAAAATAAAAATATCGCATCATATAATTGACATGTGCATAATTTTCTCAATATTGATGCGATATTTTCATTTTATCTAGCAGTTAAATTACTGACACTTTATCAACAGACTGAAAAACCGGGCCTAAAAAGAATTAAATAAAACATGTAAATACAATAATATGAGTGCGTTTTATAACCGATTATGGTTGTGTGTGTACGTTTAAATTTTATGGATATCATTTAAGAAAATGAATATGAAATCAACTGAATTATTCTGAATTTTGAACACGGTGCATCTGGATTGCTAGATCAACGCTTTGCTACTTACTTTTTACATCGAAACTGTTATATTTTATAAATATATTGTTGTCTATAAATGTAAAAATTAATAACAATATTATTAAATTTCTTTCGTGAAGAGTTACTCATTAGTCGCTTTAACTTATGAAAGCATATATGACATTGAAGGAAATTATAAGTATAGTTTTAACGTAGGTGTTTTTACTTAGCAGAAAATCATACCGATAGTACTTCTTGTCGTTGGGAATCTTACAGCTTGTAAACAAGTGATACAGTGACATAAAAAACCTTTTAATGTTCAACAGATTAAGACCATGTTTTTAGATGATTTAGCTTTCAATTTTATAAATAATAGAGTAATTGTACTTTCCTTTGCTATTAATTTAGACCGATTTGTTGATGGGCGAGTGAAAATGATATTTCCTTTCTAATTTACAATTTTTTTTAAAGATCTCTTCATTATTTCACTTTATTTATATATTGAGATTTTTCTAAATATAATGTTTTTATTAATATCTTATATAGAATCAATTTATTAAAACGCAGCTAATAGCGTAGAAAATAAAAAGATTTCAATGTAATGATACGCATTATTTTATAATTAATTTTGATCTAGTTTCCTATCAAGGAGCTTTTCTTCAGTTATGCTATTTAAATTTCATGTTAAATCGAATTTAATAAATTTATTAAAAATATATTAAAACTACACCCTAAAACTGTATTAAAGGGATCATCAATGTTTAATAAAAGTTATTAGTTTATAAAATATTAGTTTTTAAATATCCTTATGAATCACACAATATGCTCTATTCCAAATTCCTAATAATTTCAAGCCTTCTGTTATTGCTTTTTTGAAATGTGAAATCGATTTTCAAGTAATTGAATGCATGAGATAAGGAACTAATGAAAGTTAATCAAATAACATTTGTTTAAATTTAAGATGTCACGCCATGTAGAAACCACATGCGTTTACACAGAAATGAAAGATACGTGGAATGACATAAGCAGGAACATCATTCTAGTGGTTATCAAAACTTGGACTACATTTTTTAAAATTATTTTAATAAATTACTTATTTTAAACATATTTTTAGATATTTTGATCGTAATGTAGTCATTGCGAAACCCAGTTACGTTGTCGAAGGAGCCTTCATTTCGATACGCAATTTTTTGTTTTAGAAGGTGGGTTATGTTCAACTGTTTCCCTTTTCCGCATCCCGTCCCTTGCCATGCAGTGATACCGCTCCTTCATAGCTTAGCATTTTTAAAATTGCTCCTGAATTGGCAACAGTGTAGCAATCTCTAGTCCATATTTATTTGACGGCAAGTATAGATGACATTTAGTTATGTTCATAAATCAAAATTGACATAAACTTTCAAATAATTGAATAAATGTCGATCCAATGTTACCAACCCTAAATTAACTCGAATTAATATAGCAGTTTTTAAAAAATATTTTAGTTTTTAAAAGATGCAAAATATAAATAATCGTATAAACGGACTCAAAAGACTTTTGTTCGCACTTGCCATTTCGAAAACTCGCCAGGGCTCGTTATCTTAATTTTGACGCGTGCGAAAAACACAGTAAATGTTGAAATAGATTAATTTACGTATTTCCAAACTCCACCGTTTATATATTTCATTTCCAAACAAATTTGGGAGTACTTTTTATAAAATATTAGCAGATATTTGATTGGTAGGTAAACATGGTCACTAATTATTTTAAATGTTAAACTACTCTTGATTTGAAGATATAGATATATTCAAATTTTATTGCTATTATACGGTTCATCAAAAAAAAAAAACGGATTAATTTAATTTTTGTGTCCTGCAGATGAAATAGATTTTTTGTTCCGCCAAATTTAGATTTAAATTAGTCACCAGCCAAATTATTTAGTGACCTTGTTCCCCGACCAACTGTCTGTCGAATTCCATTAATACGAATTTAATTCAGTTTTGTATTTTCAGACTACGACGATTTCAACAAACCCAAAACCAGATTTTTCGATGAATTAGGCCGTGAGTATATTTTATAATTTAGATAATTTTATTTTTCTTTGTTACATAATAATTTAATAAGAGAAAATTGAGATGATCTACTTACATATCTCTAAATTATCGCTATTTACAAAATAGAAACGTGAGTGCTGCAATTTATTCTCTTAATTATATGATAAGCTCCCGCATTCTACAGGTAATACCGGTTAACCAATAAAAATTTGGTATGTAATTAAATTAATTGACATTATTATAAACAGCAAATTAAACTAGGTAAATGTTTTATTTACTTTAGTTTATGTCTACATGGTGCAGTGTACCTAAATGTACCTATTTTTACCGCACGCTAAGAGAGATATTGGAATCATGCTAAAAATCGCATATCCATATTTTAGTGGATAAGCACGTTTCAAGGTCAATAGAATCCGATTTTAACATTTTTACAATGATATCTGTGTGTGTGTGTGTGTGTGTGTGTGTGTGTGTGTGTGTGTGTGTGTGTATGCCTGGATGTTGGAGGGACAATTCCTCAAAAACTATGACTTAAGACCTGTTGAACTATGAATTCCTCAATCTGACATTCCTGAGAAGAGCTGAAAAGGTTTTGGTAACAATTGGACAACCGGAAATAGTAGTTTCTAAAAAAGATTCTTCCAAATATAATTTTTTGGAAATTTTTGTTATTACAAAAATTATGGAACGTAAAATTCTCCATCTAATACACATATTTTTTTTTATTATATTTTGCATAGATTTATGGATAAAGACACAATAATATAGGAATGACGATGGGTACCCGGGTACTCGGAACCTACCCGATAATAATGTACCCGGGTATAAAATTTATTACCCGATTACCCGAAATATACCCGATGCCCGTTAGTTACCCGATACCCTTTAATTACCCGAACAGTTTTCAGCTGCCGGAAAAGAAAAGAAAAGAAGAGCTTTTTTTAGCACACCATAATTAATTTATATTAAGTATTGAGTATATTATTTATTTGTATTACTTCTTATTTAATAAATATATGTAAACAATAATAATAAATTTTATTAAAAGTAAACTGTTAATATAAAGGTAACTGGTAACAAATTAACGAATTATGTATATGTTCTTAAAGGATAACAGGTAATTAAAGGGTATCGGGTAATTAACGGGTAAAGGGTACTATCCGGGTAGTTGTTTCAGGTACTCAGGTACCAAAATTATCGGAATTCGTCATTCCTACTATAATATATAGAATAATCTAATCGCAGAGGCTAAGGCACTAAGGAAACCGCTTGATAAATTCTAATGTTTATAACATAGTTTGTAAATGATAGAAGTCAGTTTCAAAAATCAACAGTTTTAGTGACATTCTGATAGTTTTTTCTGGGAAGTACATTTAATCTTTCTTATTGTTTTATTAATTAAATATTTAAAATTATAGATAACATGCATATATCCATAAGAAATACCACCAATCTGGTTAATGAATTGGAAGAAACTCTGACATGTAGGAACTTCCTCATACAATGAAAAATAAATATAATTAGAATTGGATGTGTGCAGAAGATATGTTAAATACAATAAAAAACAATATTTGGGTAAAGTTCTGTAATTTTTTGTTGTAAAACGACGGTTCGATAGCGAAGTGCAATACAATATTTATATAGCTTAATATGGAAATGGCGAGTGGTCTTGTGCTGGCCACGCCACAACAGATTTTTGTTATTATAATAATGAAATACAAATGTCATTGTAGCAAATTTTACTTACAATCCGAACTCATCTAATCTTGTAATAAACTAAGCTCTTATCCTACCTCAACAAGGAACAGAGTCTTTTCTACTGTTTTCCTCCAAACAATACTTCTTGAAACAAAAGCTCGGAAACGTTTCTTGTGCGATTTGTCTCTCCGCCTCTTTTGCAAATTTAGTTTAACAGCGCGACACAAAATGTTACACATGTAACACACTAGAGTTGGAGTTACTGGTAGAGCACCCACTCCGTAACGAGATAACGTACTCGAGCTGCACACATTGTGACAAGCATGCATTGTCTCGGATATTAAATTACAGCGCATAAAAGATTAAGATTACAACGAGGAAGAAGATTTGCTGAAGTTTTTTGGGTATTGTTTTATGTTGTAATAGTTGCTAATTTAAATTTTTATTGGTGTAAGTTATGCAATATGTGGAGAAGTCGCAAAATGGAAGTACAGGATTGGGCAGAAAGAACGGACAAAATTGATACTTTTTGCTTAACAAAAATTTAAGTTCGTAATAACATAGAATTTGACAAAATCAAGTGTGAAAAACAACATCTTGCATAGTAATGCTGTGAGATCTCGCATTTTGGAATCTCGTCGCGAATTTTTCGAATTTTCGGGACGAGATTAACATTTTCGAGACGAGACAAGAGTAATGCCCTCGAGATTTGCTCGAAAGTAGAAATTCGAGATCTCAATTGTACGATTTATTTATATTATATAAATATGTCTAATAAATAGTGATGCCGCGAGACGAGAAACGATGAGAAACAATCCACTCTCGAGACGAGATTTCTCTGCATCTCGTTTCGTCAAGTTCAAGAAATTTGAGACTCTCGAGTCAAGATCGAGAGAAGGAATGAAAAAATATGACGAGAGGAGATCAGAGAAATATCGTCTCGAAAATTCGAGACGAGAGTGGATTGTTTCTCGCTGTTTCTCGTCTCGCGGCATCACTAATCTTGCATGTAGTATCCGTTATCATTAATGCATTTCTGGATGCGTTTTACGAAGTTTACAATTCATCTTTCCAACATCGCTCTGTCAATTTGGGCGATTTCTACGCAAATAGCTTCTTGCAGTTCTTCCAATGTGCGGGGATTGTGTTCGTAATTTGAAATCGCATATGGAAAAATCAGTGGACTAGGGAAAGAGAGGGCGAATAACATCCAATGATGCTCTGGTTGTGTGGGCAGTCGCCCGAGCCCGATCCTGCTGAAACCCCACACATCAGATAGGGAACACGGTTTCTTCGTAATTCAGGCAAAAAGACGTGTATCTTCTCGACAAAGCACTCCGAGTTCACGGTAACAGCAGTCCCATTATGGTGGTTAAAAAAATACGGGCCGATTACGAAAGTTTTGCTTACAGCGCACCAAACCGTTACTTTGGGGCTCTGCAGAGGTCTTTCGTGCAGTTCTCTCGGACAGAGCGATGTTGGAAAGAGTATTTGCAAACTTTGTAGAACGCTTCAAAAAATGCATTAATGATAACGGACACAACATGCCTGATGTTTTTCACACGTGATGTTGTCACATGCTGTCATTACAATCTCAAATCTGTCAATATTTTTTTTCTTAAGCAAAATGTATCAACTTTGTGACGTTTTAAAAAATGTCAGTCTTTCTGCTCAACCCTGTATATTTGCTGTAATGCTCTATATTTTGTTTATATACTCCAGTAACAAAAATTAATGATTTAATGAAATTTACTATAATATGTTATCATTATTACCGATATTATGGGATCGCGGGCCGTGTGCGTATAGTGTATGGTTGCCAATCTGATGACCCGGGTTCGATTGTAAATTTGTTGTGTATAAAAATGTAAAGAAGTTTCGTTCTTTGACATGTATTTAATTAAAAATTCGTTTCAAGATTTTGCTGTTTACATTTTATTCTGTCGGCACAATTCAGTGAAAGTTTAAGATGTAACAAAGATAAGCACTAGTGCAAATTATATACATACATCATAAAAGGTAATGAATAATTTATTCCTGACACAATGAATGTAAGTGTGCAGAAATTTCGAAAACACTTTTCGAGAGTGAAATTATCATATTAACACCTACTTGACATTTAGTTTTACTGAAACTCCAATACTTTGCTAAAAATAATAAAGATATCATAATTAGAAGTTATTTTTAACAATACACTATCAACGGATTTAGTAATAGTAAAAGTAACAGTAATTTGCATAACAATAATAATTTAGTACTAAAAATAAAATAGTGGTTCATTGTCAACATATTTAATAATATCTTTGTTATATTTGAATTACTGTTACATAACGTTGTACCAAATTTGTTTTGCAAAAAACATTCAAATTATGGCTACTTACCAGAATACAATGGATGATAAAATTGTGAAATTAAATATTTTTTCTATATCTGACACACATAACATGCAATGTCATCTTTCAAATTAAAATTCGAAACTGTATTTAATGTTTAATGTAATCTCCAATCCAGTCTCTTTTCAATAACATTTCATTATTTATGTTTTGTGCTTGCTTCTCTTTTGAATTATATAATGCTGATGTAATTATCGTCCATGCATCTAGTATAATTCGGAAAATATAATTTTATTTTCGTCTAATTTAGTTTGAAATAATTAAAGTTTCTTTATATTCCAAACACCATTAAGCACGCTTTCTTCAGCTTTATGAATAATTCTAATTATATTTTGTTGTATGTTTATACTGTACATTTGAATTGAATTGAAGATATAATAGATACAAAAGACATTATAAAAGAAAATTATTTTTGATACAAATTGAATATTAAGTTTCTATTTCTTTTATGTGGAGCAACAGACAGAAATTTCACTTATTTTTGCCATATTGAAGAAATTTAATCAACTTACTACGTCTCTCTGATAATACGAGTATATCCCTTCAATTTTTGTCGCTCCTGGACAATGGGTAATAAGCCATGATGATATATTGTAGTTATTTGTGTATTTGAGCGCAAAATGGGATATTGTCGATTGAGAGGTTCTCTCGAAATCGACTAAGCCCATTTGCGCTCGAAACACACACACACACACACACACACACACACACACAAAAGATTTTTTCTACAGTCGCCATAACAAAAAATAATAAAATGTCCACGTAGTACAATAAATAACGATTATATTTTTACCTCCCGCTACCCTTGGTAAGGGAGGTATAGGGATCGTGCTAAAAATCGAGATTTTAGTAAATGGCCACGTTTTAAGGTCCCTAGAATCCATTTTTAACATTTTCACGATGATGTATGTGTGTGTGTGTGTGTGTGTGTGTGTGTGTGTATGTGTGTATGTGTGTATGTGTGTATGTGTACGAATTTTGTTTGCACTCTAACTCAAATACTATCATTCAGAAAATTCTGAAACCTTGTATTTTTACCCTATTCTAATAGGAATAGAAGCCATTAGATTTTGGTGTAAATCGGATAAACGGAAATGATACTTTACTTGAAGCTCATAATGGTTTTTCTTCAAAAAATACCATTAAATGCCATTTTTTCGAATATTATTTAAAATTCCCATTCTTGTACAATATCTTCTTTTTACCTTCCGTCACCTTTAGGTAAGCGAGGCATTGTCTTTGGTCAAAAATCAGTGGTAAGTTTTTACTGAATAAGCACGTTTTAGGGTCCCTACTATACGAATTTACTATTTGATGTCTGTATGTGCGCTGTATGTGTGTGTGTGTGTGTGTGTGTGTGTGTCTGTGTGTGTGTGTGTGTGTGTGTGTATGTGTGTATACTTTTGGTATGGAATTTGTAAAAAATAGTATATGTTCGTATTACAAATTTATATGATATATAGAATCTTTTCCAAGGAACTTTTGGTATGGGATTTGTACAAAATACATCCAATTAACAGAAGGTGTTGTGCTGGCCTGACCACAACAAATTTTTTAAAATGCTTTTGGCAAATCCCATCTTTAGTACCAAGGGTTTTATTAGCAACAGAAAGTATAGCTTTCCGTTAGGCAATTATGTTTTGCAAATCATGATAACCAGAATTTTTTCTTCAACAAATGAACTTCCTGATCTACAACCCTCAACGAAACAGTATTTTAGCGCAGTACTTCTTTTCAAAAACGTCCGCTTCCCGTGTCGCACCAGGTATAATTAAAAATTTAGATTTATTATTTAAATTTTCCAATATACCAAGCACGTATTTTGGCAGAAAAGTCTTGTTCTATTGCTGTCTCTAGAGAAAATCTTCCTTCTTACAAGTATAATTTTCCGGTGTAAAAATCCCTTAGCGTTTTCTTTCCTGGAGATAAAAAGTCAGGTCCGTTCCTCATCACGACATGCGTGGTAGAAAGTGCGCCTGCTTTGTTGATTTGTGTGGCAATTATATGTTCATTAGCATAGGCGTTACTGTGTTTGTTGCTTTAAATCAGGTCAATTGAACTGGCTGCTCGAGTTAGCGGCGACGGCACTACCTGATAGCACTGATACCGAGACCGATAGATGATGACCGCATGCAACATGTCACCTGCGGGCATCGTAGATGCGGATTGTAGGGCAAAGTGTCCAAGTTTACAAGACTATGAGGGATCAAACAGATAAAATATCGAAATTGTGAACTAAACAGGCATACAATATGTAATTTGCCCGAGCGCGTCTAACATTAAAGCATGGAACTAAAGATTGCCATGGTTACCACTTCCAAACAAAGACCTGTCATCAGCCTTAGACCTCTACTCTCCAGCCATCTTTTTAGTTGAATAATCGAATGATCTTCAATATTATCAAACAAAAAAGTTGCCCCAGGCACATCTTTTAGTTTTAAACACATTCTTATTAAACACAACGAACAAATCACAAGAAAGAATTAGGTTAACACTGAATGACAGATACAAACATAATGACAAGCAAAAACAAAAAGAGCGAGATGGCTAGGGCATGTTGCACGGATACCGGAGAGTATAAATACTATGCGAGTAGTATAAGGGTTGAAGGAGGAAAGAGAAGAAAAGAAGAGGGAGGTCAAAGAAAAAATGGATTATAGAAAAAGATCTACGGGAACAAAACGTGACGAACTGGACAGAGACAGCTAAAGACAAGAAGAAATGGAAAGAAGTTGTGTAGAAAATAGAAGCCCAGGACCTCAAAGACCTGTAGCGCTAACATATATAATTTCCAGTTCAATTGGTTTAAAATTGACACATAAATTGACAAATGTAAAGCAAATATTTTTAAGCTCAATTTCTAGACCTTGTCAAAGTTCTTAAAATTCATATCATAATTACATCAATAGTTGTTTTATATATCACAAATTTGATCGTAAGAAAAAACGATTAGCTGTATTACAAAATAAGGTATATTAGCATTATGTATTGGAGTACTACAAACTACAAGTTCTTTTTCACAGTTTGTGAATAAAAAAAATTATGATAGCTTAAAACGGTCTAGGTAAAATTAAGGAGTCAATTAATATATTTAAAACAATAATTATTATAATTATTTTTCGCCATATAATACGTATTGTATAGTAAGCTATTATGAATTATAATTGCAGGTATTCATATTTTCCAAATAATTAGTAGAGAAAGACTTACAACAATAACAATAAAGCGCGTAGAAAATAGAACACAAGTAAATTGATATTAGAAAATATAAACTTTCATTTGAAATAATGTATCAAAATTTCTCATCCCACTCCCATAGTTATCTAGTAAGAAATAAATTCTATAGTTCATGAGAAATATGTTTTAAAAAAAATTATGCTCTTACAATTATCACAGTTTTACTTTTCATTTCTTGCAAAAAAAAAAACAATTATAATCAAATTTAGACGCTTGTACAACAAATAGTTCTCAATGTCATTTTTTTGCGGATAAATCGAAAGTTCTTTTATGACATGATTTGTTATTTATTGCAGAGAAAGAGAAAATAAAGTAAGAAAGAGTAAAATTAAGGACGCGTGTACTAAACCCACAAATAAAGACGAGATACTGCATGTAATGACATGTGTGCTATTCCTGCATTGAAGTCTCTGGTGTTTGTTGTGATTTTCACTTTTATAGGAGCAGGAATTCTGTCAGATTGGTTTTTAATTAGTTTTGACTTGGATAATTGTTTCAATACTTTCCATCATGATTTATTTTATGAATGTTTGTGTTGAAGTTCACATATACCTTATGTTATGCCATATGGACATTTTATCAACTAGGGTTTTATTGTGTCAATATGTGACTTTTAATAAAAATGAATTATAGCGTGACACTCGTATTACTAACCGTTTATTTAATAGTATACTATTAAAGATTTTATTATTTTATTACTGAGAACAGTAAATAGCATTATACCAATAATTTACTGTTAATCAAACGTTTTTACAGCTACCTATGTTCAAAGGGTTCTCTGGGTCATTTTTACACTTGTACATTTATTCGTTTAAATATATTTAAAAAAAATACAAAATGATCTATTACCTCCCGCTACTCTTGGTAACGGAGGTATAGGGATCGTGCTAAAAATCGCATGTCGAGATTTTGATAAATGACCACGTTTTAGGGTCCCTAGAAATCGATTTTAACATTTTCACGACGATGAGTATGTGTATTATTCTTGCGCTGAAGAAGACTAACGTATTAGTCACTACCCTTGGTAAGGGAGGTATAGGGATCGTGCTAAAAATCATATATCGAGATTTTAGTAAATGACCACGTTTTAAGGTCCCTAGAATCCAATTTTAACATTTTCACGATGATGTCTGTGTGTGTGTGTATGTGTATGGATTTTGTCTTCGCTCTAACTCAAATATTATCATTCAGAAAATTCTGAAACCTTGTATTTCTATCCTATTCTAATATAAAAAGAAGCCATTAGATTTTGGTGTAAATCGGATAACCGGAAATGGCACATTACCTGAAGCTCATAATGGTTTTTCTTCAAAAAATACCATTAAATGCCATTTTTTCGCATTTTATGTCTTATAAAAATTAAAGATTATTAAATTTTCTACAGGAATACATTAATACATTTTCTATATATCTTACAGATAAATTTAAAAATATTTTTTTTTATTAGTCCCGAAGCCTAAGATAAACACAATTCCTTTGTTACACAGTTCATATTTCAAATGAATGTAACTGACAGTAAATGTCACTGTCAAAAAGAAACATTTTAAAAAGAAAATAGTAAATAAAGCAATAGTTTTCTGAAATGGAACAGTTTGCAGCGTTAGTAAATACGCAAGTATGTATTTAAATTAATAAAAAATAAATAGCGGGAGGTTTTGTGTTGGCCACATCAGATTTTTTTTCCTTCGGGAATACTCATTCATCCTTCAGTCGATTATCGCTCAAGTTCTTCAAATACTATCATTCTGAAACCTTGTATTTCTACCTGATTCTAACAAGAAAAGAAACCATTAAATTTTGGTGTAAATCAGGTAACCGGAAATGGCACTTGAATTGGAGCTCAAAATAGTTTTTCTTCGAAAAATTCCTATTTTTTTCGTGATTCATGTTATTATAAAAATTATTAAATTTTTTCCAGGAATGCATTCTTACTTTTTCTATATATAAAATAATTTATTTTATAAATCCCGGAGCCTATGTTTTAAAGATAAACACAATTCGTTAGTTACACCGTTCAGATTTCAATAGTATGTAATTGACAAATAAATGTCACTGTCAAAAAACTTATCATTTCAAATTATTCATGGCAACGTTTTAAAAAGAAAATTGTGATAGTAAATAAAACAATAGTTATATTATACGAATGCATAGGAACATAATATAGTTTCCAGTATCAATAAATATGAAGGTACGTATTTAAATTAATAAAAGTTGAAAAAAAAAATAATAACCCTCTGTTTAGTTTCAAAAGGAAAGTATATTTTTATTTTATTGTACAATTTCGCCAGTTGTGGCATCATCTGAGATTGTTGCTGGCGGGACCGGGAGGTATAATGCTAGACAAAACAGATTTTTTTTCACAAGGTCCCAGCCATGTGCCTGAATGAGTGTCCATGTTCGCGAATCTAGGGACCCGGGTTCGATCCCGACTGGCGCCTAAATTATTTGCACTTTGCACACCAACAATGAGTGCCCGTGAGGTGACGCCTGGTTAACGCCCTCGCGGTTCGAAAATGTCATCGATATCTGTATACAAAGCAGATTGGCACACCCAGCAATGGGTAATATGCCATGATGATATATTTATTATCAAGTTTTTTTTTACATACTGATGTCAATGAGAACTAAATTTTATTTTTATATTTTTTGTAAAGTTTTGTATTTCAAGAAATAATATCTAACATGCTTTCAAACGGAATATTCAGGTAAAAACAAACAAAAAAATCGGCTTTAGTACAACTCTAAACGGTGAGGTATGAAGAAGTGTGCAAGTGTACTGCACAAGATAGTGATAAAATATTTCAGTGCAGGTCATTAAAATATATTATTACATTAAAAATATTGAAATATGTACTTCTAGAAGGTGTATAATTATAGGAATAATAATGAGATACGAGTTTAATTGCTGGACATTTTTAATAAATCCATAAATAATCTTCATATGGTCTCCGTTTTGTTCCTAAATATTAAAGCGTGGGAACCTAAATGAAATATCCAGCGTTAATAAATAAAAAGAGCCAGGTAAGTTCTAGAAATAAACTACAGAATTGGGCAGAAAAGAACGAACTTTTTTTAAAATGTCACAAAATTGACACGTTTTGCTTAAGAAAAAATTTATTGACAGATTTGAGTTCGTAATGACATAGCTTTTGGCAAAATCAAGTGTGGAAAACATCTGACATGAAGTGTACGTTCATTAATGCATTTCTGGAGGCGTTCTTCGAAGTTTGCAAACACTATTTCCAACATCGCTCTGTCAATTTGGGCGAATTCTAGGCGAATAGCTCTTTTCAGTTCTTCCAATGTGCGGAGTTTGTGTTCGTATGTATGTATCCTAAGGTGACCCATCAAGAAAAATCGTATGTAGACAAATCAGGGGACCGAGGAGGCCAAATCTGAAAATGAGGCGATCGGCTGTGTGCTGTCGTCCCATCCTGCTGAAATCGCACATGTCGGATAGGAATACAGTTTCTTTGTAATTCAGACAAAAAGAAGTTGTGTATCTCGATATAGCGCTCCGAGTTCACGGTAACAGCAGTCCCATTATCGTCGTCGAAAAAATACGGACTGATTATGACAGTTTTGGTCACAGCGCACCAAACCGTTGCTTTGGGGCTGTGCTACAGTCTTTTGTGGAGTTCTCTCGGATTTTCAGAAGCTATTCGCGTAGAAGTCGCCCAAATTGACAGAATGATGTTAGAAAGAGTGTTTTGCAAACTTCGTAGAACGCTTTCAGAAATGCATTAATGATAACGTACACCACTTGCAATATGTTGTTTACTACACTTGTTTTTCTCAAATGCTTATGAATTTACCAGAAAGTATTGTCAAACCATGATTTATAATTTGACTGCTTTGCCAATTTTTAACTCATCCTAATATTAATTTGACCGTTTTTAAGTTCCCCATTAAATAGATTGACAGATTTGGCAGTTTTAAAAACTGCTAGAAATTAGTTTGAAAGCATTCCCCAAGAACTTTGTTTGGGTGCCTTTAAGAAGTGGAAGGAAAGAATGGTAAAGTGTATTATTGTTGAATGAAACTAATTTGTGGGATCCTCCACCATAACAAAAAATAATAAAATATACACTTTGTACTTACAGTACTACTCAATAAATAACGATTAAGACAAAAAAAAAACATTATTACAATGGGGTATTCCACTCAATTTTTTTTATTATTTTAAATAAAACTTCATTCAGTTTTGAAGCAATTCATAGTATTAAAAAATATTAATTGTTCCTAGTTTCAGAGTATTTTATTTTCGAGAAATCAGTGTAACGTCACATTTCCTCTATACTTCTCTTTCACACACACACTGCTCTGAGTACGCTGCGAGAGAAGGATAACAATTGTATGACGTCAATTTTCCCTTTTAGCAAATGTGAAATATCTCGTAAAGTAATTATTTAAAAAATATTTTCATTGTTTTAACTATTATTTATTGAGCCATACTTTATGTTAAATTGAAATTTTCTTAATTTTGTTGTTATGGTGGAATACCCCATAATCAGTATCACTGTGACGTCACACTATTGCTTTTTTTCTCTCGCAGCCCACTAGTCTGCATGGTAAGGAGCGAGAGAAAGATAGGAGTGTCGTCGTGACGTCATATTGACATTAAAATCAAATGCAGTTAAACTATAGACGATTAAGACTTTTTAATTCTGCAAATTGCATCAAAATTAAACGAACTTTCATTTAAAATAATAAAAAAATTAGAGTGGAGGACCACATTCTAATGTGACCCCCGTATAGACAAACGACAAATCGACACATAGGTGTATCATTCATCTAAAATATCGGGCAGTGTCTCATTCCCGTTCCGTTGTATGCACAGCACACTCTACGCTTTCAATAGCAACTGGCTCATCTTGGTAAAAGTGAAAGAAGCCAAACAAACGCCGCTTTCACTGGTCTCTTGCCGTGGCGTGTGAGGAAGTGTGTGGGCTGAACGAGTGAGCCAAGCAGTCCCGTGAAGGTTGGCGTGCGAACCAGACATGGCGCGCGGCTTCCTAGTGATGGTGCTGGTGCTAGTGTGGTGCACGGTGGACGGGACGCCCAGTGAGAAGCAAACGCAGGAGTTGTTGCTGCTAGATTCGTTGGGCAAGAGGAGTATAGCCCATCAGGATCATGATACTTTTATGGATATGCTGGGAAGAAGTAAGGGACAATGTGAAGTGTGAGGATAGTATAGTGCATGTGTGTTGTATACGTGTAGGTAGTTCTAGATCAGTGGTGTTCATCTTTTTGCGAGCTACGACGAGCTACTTTTTTATGTCGAGTTGAGGTACGATTTCCTAGACGCGCGACCGGTCTACTCGATTTTACGCGAATCGCTAGTCGCAGAGTACAACTGTTTTCCTAGACGCGATAGATGCAATGTCGCGGCGTGCATATTTCGAAATAAAACGGTACAAATGTTATTAGAATAAGAGGATGATATTTCATATTTAAATAGGAACAAAAAGAAAGCATTCGAGCATATGTGCTAACAAATTTTTTGATTTTTTTTTTCAATTAATTTCTCGTCATCGGCGATTAAAAATTTGGGTTTCACCATCCTGTCGCCAGCGACTGACATATAGTACTCTTCACTTTACTATACCATTCATTCGATTATTTCCGCGACAGATGATCTGCGGAGCTGTCGCGGTCGCGCCGAGGAAATCACTTCTTAGGTTTGTTCTACAATTGAGTCATCTGTCGGTTGTCGCTTATCGTAAGTCGTTGGATTCCTCTCTATAAACGCAAGTAGGGTGTCGTAGCGAACTGTTACTTTTAAGTGAGGTTGTGGATATTAAATCTTTTCCAATATATTTTAATTTAATTACGATATGGCTTCAAATAATAAAACTACAACGGCTGATGCAAAAGAGAAGACAAAAACATACAAGACGATGATATGGATATTATCGTTGATGTTACGCAAAATTTTGGTGTACAAAGAATTTTTTTTTTTCCATATTTCAAGTCGTGATCACGACGAATTTTTCAAATTGACGAGAATGTCTGTACAACAATTTTAATTATTTTTTAGTTTTCTTTATGGGGTCTCGTGGCCGCTTGCCTGAGTGTCTGGTCGTGAATCTGGGGGAACCGGGTTCGATCCCGACAGATGCCAAATATTTCCAATTTTAAATGGCACAAAAGTGACCCCTGTGGTGCACTCTTCACACCAGCTATGAGTGCCCGCGAGGTGACGCCTGGTAAGCGCCCACACGGTAAAATATATCGTCATCATTACCGATGTCTACATGTGTTGTAGATACTGGCACACCCAGAAATGGGTAATATGCCGTGATATATTTATTTATTTAGTTTTCTTATTCATGGCTTAACTTACCTTCAAAAATGTTATAAGTATTTTATAATTTTTGTATATTTTTGTACCTTTTTTCATATAAACTACTATTTCGTTGTACATAATGTATAATTTTTTCGTCTAACGTCATTTCGTCCATTTTTACGTTACTGTCGTCGTGTCGTTCAATGTCGTTGTCGTAGAAAGATGGGAAATGACCAACATGCGATTCGACACGAACAGACGACATTCGACAACTCCTATAGTCAAATTTAAGCGTATGCACACGCGTACGATATCCAATAGCGACAAACGACTTATTGTAGAACAGGCCTTAGCAGATGTGTCGCGCGAATTGTCGCCGCGGCAGGTCGCGTTTAGAAAACCGTACCTGAACTCGACAATTTATTGATGATGACTTATTTTATAGTCAGGAAATTATTTATATTTGAGGCTTGCTAGATTAGACTGAAATTGAAATCGACTAGAAATCGATCAATTGCGATTGACAGGTTGAACACCACTACCATTATGCGTATTCGAAACCGGGATCTTCTGGACAAAATAGCTCATATTCTTAAACTTCATGGAATAGTAATATATTAATTAAATATTATGAAATATAATGAACTAATGAAATTGAAAATTACCAAGAACCTTAAAATTAAGTAAAAATAAAAACTAAATACACCTATTACGAAAACATTGTTCTAATCAGTAAAATGGGTACATTTTACGCGAAATAAATAATAAATATATCGTCACGACATATAACCCATTGCTGGGTGTGCCAATCTGCTGTATATGCAAACTTCGGTAGTGATGATAATATATTTGTACTGTAAAATAAATAAATAAATATATCATCACGGCATATTACCCATTTCTGGGTGTGCCAGTATTACAACACATGTAGACATCGGTAATGATGACGATATTTTTTACCGTGTGGGCGCTTACCAGGGGTCACCTCACGGGCACTCATAGTTGGTGTGGAGAGCGCACCACAGGGGTCACTTTTTGTGCCATTTAAAAATGGAAATATTTGGCGTCTGGCGGGACACTCAGGCACGCGGCCATTTGTACTGTGCGGTCGTTAACCAGGAATCACCTCTCGGGCACTTATTGCTGGCGTGAAGAGTGTTCCTCAAGGGTCACTTTTGTGGCATTTAAAATTCGAAATAATTTTTTTAATCGCTCGTGAACGAAAACGGTTTCGCAGATTCGCGACTAGAAACGCGGCCCCGAGATAAAGAGCAATTAGGATTACTCATCATGTCAACCATGCCAGAGATCCAAGCAGCCTTTTTTCAGAGAGTTGTTAGGATTACTCAACATATAAACCACTCTTTGAGAAAATGGGTTTAGAACCTTTCTCGTAGTTGACATGTTGAATAATTGTAATTTCTTTTTGATTTCGCAAAAATTTACTACTGAAGATATCATGGTCCTCGAAATATTTCTGTTTTGAAACATAACCGTTTTTATTGAAAGGCTGAGGATGTAGAGTTTACACTGTGTGCAATGTGGAATAGTTGAATGTCTGCACCAGGATATGTATTACTTTTAATGACTGTTTTACATAGTCATAATATCTTGACATTGTACAACACATTCCGTTAGTCTTCTATGGTAATTAACAACAGTCACAGTGATGTAAACAATAGGATGAATCGGTTCATGAAAGAATATTACGGTACTCAAGGCAAAATTCATACATTATATATAGAATATTTTATAAATTATCAGATTTTTAAATTTAATCTTTTGAACCTCATTTGAAAATAAATGCTATCAAACCACGTAGGTATAATAATAACAATGATTTTAAACAATACATACGATACATAAAACAGGATGCCAAAAACAAAGCTCAAGTTTGTTTACGTATATTTGAAAATAAATGTCAAAAACAATTAATAGTATCATAATTCTGTTACTGTGGCAAATTTTAATACAATTTTCATAATAAAATTATAATTATCGTAATAAATTTTCACAATTGCATTAGGTAATAAATGGAAAACAACCCTAAATTATTGCGAACCGAAAATAAAATAATAGAGTTTAAAATTGATTCTGTTGATACATTTATACAAAACCATTCATCGTAAAAATACAAATAAATTCTTATTTATCCGTATACCTCTGCCTGAGGGATCAATTATAAAATTTATTTTTGTAAAGATAAAAAAAAATTCGTACTGTAAAAATGATTCTTGACATTATTAGCGATTCGCGAATAAAATTGACTTGTAGCCGCCAGGCAAGAAAAACCGGAAATGTTCAAAATTGTTTCTTACTACATTTTCAAAAGTTATTTCCGGTCCAACCAATATAATAATATTTGGTTACAGTTCTTGTATCTTAATTTATGTAATATTATATATAAAATAAACAAAAATTGCAGAAATTCATTGCTGTCAAAATGATATATGTTTTTGAGCGGCCATATTGGTGGGAACACTAACGCTGCGTCTGTAATTTTATTCGCGAATACTCATATTTGTATTAATTGTTTAAAACAACTTTATTATATTAAGAAATAATAAGTATTTTTAAACAACTTGTGTAAAAATAAGTGACTTAAAAATGTGTTTCTATATTTCTGCCTTCTTAATTTGTAGTGGTAGAAAAAGTATAGTATGCGCCTCGTTTTAAAAATTGTTTAAATATTTTTTATGTACTCGCTCCTCTCGTACCAGAAAACTCGTGATTAAAGCGACGTTTATAAAACTTGTCATAGTCCGTTCGTCGTAACTAACCTGGGATCCGAACCAAATAATTCTTATTGGTCGATGATGACAAATTTGAAGTTAAATGCACACATCCACCAATAAGAATGACTTGGTTCGGATCCCGGGTTAATTTCAAATTCTCTCATTTCGGCGAAAGGACTGTATATAATATGTATTTTATTGAGGTTTCTCCTTAAGTTATGGTTAAAATTCATACAACTGTTATTCTTATTTTTCTGTTATGGAGTTAATATTAATATAAATAAATTTAAATCTTTTTCAGCCCGATTCTCAAAAAAGGTTAAGCTAATCCTCATTTTTAAATTAGTCAATATTCTATTCCGGTATTTTAAATTTAATCTTCAAAATATTATCAAAAAAAGGTAGATTCTAGGATATAAACTGTCAAAATTAGAGTAGAATTCGCTAATCCAAATATGAGGATTAGCTTAAACTTTTTCGAGAATCGAGCTGTTTATGTTTATTTATTTAAATAACATTATAAATATTTTAAGTATAAAATATATGAAAACAGTAAAAAAATCTAATACACACACACTTACAAGATATTCAGTTACTCTCATAAAAGTATTGTATCTAAAGAAAATCAGTTGTCCGTTAAGAATCATTTGTACGGGTGCAGTTCCGTTATATCAATGAATACAAAACCACTAGAATAGTTTATAATAGTTAACAAAGAATACAATAAAGAATACTTTCCTGTTTCAAGTAAAAATTTACATTGGAAACCTAGTTTCTTCTGCAAAAGCATTACTAATTACTACGCTTGTAATAAGACAAAATGTGATGGTTGATATAAATATTGTTATTACCGATTCACCATAAAAGTAGATATTATCACATTTAGAAATTCTAATCTATATATGTTCTTAAGTCATTCAATTTCTATCATTAATAGTTCTTGTAGGATATCCATAATAAATAATTATTAAAATAGAAGAATTAGAAAATCCTGAGGAAATTTAAAATTTAATTTACTTGTTTTTTACATTTGCCTTTGGTTAAAAAAATCGCTGGTGAGAATTTAATGAATAAGTATGTTTTAGAATACGATTTTACTAGTATGATGATGTCTTTATGGGTGTGGCAAAAAAAAATTCCGACGATAACTCCAACACTACAATTCTAAAAATTATAATTCTTTCGTATTCCTCTTCTTTACACATATATGAAGAGCTGTTTAGATTTTGATTAAATATCATTTTATGACTTTTTATGTTATTATAAAAATGAAATAATATCTTGTTATCTTGAGTTAAAGAATTATAAACAGATTCAAATAATTCTAATTGACAGATTTCAGTGTTAAGTGCAATTTACATAGTTTACGTTCGTGTTAATTTTATTGGATAATTATAGAATCTTTTCCAATGAACTTTCGGTAAGGGATTTGTGCAAAATACATAGAATTGACAGAAGGTCCAAAAAAAGGTAACATTTAATTCTTCAGCGATTAATAATTATAACAATTAAAACATAAACGCAACGAGCGTGTTAGTATGTACCTATGGTTACGATTATTAATCTTTTGAAAAAACTTGGTTAAATAAAATAAATTTTAGGTACATAGCTGTTTAAAATTATAGGTATACAATAATAGGTATGAAATAATTTAATTAAGAAAAAAATATATTTTTCATTAAAAATAGATTGTTCTTTATTTTAATGTTGGTATTTATAAATTATTGTAGCTTTAGAAAAGACTTTTGCACATTGTCAAATTGGGGCAGATATCTACAGATGACATTGGTGAAACGAGTAGCATTTTGTAATTATACTTTTAAACATAACATGTTACAGATTAATTTCATATGTTGACAAGAAGTAGTCATACTCATTTCCTTCGAGAAATCGAACAAAATTAGCGTTTGTGAAAGCAGTGCAGCGACTTCACCAAATTTCTCATTCTAGTCTACACAGAACCAGAGTGAATTTAGTCTTTAGATTTTCAGAGATTAAAGATTGCAAATAATTTGGAAGCACATATACTAAAATATTAACATTTTATTAATACTCTAAACTTACGTAACATTCTCTTTACAATCAAATAATATTACTATCAAGTTTATATCTCTACCCATTTTTGAATTATTGCCCCAAAAGTCAATATACCCCATATTTAAATAAAAACTTCAAAATTTTCAAAAATCTCTAATTTTATGTATCTAGATACTTCTCAATGCGCTGATTCCAAATTTTGAAACCGCAGGTCCATATCTCGTTTCGTTCTGGAGACATTTAGATTTAAAGTTTTGCTCGAAACTGCCCATTTTTGGGTATTAACCCAAAAATGGGTCGAGATATGAAATTGGCGACATCACCATTCGATTCTACGGACAAAAATACATAAGTATAGTAATTTTCATAATTTTTGTCCAACCGGTTCATTTTTTATGAATAAAAGCTTGAAAAATCCTGAAAATGGCCAAAATCTGAAAAAATCGTAAGGGGTACCCCTTACGATTTTTGCGATTTTTGGCCATTTTCAGTTATTTTGCTTTAGAGATTGTATGCGGTGTTCAAAAATTCTGAAAATTGGTGTACTTATGTAATTTTTCCCGTAGAATCGAATGGTGTTGTCCCCAAATTCATATCTCGACCCATTTTTGCGTTATTACCCAAAAATGGGCAGTTTTGAGCAAAACTTTGATTACAAATAACTCGAGAACGAAAAGAGATATCGACTTGCGGTTTCAAAATTAGATTTTTGATAATTTTGAAGTTTTTATCTAAATGTGGGGTATTTTGACTTTTGGGGCAATAATTCAAAAAATGAGTAGAGATATAAACTTGGTAGTAATATTATTTGATTGTAAAGATAATGTTACGTAAGTGTACACATTTTTAGAGTATTTGCACAACTGTGTGAATTTTTAGAAATAAAAGTATTGAAATAAAAATGGATAAATGCTATAAAAAGTTCCATGGAAACGATTCTATATATCCAATAAAATTATAACACATACTATTTTTTACAAATTCCATACCAAAAGTTCCTTTGAAAAATTCTATAATTCCAAAAAAATCGGTGGTGAGTTTTTAATGAATAAGCACGTTTAGGTGTGTTTGTGACAAAAATTTCTCGAGCGATAACACCAATACTACTATTCTAAAAATAATAATTATTTCGTGTTCCTATTCCTTACATCCATATGAAAAGGCTGATTAGATTTGGCTATAATTGTTCAACCGGAAGTTCTTTTATTTGAAGTTCTTAACAGTTTTTCTTAAAAAAAAGAAAACGCTGCTTAATATAATTTTTGACATTCTATGGGATTATCAATGTGAAAGACTATTTTATTTTCTATACGGTTTGATATACATTTTCCTTCATATTTAATAAATATAAAGTTGATATATTCAAATAATACTAATAGACAGATGTCAGTGTCAAGAGAAATTTACATATCGTGTGTTCATGTTATAATTTTATTGGATTTATAGAATCTTTTTCAAGGCACTTTCGGTATGGAATTTGTAGAAAATAGTATATATTCGTGTTACAGTTTTACTGGATATATAGAATCTTTTCAAAAAAACTTTTGGTATGTGATTTGTACAAAATACATAGAATTGACGGAAGGTAAAGTGCTAGCCATATCAGAGTTTACACTTCGTGACTATTTTGTGTTTTATTTTTGAAAACTTAAACCGGAAATATGCAAATCACAGAGTGACAATCTAAAAGAGCAAAGTTTTTATCTCAGATTAAAAAGTGCAGCGAATCTTCAAAGGCGTGTACTTTCTCGAGTTTATTTTTATCTCCAGCATCGCTGAAATGCGCTCACCTTAGCAAATAAACTCTCAAAAGTTTCATTACTACTTTCATTTAATTGCACTGCTGAAAACAACTACAACACGTGGGTATAATTTTCTTCAACTCAACAAAAACAGCCAAAACAGATGAGAGAATATTTAATTAATGTTTCAGCCTATCTCCAGATAATCTGAAAAAAATGAATGATGTAAAAAGGTGTTTGAAAAATAATGCCTAAATGAAAGAGAAATCTAATGTTGACGGATTTGGGACACGGTTGGATCTATCTTGCAATTAAATCACCGTTTGATAAATAATGTTAATTTTTTATACATTATATTTTTTATTCGGCTATAAATAAATTAAATAAATACAATCATCATTGCTTTCTAGGCAATGCTGAATGTATAAATCTGATAATAGTATATTTAAGGTGTTATATACGTATATACAGAGAATTTATTTTAAAATGCAACATTATGGTTCATCACTTCCATGGTTACTCACTATTGTCAAAAAATGATAGCAATGTAATATTTGTCCATTTTAAAATGCAACATTATATATAGCATTGCAGCACAGGAGATACCTCCAGAACACATCACAAATGGTGTCAATTCTTATTACGACCGACTAGAATATTGCCTCAGTGTGAATGGGGGTATTTTTTTTTTTAACATTTATTACATAAAAGTTATGAATTTTTGTAAGCTAAAGTTTGTTGAGATGCGCAACATTCATGTTTTGATTTTTTGTAAATTGCATGTAGGCTAATTTATTGGAAATTAGTTTTGTAAATATAAAACTTCAAATTTTGTATGTTGCATTTTGAAATGGACAAATATTACATTGCTGTCATTTTTTGACAATAATGAGTAACCATGGAAATGATTGACCCTATGTTGTTGCATGTTAAAATAAATTCCCTGTATACAGAGAATTTATTTTAAAATGCAACATTATAGTTCATCACTTCCATGGTTACTCACTATTGTCAAAAATGACAGCAATGTAATATTTGTCCATTTTAAAATGCAACATTATAAATAGTATTGCAGCACAGGAGATACCTCCAAAACACATCACAAATGGTGTCAATTCTTATTACGACAGACTAGAATATTGCCTCAGAGTGATTGGGGGTATTTTTTTAACATTTATTACATGAAAGTTATGAATTTTTGTAAGCTAAAGTTTTTTAAGATGTACAACGTTTATATTTTGATTATTTGTTAATCGTATATAGGCTAATTTATAGGAAATTAGTTTTGATAATTCAAAACTACAAATTTTGTATGTTGCATTTTAAAATGGACAAATATTACATTGCTGTCATTTTTTGACAATAGTGAGTAACCATGGAAGTGATTCGCCATATGTTGCATGTTAAAATAAATTCCCTGTATATAGCTTTACCGTTGAAGACGATTACGAAATATAGTCAGAAAAATTGACTCTGTCGGGTAGAGCAATAAAACTATAAATATCGTAATTATGACAAAGCGACATATCGCTCACTGCTTGCATTATAACATTGGGTGTCAACGGGCTATTATTTGTGCCGCTCTGTTGAAATGAAGATATGAAGGTAAAATAATCTTTGTTCCTTTAACATAAATGCTATTTCTGTTAAAAGAATAGTAAGATTATTTTACGACACATAGCACTTAGGGCAGGTAGAAATAACAGACGATGTCTTCATTCCAAAAGAGCGGCGTAAAGAATGTTTTTTTTTTCAATATAATTACGATACTCGTATTTATAGTTTTATGGCTGGACCGACAGAGTCAATTTTTATACCATAGCAATAAGTTTTAATGAATAGACAAAATGGTCAACTGGGATTATTTAAGAAAGTTATTTTAAAATCAAGAAAAAAATATTCGTAGTTACAGTCTATAAATTATTATTTAAAAAAAAAAAACATCGCGTTATCAATAGATATTTATGAGGTATAATGATATTGCCCTTATTTACATACTTGTAAAAAATATACTGAAAATAAGATGAATGACCACACCTAAAAGTTATAAAGTTCATCAAAAAAATTCACATAGTTATCTTCGCTAAAAATTAACCCTGTGGAACATTGGCCACATTTAAATAATTACATGAAAGATAAAATACGCGACTTGTTCCTGTACTAATCTTTTAACTCTTTTTTTGAAACATGAAAAAATATATTAAAGTATCTTTTTTGTTGTTCGTTATCTCTTGAAATTATTAAAATTAGTTTTTTGTTAATATTTCAAAACGTAATACAGGAAAGGAAATATTTATGCAATTATGTTTAGAGATGAGCAAAATGGTTATGAAAAAATGTGACTAATGTCAACACATAAGTAGTACAATGTCATATTATTTTGCAATTATACGCACATAACAATAAAATTTTGCTAATTATTTATAGAAATAATGGACGCGCTTTTACTATGTATTTTTACCTGTCGCCAAGGGTCTATATGTTGCAAATAAAGAATTTAATATGTATTTGTAATAACATAAATTGTTATAATAGTTATTTATGCAATAAGTGTGCAAAGTAGTACTTTTTCGGAAATTAGCACGAGATAAAAAATACTATTTTACACTAGAGTTGCATACATTTAATATTAAAAATTAGGTTAATTTAAAATCATTGGCTGGTAGCACAAGCCCTGTTCTAACTAAAACGCTGTTTTAAGAAATGTCAAATTCAAATTTCAATGTTTAATTTCACCCTTATGTGTAAAGAACGATTTTTTAAAAAATATTTGATTGAATACAAACTATGTGCTGCTTCAAAATCATATTTTAATATATTTGATGTTATTTATTTTTGTTATTAAATAATGAAATTTGACATTTCTTAAAACAGTGTTTTTGTTAAAACAAGGCTTGTGCTACCAGCCATTATGTCAAAAAATGTTAATGTTCAAGAATTAGGTTAGTACTCAATATGTTAATAAAAATTATTACACTTATTTCATTTGAAGTGTACAATAATATTTCTTGATAAATTTTATTACTTTCATATTTATTTATTTATTACTTTATTTATTTATTAACTAATTATCTACTTGTCAGGTAAATTAACACCTATTTACTTTTCACGCACTAGTGCTTGAAAAATGACACTTTGCACACTGTAAAGGGTGCGTAAAGTATGTACGCACGATTGTAGGAAAAATAATATTTAGACTTATTTTCAAATAAATTAGGAATATAAAGTTTGCCTTGTTTCAGTTAAATTAAATTTTGTTAATATTATTTTTAAGTTTATTTACACGTTATTTTCGTTCTAGTGATTCCGCAGTCCTGCCGATATAAAGGCGCGAAGTTCGAATGCGGGCTGAGCATTAGCTGCGTTTTGGGGGGTGGACGCCCTCTGGACCTATGTTCCGGGGGAATGATTTGGGCGTGCTGCGTAGACCGGGATTCTCGGCCTTCCGCAACGCATCACACGCCCGACCAAGGATTGCAGCACAACGCCAGTAAGTCGATGTATACTTTTTATATCTATTCGAATATTAAATGTTTTTTAAAAAGGTAAATTTTATTAAGTATGTATTAAACATAAGATCGGTTTCGAGAGTTTGTGTGAATGATATGAATGAGAATGAAGTAGAAGAAATAATTAACAATATACAGAAGAGTGGCCAACAGTCAGGGTAAGTTAGAGAATCATGGAAAAATTATAGAATTTAGTATCGGAACGCAACAGTTGGGCAACGAAAAACTGGGCTAGTCACACTGGACGATGGTCAACTTGGCGATAGTTAAGTGGGCGACAGAAACTTAAAAATTATTGTTCACGCTTAGCAGATACAAAATTTGGTAGATTTTTGAAGTGAAAATTTATATAGGCGCAACTTACACACTTTTTCCTGGACAGTGTATAAAGCTGAACCGTCACGGAATTCGGATAAACTCGGGGAAAGCCGAACGTGATGTCACGTCAATTCGGGTCATTAATTACAAGACCGAGAAAGATCACAATATCTGTAAAAAGAAACTCTAGTTCCAAACATACCGTTTTGGCATGACTTATTCCTGCTACCACTGCTGTCATTACAGGTATCACTATCAGTGTACATATCAGATTAGCATACCCAGCAATGAGTAATATAATTTTAAAAATCCGTATTAACAGCGTTACAACGTGGTTACAATCACTAAATTGATTTTTTGAATGTCTAAAAGTGACATTTAAATTACAACGGGAATAAATCTCGCCCTCATCACCAATTTTAAAACTAG